>CM077154.1:89782016-90173693 GCA_039583875.1 Platanthera guangdongensis | reverse complement strand
ACATTCAATGTCTGTATTCGCCGAGATAACATTAGATAATTTTACGATCATATAGCAACAAGAGTTAGTGTGCATAGCACGTGTTAAAGTTGGGATGAATTGTAACACATGGTTGAGTCAAAAAACATTATTTTCCACATGGTATTTTATAAAAACGAAATATGCACAATGTATGTGATGGTGGTGAACCATCTTAGGTAAGCATGACATTATTTGGTATAAAACGAAATATATATATATATATATAAAAACCCCAGAGAGTTGACAGTGAAAGCAAGTACTTATGTAGGTTTGTCCGTACCTGTTTGTTTTGTCCTAGTAGTTGAACTAAGTTCTGATGATTGCTTGTTTGATCTTTTTAGGATGGCACCTAAGCGTAGGGTGGCGAGATCGACTCCCCAATCTGAGGGTGAGTCTTCTGGTGCTCAAAGCGGTGCAGTTATGGAAAGTCTGAGGCAGAGCAATGAGGCTCTATCGAGGCAGATGGTGGACGTTCAGTCTCAGATCCAGTCCATGATGTCTGTGGTGGCAGGACTCGCCCCGAGAGCGCAGGATCCTGCTGCGGGTTTAGCTGTTCCCGCACCTCCTGCACCCCCAGCCCCTTTGGTGCCTCCAGTGGTGGTGCCCCCAGAGATGACTTTCATCACTCAGTTCCAGCGACTGCGACCCCCTACCTACGATGGTAAGGCGGACTTCATGATATTGGATGACTGGTTGATTTCCATAGAAGAAATGTTTCATTACTCTGGAGTGTCTGAGGATCAGAAGGTGATGCTGGCCGCCTATCAGCTGAAGGGGTTAGCGAAGAGCTGGTGGATGAGGGAGAAGGAGGGAATGGTAGGAGGAAGCACTTGGGCTTCCTTCAAGGAGATCCTGATGCGAAAATTTCTACCGTCAGTGGAGCGAGACAGGCTGATGAACGACTTCTTGCATCTGAAGCAGAGGCAGCTCTCAGTCTGCGAGTATGAGATTGAGTTTAGCAAACTCAGTCGCTTTGCCCCTAGTTTGGTGAGCTCAGAGGAGGATAAAGCGAAGCGTTTCCTCGGTGGCCTGCGGAGCGATGTACAACAGCTAGCAGTGGCTCATGGAGCGGTGAGTTATGCTGGGGCGGTGGAGGCCGCTTTGAAGGTAGAGGCCATCGAAAACGCGAAGCAAAGAGGACAACAGGCGAGGAATGAGAAGAGGAAGGCTGTTGAAGCAAGGGGCCCCCAAGTGCCCGGTGCTCCTTCGTGGAAGAGGAGCAAGGAGGTCTGTAGTTTTTGTGGTCGGTCGGGTCATCCTGCTGAGAGATGTTTCAAGAGGGCGGCGACGCAGAAGGAGCATGTGCATGCTATACAGGGTGCTCCCAGACAGAATGTGATGTGTACACTGTGCAAGAAAGAGGGGCATGATGTTGCCCGTTGCTGGTTGAAGGACAAGGTCTGCTATCAGTGCGGACAGAAAGGTCATACGAAGGCCCGATGCCCGCAGCTCCAGTCTGTGCACCGACCAGTTCCTCTTCAGGCGTTGCCACCGCCTCAGTCTATGGATAGAGGCAAAGGGAAGCTGAATGTGATATCTTCAGCGGAGGCTCAAACTTCGACGTAAGTCATTTCAGGTAAACCTTCTCGCTAGTCTTTTACTTCCATTGCAGATTAGTTTGACTTTTGTTTTCTTTATTGATTGTGCAATTTTTCCGTTTTTATTTATATAGGGAGTTTTAAGGTAAAGAACCGCTGGACGCGCGTTCTCTTTGACTCAGGTGCTACCCACTCTTTTGTGGCTAGGGCCTTTGTAGAGCGGTGCCAGCTGGTTCTTGATCGTGTCGGTGATGCCTTTTGCGTCAAATTCCCCTCGGGTGATTCCGTGATATCAGATCAGGGCATTCTGGATTGTCCTATTATGTTGGGGGATTTCCCAGCCAGGACAGATCTGAAGGTTATAGACTTGGAAGATTTCGACGTCATCCTGGGTATGGATTGGTTGTCCAGATACGATGCAGTGATCCAGTGCAGGGGTAAGCGCTTGGATTTCAAGAAGGACAACGGTCAGCCTGGGAGTATTTATGGCGATCCGCGCCAGGCCTCTCCGGCGATTTCTGCGGTATGTGCTCAGAGGTTATTCAGTTCTGATTGTTTTGCTTGCTTAGTCTCAGTGCTGGGGGCTGTTAGCAGTGTGCCGCTGTTGGATGAGATTCCTGTTGTCCGTGAGTTTTCTGATGTGTTTCCTAGCGACCTTCCCGGCCTTCCCCCTGTCAGAGATGTCGAGTTCGTGATTGATTTGGAGTCGGGTACGCGTCCTATTGCTAAGGCGCCGTACCGGATGGCCCCGCGAGAGCTGGAGGAGCTGCGTACTCAGCTGGATGAGTTATTGGAGAAGGGTTTCATAAGGCAGAGCTCGTCGCCCTGGGGAGCGCCTGTTCTCTTTGTGAAGAAGAAAGATGGGTCGATGCGCCTTTGCATCGACTACAGAGAGCTGAACAAAGTCACCATCAAGAACAGGTATCCCCTGCCCAGAATCGACGACTTATTCGATCAGTTGCGTGGTAGCTCTGTGTTCTCCAAGATTGACCTTCGATCAGGATATCATCAGCTCAGGATCCGGGAGTCGGATATTCCACGGACGGCTTTCCGATCGAGGCATGGACATTTCGAATTCCTAGTTATGTCTTTTGGGTTGACCAACGCGCCATCAGCATTCATGGACATGATGAACCGGGTGTTCAAAGATTTCCTGGACAAGTTTGTGGTCGTATTCATAGACGACGTTCTGATTTATTCACGGAATGTTGCGGAGCATGATCAGCACTTGCGGTTGGTGTTATCTGCCTTGAGAGATCATCAGTTGTACGCCAAGTTGAGTAAATGTAAATTCTGGTTGCCTCAGGTTTCCTTCCTGGGTCATGTGGTGAACAAGGATGACATTTCAGTGGACCCGGAGAAGATTTCTGCAGTGATGGATTGGCATAGGCTGAGCACACCCAAGGAGATTAGGAGCTTCTTGGGGTTGGTCGGCTATTATAGAAGGTTTGTTGAGGGTTTTTCTACCTTGGCAGCGCCTTTAACTAAGCTGACGCAGAAGCATGCAACGTTCATCTGGAGCGAGCAGTGCGAGGCCTTTCTGGAGCTAAAGAGGAGATTGTGCACTGCTCCTGTTTTGACATTGCCTACGAAGGGCAAGGACTATGACGTATATGTGGATGCCTCGCATGTTGGGCTCGGAGGCGTGTTGATGCAAGAGGGGAAGGTGATCGCGTATGGGTCGCGACAGTTGAAGGTTCATGAGCGGAATTACCCTACGCATGACCTTGAGTTTGCGGCGGTGATATTTGCGTTGAAGCTGTGGAGGCATCTACTCTATGGGGCTCAGTGCAAGATTTTCACAGATCATAAGAGCTTGAAGTACGTGTTTACACAGAAGGAGCTGAATCTGCGCCAGCGGCGGTGGCTAGAGTTTGTGGCCGATTATGACGTGGAGATCCAGTACCATCCAGGCAAGGCCAACGTGGTGGCCGACGCCCTGAGCCGCAAGACAGGGAAGATCTTCAACCTCACGGCGGACCGTTTAGTGGAAGAGTTCTTGTTGATGAACATCTCCGTGGGATGCTGTGAATTGCAAAGCAGTTTGGCAGTGGCAGAGCCATCTTGGATTTCACTCACCAGGTTGCACCAGAAGGATGATCCAGATTTGTTACACCTGTACCTCAGGGCTGAGAGAGGGGAGTTGCCGGATTTCTCTATCGATGATTCGTGTACTTTGAAGTACCGCGACAGGTTTTGCATCCCCGCGGTTGGAGACATCAGGAGTATGGTATGCAAGGAGGCTCATGGATCCAGTGTTGCCTACCACCCAGGATCCACCAAGATGTATCATGATTTGAAGCAGATCGCCTGATGACATGGTATGAAAGGGGATATAACTCGGTATGTTTCTGAATGTTACACTTGCAAGCGGGTGAAGGCCGACCATGGGAGGCCGGGTGGCAAGTTGACTCCTTTGGAGATTCCGACTTGGAAGTGGGAAAGTATCTCTATGGACTTCATCACGTGCTTACCAAGATCTCCAAGGGGATTTGATTCAGTTTGGGTGATCGTGGACCGATTGACGAAGTGTGCGCACTTCGTACCTTATAAGATCGACTACCCGATGAAGAAGATAACAGAGCTGTATTTGAGCGAGGTCATCAGATTGCACGGTGTGCCTGTTAGCATCATTTCAGACCGAGACTTCAGATTTACTTCCCGTTTCTGGAAGAGTTTGCAAGAGGTTTGGGTACAGACTTGAGATATTCTACCGCTTACCACACTCAGACAAATGGGCAGACCGAGCGTGTGAACTGGATTGTGGAGGATATGATCAGGTGCTACATTCTAGACCACGGTGGGGCATGAGATGAGCGTTTGCGGCTCATGGAGTTTGCCTACAATAACAGTTACCAAGAGAGCTTGCAAATGGCTCTCTTCGAGGCATTGTATGGGAGGCGCTGCAGAACTCCGTTGTTTTGGACTGAGGCCGGTAAGAGGCCTTTGTTGGGTCCTGATGCTCTCGAGGAAATAGAGGTTGCTGTGAAGCTCATTCGGGAAAAGCTTCGGTTGGCTCAAGAGAGATATGAGAAGAACGCCAACCGGCGTAGGTCCGATTTGGAATTTTCGGTGGAGCATTTGGTCTTCTTGAAGGTGTCTCCGATGGTGGGAGTGAAGAGGTTCGGCAAGAACCATAAGCTGGATCCGAGATATGTGGGCCCATTCAGAATTTTGGAGCGTATTGGTGTGACAGCTTATAGGTTGGATCTACCAGCCAACTTCCCGGGCAGACATAATGTTTTTCATGTAAGCCAGCTGCGGAAGTGTGTGCGGAGCAGGGGGCAAGTCTTGGATACCACGCCCCAGTTGGAGCCTAACCTCTCGTATGTTGAGGTGCCGGTCCACATCTTGGATACTCAGGATCGGGTGCTGCGGTCAAAGTCTATCCCGATGGTGAAGGTTTTTTGGAAGAATCAAGGTTTGGAAAGCGCGACTTGGGAGCTAGAGTCGGCTATGAGGGAGGCTTACCCTCGTCTGTTCTCCTGATTTGTTGGGTATGTTTTCTTTCTAGTAACTTTTGTTTTGTTACTTTCCTTCTATAGCAGAGGTAGTGTACGTAAAGTTTCGGGACGAAAATTTCTTTTAGGGGGAGTGACTGTAACGCCCCCGAATTTTTCGGCAATTATTTAAATCCTCGTTTGGCGTTACGTTGGCGCATTTCCGGCTCGTGTCGTTGTTAGAGTACCTCGTTAGGTGTTCTTAGTGCTCGTAGCCTGTTTGTAGGGTTCCCCAGCTAGCCGGAGTCTGTTTTGGAGACTCGGCTGAGCCTCTCAGGGAATCCTTGTGCTTTGACTTCGGGTGAGGTTAGCCCGAGTGTGTGGTCATCGGAGGTTGTATCCGACTTCACCGATGTTTTCGTAGCCCGAGTGTTTAGCTACGGTGCGGATTTGTTCGAAATCCGAGAGCTTTAATTTTCGCGTCAATTCGACGGTTGCTAGTTAGCGAGTTGCCATTTATGTGAGCGTATTTACATGTTTACGCATTTAGGGCATAACGCGTGATTTAGACGTGCAAGGTTCTAATAATTTACGTGTGCGTGTCTATGTTTATGTGTTAGTATGTATATATATATATGTGTGTGTGTGTAAGTAAAAGTATTAATGTACATATAAGGGTTAATTTATATGAGATGATATATATATAGTGGATTACTTGGTGTTTAGTTAATATGATCGATTAGGGGCTGCTTTTATGATTAAGCCAACTAAGTTAGGTTAGGGTTTTGTTAATTAGGATATGAATATATATATATATATATATATATATATATATATATATATATATATATATATATTAGAATTTTATTAGGTTTAGGAGTTCTTCCCCCCCCCCCCAAACCGACGGCTGCCTGCAGGACCCGAGCGGAAGAAAAAAAACAGGCGGAAGTTCCGGCGCTGCTCCGACCGCCCGTTCACCGCCCAGATCCGCTCGAAATCGCGGTTTGAGGCCGGATCCGAACTCCTCTAGGCTAGATCTTCGTTCCGAGGTAACTATTTTGGGATTTCACCATTTCCTTTTCCGATCGGGTGTTGAGAGTTCTTGTTCTTTCCTTGCTTTGATCGCCCAGTTTTTCTTGTCCAGATTTTTGTAGGTTGTGGCTGCGATCTTGTCCGGTTGGGAGGGGTGTCGTTGGCCGATTTTCTCCTAAGCCAAGGCAAGTTTTCCCTTGCCAAAGTAATGTTTCCATGTTTAAATTTGGTTGCTTGATTCCATGAGTGGTTGGTTGTTCTTGGTTTGGTATACGAAATAAAGATCGGTGTTTTATTTCCATCATTTGGTTTTCCATACCTTGTTAACTTGCGGTTTTCCTTAGGTGTAAATGGTAGTTATGGTTTTGTTTTTTTTAACTAGTTCAAGAGTTTTATAATAGTTGTCCCGTGGTTGTTCTAAAAAAAATCGGATCGGTATCAAACCACCCAAATCTCATGTTTTGTCTAGTGTTAATCCTCCGGTTGCATGTAATGTCGAATCCCCGTGCTTTTGTGCGGTATCAAACTCCTAAATTTAAGCGTATATGTGTTGTTAGTGAACTAATCGTTCATGTGTTATATCAATTTACTTGTGCGTGTGTAGTATCAAACTACTTGGTTACAGTTAGTATTGTGTTACTTTCTTTCACTCGTATTAAGTCGCTTGAATAAACAAAGTGTGGGCTCAGTTCCTTGGTAAGCATATAAGATTTCGTAGGTGTAAAACCTCTTGATACGGAAGTTTAGCCTAAGATAACTGCTGATAATATGAAATTATCAAGTGTTCTATTAACTGTGGTGCTTTGTGTACTCAAGCTTTATGTATTTATGCGAGGTAAGATGCGTGTCTAGTTAACCAACGCCGTCAGCCGCTTGGCAGCTAAGTCTCCTAGGTGGGTTACTCTAGATGTTTAGGGTTCGGTGTTGACTTCATGGTGGTTCATGGAACTACCAGTTAGGGTTTTTTTTCCGAGTCACTTAGTGCTGGAGTAGGATGTGATTTTGAGGTGGGTCGAACCGATGCCGCCACTCTTGTTTTACTTCTTGTCTTATTAAGACAATGTGAGCTGTTTGGTTGAGTTGGACTGATGCCACCACCACAGCACCTTGAGATATTTAGGCCTGATAGACTTGGTCGGACCGTTGCCACAAGCCTAGGCACTTGATGTTGATTTTGTCCAACTCCAGTATTAGGTGACTCTTTCTGTCCTAGCTTTATGCTAGGATTTGTTTATTTTGCTAATCCTTCTTGCAGAGATTTGTGAGGCTTGACTTCACTCGTGCACTTGGTGCACCCCCTTTTACTCACTCATGGCGAGTATTTTTCCTTTACTTGTTTACTTTATTCTTACCTGTTTCACTTCTTCTTTATACTATTGTTTCATTTTCCTATTGATAAATTGCTTTGCTGAGCTGTTCTTTTCTTTGAATGCCTCAGGTTCAGGTTTATAGCCGACCGTGCGGCTAGGTTTCTTCTGAAGCTTGTTAGTGCTATAGCTGCTGCTGAGTTTTCTTTTCCTCACTCATGTGAGGTAGTTTCTTTAGACTTGTAGTACAGATATGCCTACTCACCAGTGGGTTCGTGTCAGTTGTTGACGCCCACTGGTGGTTTCTCTTTTAGATGCTTTGTACTTTGCTTATACTGCCAGTTTTTCTGTTCTTTTTGAGATTTATTAAACTTGCTCATGTGATGATTTATGTTAGGTTGCTAGTTATTTTAAAACCTATATATAAAAAAACAATTATTATATCTAACACATAGACATCATGTTTTCTTTTATAAAAAGCTTAATCACTACTTTCAAAACCACGTAAAAGGTCATTTTCTATATATATCATATAAGTTAAATCTAGAGTCTTGCATAGTCTTAGGTGTCCCCTGGGGACGCTTATGCATTCTCTTAGGATGTTAAAAAGTGAATAAAGTATTTTCCGCTACGTATAAATATAATTTTGAAGAGTGGACTAGCTGATCCACGAAGCCGAGGGATACAGCCTCTAGAATACAATGGATTTTCACATCATTTAAGCTTATGTTTTTTTTTTCATAGTCTTAGTAGTTGGTGGTTGCCTGAACGTCGCAGTTATCCCCTGTCCGACGTGGCATCACGACGCGTGTTTTCTCCTACTCTGATACTTCTAAATTTCGGAGAAAAAGCGGGTTGTGACATCTATCAATAGCAATGTTGCAGATGTCGGATGTCGGACTTATGTCGGTTTGGATTTTTTATGTCGGATGTCGGATTGCGGGGGATATATCAAGGACATTTCATAATATTAGATTAAAATATTATAATTATATATATATATGTATATTCCATAATATTTTTCATTTATTAATTAAATTGTAATTATTTTATCTAATCAAGTGTAAACTAAAATTCATATAAGAAAGTTAAACTAATAACAATCATCTAATCAATTGATAATAAAAAAGAAACGTTGCATACTTTCTATCATGTAATACAACATCACAAAATCATATTAAATTAAAAATATAATTGAATCTTATTCCCAAAATGTGAGTGCACTGCTCCACAAAATCTGCTACTCTAATATAAATCTATATATTATTTTCCCGCAATCAATGAATAAACATATGAGTAAAGACCAAACTATATTAAAGATTAAAACATGACAAAAAAGAATTAACTTAATACAATTGTGAGTGGACTGCTCATCTTAGTCTCCACTCTTATATCTATCAACTTCCATATAGGAAGATATTTACTCTCCTTAAAGTCAAGAGCAGCAGCAATCTCCTCTCTAGCCCTACTGCATCTTCAAGAATTTCTCTCATCTCATATGGGGTTGGACCCTTCATCCCTGCTCCACATAGCCCTACAGCATGCAACGCCTGTTGGAAGGATGTAGCATACACGACATTGAAAGGAATGTCTCTCTTGTATGCCCACCTATCAATATACAAGCACGCATCATCTCTATATTTTTTCTTATACTTTCTATCAATGGTGGTTTGCACAATTTTGCTGGTCTCGACGCTTTGAGATTGGACAAATTGATCCATAGGTCCTTTAGTACCTACACTTGCATAAAGGCTCCTTGTGTGGCTTCTTCTATGTCACTATCTAATCCTCCAACAACTACCTCTTCCAAAAATGTTTGCAACCTTTCAGTCTTAAACTTTTTGGTTGCTTGTGCAATGTGTAAATATCCCTCAACCTTTTCTTTAACATCAGCTGGTACCGTCGGGCAAGCCTTAACATTGCCCCTTATCCCCCCTCCAAGTGATGCTTGAAGCGAGTAATTCCACCATTCACAATTTGTTTGCAATATATGCATCATATTTTATTGGTATCATTAGGAGTCACCTTCTTCCCAAATGCTCAACAAGGATCTCGACCTACTACGGAGGAAGTACTGGGAACCTTGCTAGAACCTTCTGATGAATTCATTCTACACAAAAAGAATTATAATTTTTTTTTTTTAAAAAGGCAACATCAGTGATATTTTATATCCAGATGCTTACAATATTGAAGTCCTCATTAATCAATGATCATTGATCAGTCTAAAAACATAGCTGAATAATTTTTTTCCACAATGCCGCAAACCTGCAATCATAGAAGACAAGGGAAGAGACAAATATAGAGAAATAGAAAGAAAAAGAGGATTATGAATAGATACAACCACATTGCCAAAATGCCACAATGTCAGTCGACTGCCATAAGGATTGACCACAACCAAAATGCCATAATGTCAATCGACTGGCATAAGGATTTTTTCATAGCCACAATACCACAATCCCACAATGCCACAATGCCACAATGCTACAATGCCAACCAACTCTCATAAGCATTTGCCACTGTCACAAGGCCTACAATGCCAGAATGCCAATTGACTGCCATAGGGACTGCTGGACTTACCACAACAGCAATTCCATAATTCCAGCCCACTGTCATAAGGCTTTGCCACACCAACAATGTCACACGGCCCACATAACAAATGCTAGAATCCCAGCCGAGAAGGAAGAGAGAAATAGTGTAAGAGATATAGAGGAAGAAGGAAGAGGGAAATAACCAGTCAAGAAGAAAAATAACCTAAAAATAACCTAATAAACAAATAGCCCAATTGCAAATTTACTAGAAAATGGAAATAACCTAATGCAGCAGCCAACAGATAAAAGGAAAACCAGATGCAATAGATAGAAGGAAACCAGATGCAGTAGATAGAAGATGACTAGAGCCGAGAAGAAGGAAGAAGAATAATGACTTACAGTGCCGAAAACATTAGTGAAAAATTAACAAATACAACTTAAAAATAAAGATAAAATTCACAGTACTGAGGGGACGAGCCACAGAAGAGGAGAGGAGAGGAGATAGAGGAACTGTCAAGAACCAGTGCCGATAAAAAGACGGCCGATGAAAAAGTCCAAACAACCAGAAGTACACAGTACGAGTTTGAGAATCACCGGAGAATCACTGAACCAGAAAGCCGTCAGTCGAGAGAGTAAGAATCGCGAGAGAGTAAGAAATCGCGAGAGAGGGAGATTAGAGCAAGGCAGGAGGAGGCGGAAAGTGATGAGTCTGGGCGGATAAGAATAATAATATAACCCAAATCGCGGATGAGTAGGAAATCGCAGATGATAATAATTTACAAGTATTAAGTTATAATTAATTAATTATATAATCATTATTAAGTATTAAATAAATCAAACTATTAAACCCTAAAAGATTTAAAAACGCCACAACCGCTATAAATCCTCCATAACCCGAAATAACGGACCGACATGTTGGTCGCAATTCTGGAAAACACAAAAAAGGACATTTGCAGCGATACCGTTGCGATTTCACCCAAAAAATGACACGTCGGCCGACATGTCGGTCGCAATCTACAAGCTTGCAGTGCTAATGCTCGAGCCTTAAAATCAGGGAAGACCGTTATCGACTTCATGTCTTCCTCATGAGTCTTAATATGAAGTTTGATATGATGCCGGCTCATATTTTGAACAGACATCTTCTTCCTTCTCTTTAGGAAGCCTTCAATATAGTCTTAGGAGATGAAGACCGTCATCGTACTCTTCACTCCGATCGTGGTTCTGATCGCTTTTCCCTAGCCTGTCTTCTACGTGCTCCTCCCTCATCTCTCAAGCCGCGTGATTACTGCAGCAAATCGAGCCATGCCCGAGACTCCTACCGTCTCCATCCTCATCTTGCTCCATCGCCAAAAGGCTCTCGTGCTCGTAGTCATGGCCCTTCTCATAAACCCAAACCTTCTTCTGTTGCTCACACAATTCCTTTTGGTCGGCTTCCCTTAGACAGTCTTTTCTCGGAGGAACTCATTGTTTTTCAGCATCTCATGCGCACTCAGGCTTCTTCCCCTTTTGCTGACTTCGCCACCACTGGTCTGCCCAACGCCTAGTCTTCCACGACAACTTCCTAATGGATTACTGACTCCAGAGAAACAAGTCACATGATGGTAACATCCTCAGGTTTTACCTCTTATATCCCCCCTTTCAGGTCATGATACGGCTATCACTATCAATGACTCACCAATTACTGGAAAGGGGACCATTCAATGCTCCTCTGTCATGCCTCTTATCGAAGTGTTGCATATTCCAACTTTTCCTCGCAATCTGTTATCTATTAGTCGTCTGACTACATCCCTAAATTATTCTGCCACATTCTCTCTTGATGGTTGTCATAACACATCTCAACAAAAGTCAGAGTGCGCTTTGAGTGGGTCGTGATGCCACAGGCATGAGCGGAAAGAAAATCTATGTCTGTAAGGCGAGAGCAGAGATACTGATAATTAAGTTTAAAATAATTAATTTGAAGGAAAACAGTATGTCTTTATGCAGAAGCTTTAAAACATGATACTGAGAAACAAGTGCACGTACATTTTATTAAACTCATAATATAAATTCAGATACAAATTTCATGCAATGACAGACTTAGATGAATGAACATAAAAACACTATTAAATTCTAGTACATACATTATTTAGCCTAACAGTTGTCAATGATTTACTGACTATAATAATTACATCAAAGTAATGTCTGATAGTAAAGGAAATAAAATGTAAACACACAACCTGAAGCATGGCCCAGATCGGGCTCAAGAAGCAGACGGCGCAGACACGAACGCTAAGACAAATCCAAAATAAGAAGAAAAATCTCAGAACATTGATAGGTTAAGTAAGATAAAGTACAAAACTAGAAAAGAAACAAAAATATGTATACCAGTTTTCATGAAGCAAAACTAACAAGATAAATAAGTAAATGAGTCAAACAGAAACAAGTTAAATTATTAAACTACTCCGGAGTACAACATAGATTCGATCACGTAATATCATTAGTTGTAATCAGTGACAGTTGTAAGTGTTTCTATTTGATACACGTGATTCTAATATGAGTCAAAATCTTAGTTATTAAAGGCGCAAGGCGCAAAGAGGTCTTGAAGCATATGCTTAAGGCGCAAGACGCACCCTGAACGAAGGCAAGAAGACCCAACAATATTCATTTAAATAATACATAAACATCATTTCACAGCTTATCGATTAAACTCTTCAACTAGTCTTAATTAATCATTCATTATTATCATTGTATCTCTTAAAAAATAGAATCAATGTGGTCACTTGCATCATATCAAAGTCACAACGCACAATTATTTTCATGAACACTAAATTATAAAAAAATATTGAGTTTTAAAATATTTTTTCTTAATTTTCGAAGAAAGAAAATTATAACAAAAATCTCACTCAGGCGCACATTTTATATTCTAAAGACGCAAATAAGGCGCACAGAGGCGCAAACCTCTGAGCCTAGTAAGCCTGCAGCCTTAGGCGCGCTTAAGCGCGCCCTTAATAACATAGGTCAAAATGCAAGACTTATCAAAGCAATTGTGCTTGCTATGACAATTTATTGGTTTTCGTTGTCAATTAAGCGGAAACTCGAGTCAAATCGTCAAATCAATTTAACACTATATTTCAATGATTGCTTATGACATAATAACTTTAAGGATTCATGATTTAGGAGATTTCTAACATATCAAAACATGTTACAAATTTAGCGATTCAAATGTACAAGAGTAGAGTTCAAAAACTTGGAAGGAAGAATCCAGTCAAAAAATAATATTTTACTCAAGTCTTATAATTAGACAGACATAAGAAAAAAGATTTGATGACACCAAAAACTAGGAAATGAGTTAAACTTTGCGGTTTGAGGGATCAAGTTATCATTAACAAGAAGGTTTTTCAAGTAAATAGCAGGGTAATACATGTAACGATTCTGGGATAACAAGTACTCATTTGCATTAAATCATTTTGTGGCATGATTAATTTTCAAATAAGATGTGCACGATACAAGCATGATATAAAACACAAATCATTTAATCGCAAGCAAGAAATCTAAACAATTATCATTCAAATTAATTAATGCACGTGCTCAAAAATATACTAGTTCTCAAATTACTCATCAAATGAGGTGAAATTCATCAAAGTAAAAATCCACTTAAAATCAGCTCTTTGCACTAACTCATTGTCACAATATGTGAAAAATCTAAAAAAGAATATTCATGTAGGTGACTATCAAAATAAATTCATTCATGACCACAAATTCATGTCATTCCAACTATTTTAAATCTTAAACTACTAAGTTGTCAGATTAGGTGTTCAAGATTCAAATTCGTTTAGTAGATTAAATATTCAAAAAAGTGATGTCAAATAATCATAAAAACAGACACTTTAAATAGCTAATTTTTTTTTTGCAAAAGAGAGATATCTTTACTTCCCTTAAGGTTGAAACTGAATCAAACGGAGGCGGCCAAACGACGCAAGCAACAATTAAAGACCTAATTTAAACCTGTCAAGCACAAACATCTTTGATATTGACATGACAAAAATTCTACGATAACACAGGGTATTATTACAAAACCTAAAGCACGAGAGAGTTAGCGATTTAACCACCCTCAAAAGTGAGGGGAGAGAAGACACCACGCGGAGACGGAGACTTTGACCGTTTAGGCTTGGGGAAACCCTAATTCAGAGAGGATTTTAGGAGATTCCACCAACTGAATCGAAACCGCATCGGAGATCAAAAATTCATGGTTAGACGATTATAAAGATGAAAATAAACATGGATCACAGTTATTTGAGTAAATCAAGACCAGACAAATTTATAAGAAAATCATAAATCTAAATGACGGGGGAGAAGGGAGAATCTTATCATAAGGAGATCAATACGGAGCCTAAGGAGGAGATGGAGGATACCCTAGACGATCTTCTTGAAAATCCATGGCGAAATCGAAGAAGGATCGAAGGAATAGGGTTGAAGTTGCTGCCCTAGGAAGAGGATGAAGAACCTCAGGCTCTGGAGAGGAGATGAAGCTGCTGTTGTCAGCTTGGGGAGGAGCAGGAGGCGCAGGATTGCCATCCAGAGAAGGGGTCGCACAGGAGGGAGACGAGACTAATGTCGGTTTGAGGAGGAGGAGAAGCCGCCGACCAGAGCAAGAGGAGAACCCGAAGGCCGCAACAAAAGGGATCGAGAGTGGCGGAAACAGCGAGAGACAGAAGGTCGGCGCGGGGGAGTTAGGATCGGGACAGGGGGTGCGACTTGCGGGAAAAATAGGAGGTGTGGGGGGTGGGGGCGGGGGGCTTGCTTGGGTTTAATATAAGAGAAAAGCTAATTCTCTAATTACAAAAACGCCATTAACTTCTAACTCATTTTTGTTTAATCAATTTAAACTTTTTTAAAAGAATAAAAACATGAGTTGTTAAACTTCTAAAGAATTCTTGACCGAGGTCTCTTATGCCGAGGATTCAGATGACAATCATTCCAACAAGGTTCCCCTCGCAAATCAATACATGAAACCTAACTAAGAAAATACTGAAACAGAAAAGAGAATAAACGCGGGGACTTACAAAGATCAAGAGATTTTTTTTAGATATTTGTTGTACATATCAGATTCAAGTTCTCACGCGTACTCCTCGGACTTATCATGCATCCAAAGCACTCTAACCATAAGAATGGTTCTCTTTCGAAGCTTGCGTACTTGATACAACACAATCTTAGAGGGTTCGGCTGGATACGATAGACTGGCTTCAGGGATCACAAGAATTTCTTCGATTAGCTACGAATTGAGAAGTAAGACTCGAGAATTCGAGACCAAAAAAGATCTTTGTACGAAGAGAAGATAGAACGTCAAAGAGGAAAAGAAGATGAATGACGATTTAGTATTGACAGAAGTAAGACAATCTGGAGATTGGATAGCACAAAACAACGATAAAGTAATTCAGCAGAGCAATTTACAAGAAGACCCTTGAGCTTTCTTATACAACTAGAGATATATGCTTAGAATTGCGTTGCTTGCGACACTGACACTTATGAGCTAACTAGAAAGGGATACAAGAGGATCAGACAAGATTGATAGTTAGGCAGGACAAAAATACTAAATACAAATATTGAGGACTTAAGACAAGATATTCTAACACATTTACTACTGTCAGGTACATAAATCATGTAATAATTACAACATTTTCATTATACAACTCTAGGTGATGATCGAGCAAATGCAATAATGAGATCATGTGCGATGTCAAACAAATAATAAATTCATGTGTGTACAATCATTATTGTTGTTTTTAGTTGAACACTTGTGCAATGATTTATGATATGAATGCAAAGGAATAGATACACATGTCATGTTAAGCACACATTTCACTTAACATGTCATACAATGACAGACTCAGATGAATGAACATACAAATAATATTAAATTCTAGTACATACATTATTTAGCCTAACAGTTGTGCATGATTTACTGACTATAATTATTACATAAAAACAATGTTTGATAGTAAAAGAAATGAAATGTAAACACAAAAACTGAAGCCTGACGCAGATCGAGCTCCGGAAGCAGACGACGCAGACACAAACGCCAAGGCAAATTCAAAATAAGAAGGAAAACCATCGGATCATTGATAACATAAGTAAGATAAAGTACAAAACTAGAAAGAGAACAAAAATGTATGTGTACCAACTTTCATGAAGCAAAACTAACAAGACAAATAAGTAAATGAGTCAAACAAAAACAAGTTAAATTATTAGACTACTCCAGAGTATAACATAGATTCGATCACATAATATCATTAGTTGTAATCAGTGAAAGGTGTAAGTGTTTCTATTTAACGCACGCGATTCTAATATAAGTCTAAATACATGACTTATCAAAGCAATTATGCTTGCTATGACCATTTTATTGGTTTCCATTGTCAGTCAAGCAGAGACTCGAGTGAAAACGTCACATCAATTTAACACTACCTTTCAATGATTGCATATGACATTAATGACTTTAAAGATTCATGATTTAAGAGATTTCTAACATATCAAGACATGTTACAAATTTAGCGATTCAGATGCACAAGAGTAAAGTTCATAAACTTGGAAGGGGGAATCCAGTTAAAGAATAATATTTACTCAAGTATTAGAACTAGACAGACATAAGACATAAGATTCGATGAGACCAAAAACTAGAAAATGAGTTTGAACATCGCGGGTTTAAGGGATCAATTTATCATTAACAAGAAGGTTTTTCAAGTAAATCGCAGGGGTAAATTTGACATGTATCGATTCTGGAATAACAAGTACTCATTTACATTAAATCATTTTATGGTACGATTAACTTCCAAATAAGATGTGCATGATACATGCATGATATAAAACACCAATCATTTAATTGCTAGCAAAGAATCTAAACAATTATCATTCAAATTAATTAAAGCTCGTGCTCAAAAACATACTAGTCCTCAAATTACTCAACAAATGAGAAAAAATTCATCAAAGTGAAAATCAAATTAAAATCACCTATTTGCACTAACACATGTCACCCTAAGTGAAAAATCTAAATAAGAATCATTCATGTAGGTGACTATCTGATAAGACCTTGCAAGTAGAAGAGAGATCTAGGGGAAGATTTAGAGAGGGAAAAGAGAGGGATTAGGGTTAGGGAGAGAGGGAGAGGAAATACCTTGAGAATAATCATCATGCCATCGAAAGGGAGCCCCGGGTTTATTAATACCTGGGGCTCAAGGGGGCCGGCCGGCCCCCCCACTTGGGGACTGAACCGGGTCGGTTCAGTCCCCCCTTGGCGACTTCATAGGTTGGGGGCTGAACTGGATGGTTCAGCCCCGTTGTTTGGCCTCCGTTCTTTCGGTCGCCGAGTGTACGTTTGCCCTTGAAATTGTAGCGGATGCGGCGGCATAACATTCCCTCCCCCTTCAAGCGGCAACTTGTCCTCAAGTGGGAAATCCGGAAACGCCTCGTGAAACTCCAAGAAGTCAACCCAAGAATTATGTTCGGCGGGCATGTGCGCCCACTTGACGAGTAGCTCGAGCCGGTACTCGGCACCCCGCCTCTTCCATTTGGTCAACAGGATCGCCTCCGGCGAAGGCCGCAATTCGCCGCTGCTAGTAGCCTCTGGGAGAGTAGGGCTGATGGAAGTGGAGTTCCCGAGCTTCTTCTTCAGCAAGGATACATGGAACGTTGGATGGATGCGAGAACCCTCCGGGAGGGCAAGAGTATAAGCCACGGGCCCCACCCGGCGGAGGATGCGGAACGGGCCATAGTATTTCGGTGCCAGTTTCTGGTTGGTCCGCCGAGAGACCGATAGTTGCCGATATGGTTGAAGTTTAAGGAAGACCTCATCGCCGACCGCAAACTCCCGCTCGGTACGATGTTTTTGTCTGCCTGAATCTTCATGCGATCTTGGGCGATGCGTAAGTTCTCCCGGAGTAGCGATAAAGTCCGGTCGCGATCTAGTAACATCCGGTCGACCGCGGGCAGAGCTGTGCTGGCTGGCTCATAAGAACTCAAAGTAGGCGGGGGGCGGCCGTAGACCTCCTCAAAAGGAGTGAGCTTGCTGGCCGTATGGAAAGATGTATTGTAGCAGTACTCCGCCCAATGGAGCCACCGAGTCCAGGAGCGTGGCTCATCCATGACAAAACACCGCAAATAGGTTTCAACCCCACGGTTGAGGACCTCCGTCTGCCCGTCTGTCTGAGGGTGATGGGTCGTGCTCCTGCGGAGGGAAGTCCCCTGAAGTCGAAACAGCTCCTGCCAGAAATTGCTCACAAAGACGGGGTCCCTGTCTGATATGATAGCGCTTGGAATTCCGTGAAGTCTCACAATCTCCTTGGCAAAAACATCAGCAACTGTTGCTCCCGTGTACGGATGGCTCATAGCGATGAAGTGTCCGTATTTGGACAACTTGTCAACCACGACCAAGATGACGGATTTGCCTTGAGACTTGGGCAGGTCGTCAATGAAATCCATAGAGACAGTGTCCCAAATCTGACGGGGCATCTCCAACGGTGTCAGCAGCCCGGCAGGAGAGGTAGTCTCGCACTTCTGTCACTGACAGATCTCGCATTCACGTATAAACCGTTGAACATCGCGTCGCAGCCCTTTCCAAAAAACATTCGCCCGGACCCGTTGTAATGTTCGCAAGATGTCGGCGTGCCCGCCGGTGGGTGAGGCGTGAAACTCTTGCATCATGACCGTCTGCCAGGCCGACGTGGCAGGGAGGACTAGCCGGCCCTGATGGTAAAGTCTGTCTCCCTGCAAGTGGTAGCCGGCCTCAGTAGGCTCCCCCTGTCGCAGTGCTGCAATGATGGCTTGTAGATCCGGATCCTGCTGAACTTCTGCCTGTATCTCTTCCAGTGACTCAATCACTGGTCCTGAAATATGGGACACGGAACTCTCTGGTAGACGGGAGAGTGCATCAGCCACCACATTTTCCTTCCCCTGCTTGTACACAATCTCATAATCGTACCCCAGCAACCTGGTCAGCCACTTCTGCTGCAACGGTGAGGCTAATCTCTGCTCCAGAAAATGTTTCAGGCTCTGGTGATCTGTACGGATCTGGAAGTGTCGTCCCAAGAGATAAGGCCGCCATAAGGCGACCGCATGCAGGATGGCTAACATCTCCTTCTCGTACGTCGAAAGGCCCAGTGTCCGGGGTGCCAACGCCTTGCTGAAGTAGGCCAAGGGTCGGCCCTCCTGTATCAACACAGCGCCAATACCGACCCCCGACGCATCGGCCTCCACTACGAATGTCTTGGAGAAATCTGGAAGCGCCAGAACCGGGGTAGTAGTCATAGCCGCCTTCAGAGACTGAAAGGCGACCTCTGCCTCTGAACTCCAGTGAAAAGCGTCTTTCTGCAACAGCTGAGTGAGGGGGCGGGCTATCTTGCCATAATCCTTCACGAACCGCCGATAGTACCCTGTCAGCCCGAGGAAATCCCTCAAAGCCCGGACCGTCGTGGGGGGTGGCCAATCTACCATGCTCGCGATCTTCTTTGGGTCAGCTTGTACCCCGTGTGCGGACACCAGGTGTCCCAAGTACTCAACCTCCGGCTGTCCAAATGAGCACTTGAACCGCTTGGCGTACAGCTTGTGATCTCGCAATATGGTGAGGACGGTGCGGACGTGCTCCAAGTGATCCTCCCAAGTCCTGCTGTAGATAAGTATATCGTCAAAGAAAACTAGCACATACCTTCGAAGAAGAGGGCGGAATATTTCATTCATGACTGCCTGGAAGGTCGAGGGTGCGTTGGCCAACCCACATGACATCACCAAGAACTCATAGTGACCATCGTGGGTACGGAAGGCCGTCTTGTGGATGTCGTCCTCCTTCATGCGAATCTGATGGTAACCGGACCGGAGATCCAATTTGGTGAATAAGTGCGCCCCGTGTAGCTCATCCAGCAACTCCTCGATCATAGGAATGAGAAATTTGTCCTTGATGGTGAAACTGTTAAGCCCCCGATAATCCACGCAAAATCTCCACGAACCGTCTTTCTTCTTCACCAGTATGATCGGGGAAGAGAAAGCACTAGTACTGGGACGTATAATACCGGACGTCAGCATCTCGCGTACGCTGCGCTCTATCTCGATCTTCTGAATATGGGGGTAGCGGTAAGGCCGGATGTTGGTAGGATCCGTCCCAACCTTCAACTGAATCTGATGGTCCCGGAAGCGGGACGGTGGAAGGGAGCGTGGCTCCTGGAAAACATCATCGTACTGTCCCAAAAGTGCTTGTATCTGCTCGGGCTCCGCGCTAGCCTCTGATCCCACGGGTGCCACCCCAAAATCATGGCTATTGTCCCGCCTTGCTCCTCTAGTCTCTGCAAACCCCTGAGTGAGATCTCCTTGAGTGGAGATGTCCTGATGCCTTGCAAACAGTGGTCCTTGCCCTGCTGAGTAAACTCCAATGTCATCCTGTCCCAATCTGTGGTCACCCGCCGTAACTGCCGGAGCCACTGCACTCCCAAGACCATATCCGAGCCTCGAATGGGGAGAAGGTAGACGTCGGTGTGGCAGATGTACCCCGGCATCCGCAGCTTGGCCCCCTTCAGGACCCCTTCGCATCGCAACTTGCTCCCATCCGCAACCATGACCTGGAATGCGGCCTCTCAATCAATAGGAATCCCTGTCTTGAGAGCTACCTCGGGGTCAATGAAATTGTGGGTGCTCCCACTATCAACTAGTATAGTAACCCTCTCCTGGCCAATTTCCCCTGCGATCCGTAAAGTGAGGGGAGCTGTGCACCCTGCCATCGCCTGAAGAGATATGCCAAACTCCGTAAGATCCAGATCATCCTCAACTGAGTCACCCGTAGTGTCTTCTTCGCCGTCCTCGTTCCGCAGCATGAAGACTTGGACCTTCTGACACCGATGCCCCGGAACGAATTTCTCATCACACTTGAAGCACAACCCCTTGTCCTTTCTGGCCTGCAGCTCCTGCCATGTCAACTTCGTCACAGTGGGACGGCCCCCGGCCGGTGGTTCCTTCCTGGCTACGTCTGTCACTGTGGGTGCCCGTCCTGTTGTCCGGGTCTTCTGCCGGTTGTACCGCTCCTCCTGTATCCTGGCTAGGCTGATGGCATGACTCAGACTGCGTGGCATGTACGCGTGGACCTCGTCTCTCAAATGGTGCTTCAGTCCGGATACAAAACAACTCAGCATTGTCCTCTCTTCCCAATTGACCCGATTGGCCAACCGTTCGAATTCTGTCCGGTACTCTGTGACTGATCCTTTCTGCCGCAGCTTCTGTAACATAGCCTCCACATCTTCATACTCTAAAGGCCCGAAACGAGCCGAGAAGGACTCCACAAACTCCTCCCACGGTGCGTAATTGCGTCCCCTCAGAAACCACTTGGTCCACTGGAAGGCGTCCTCCTCCAGATGGAAAGACGCCAACTGGACCCACTGCCCCTCCGGAATCTCTTGGTACTTGAAGAAAAGCTCCGCCTTCTGGATCCACTCTAGGGCGTCGCCGCCCTTGAACTTAGGGAAGTTCATACGTGTCAATTTGGGCTGCATGTATGGCCGGGGTTCTGCATGTGCTGGTTGGTAAGGTTGCGCCGGGGCCGCTGCGGGCCCGGGCCGCCCCCGGTCCATGTCGTAGCCTCCTTGTTGCCCTCCACCCCATGGGTTGCCATTTCCGTAGTCCGCCGGTCCTCCGTAGAGCGGAGGTGTCGGTAGAATGCCCGCCACTCCTCCGATTGGGACCGCATTCGCTCCAGTTGGTCGAAAAGGGGCCACTCCTTGCCCCGGACCCCGCCAAGAGGGGCCAGCTTGAGTCCCGGGTCCGTTCCAGGCGGGCTGGGCGCCGAACGGTCCGCACGGAGCCGCCAGGCCTTCCGGCGGCCTCCAGCCACCTGGGCGGCGGTAGCCGGCCTCCGTTGACCCCCCGACGTGCCCTCCAGGGCCCCCGTATCCCTCCTGGGCCGATCCCGCCGCGCGGTAGGCGTACGCGTCGATCCGCGTAGGATCGGCTTCCGCCGATCCCGCAGCGACGAAACCGCCCCCCATAGGCCCCGATCCGGTCCCCTGCTGCACTCCGCTTCCGATTCCAGTGCCGTTCTGCGCAATAGGATGGTAGGATGCCTCCGTTTCCGATCCTTCCACCGCAGGATTTTTTCCCTTCAGATTTTGTGCAAGTAGGGTTTTGATCTCCTCCATGCGCGCATCCAAGCGATCCTCTAGGGTTTTTTGGGAGGATTTCACTTGTTCTTCGAGCGTCGTCATCGTGTCCGACAACCCTACATAGTTCTCCTCGAGGGATGCAAGCCGCGCGGTTTCGGCTTTTGAGCGAGTCACCATTGTCGCAGGATGTTGCTCTGATACCAAATGATAAGACCTTGCAAGTAGAAGAGAGATCTAGGGGAAGATTTAGAGAGGGAAAAGAGAGGGATTAGGGTTAGGGAGAGAGGGAGAGGAAATACCTTGAGAATAATCATCATGCCATCGAAAGGGAGCCCCGGGTTTATTAATACATGGGGTTCAAGGGGGCCGGCCGGCCCCCCCACTTGGGGACTGAACCGGGTCGGTTCAGTCCCCCCTTGGCGTCTTCATAGGTTGGGGGCTGAACCGGATGGTTCAGCCCCGTTGTTTGGCCTCCGTTCTTTCGGTCGCCGAGTGTACGTTTGCCCTTGAAATTGTAGCGGATGCGGCGGCATAACACTATCCAACTAAATTCATTCATTATCACAAATCCATGTCATTTCAACTATTTTAAACCTTAAACTACTAAGTTGTCAGATCAGGTGTTCAAAATTCAAATTCGTTTGACAAATTAAATATTCAAAGTAACGTCAAATAATCATAAGAACAGACGCTTTAAGTTAAGCTCAATGTTTGCAAGAGAGATAGAGATCTCTACTGGCCTTAAGCAACAATTAAAGATCTAATTTTAACCTGTACAATGTACACAATCATCTTTGATATTGACATGACGAAAATTCTACGATGTCACATTATACTATTTACAAACTAAAGCACAAGAGAGTTAACGATTTACCTACCTCAAAAGTGAGGGGAGAGGAGATACCACGCGGAGACAGAGACTTGACGGCGCTTAGGCTTGGGGAAACCCTAATTCGGAGAGGGTTTTGGGAGATTCCACCAACTGAATCGAAAAATGGCGTCGGGGATCAAAATAATTTATGGTTAGACGATTATAAGATGAAAACAAACATGAATCACAGTTATTTGAGCAAATCGAAATCAGACAAATTTATAAGAAAACTAAAAATCTGAATGAAGGGGGAGAAGGGATAATCTTACCACAAGGAGATCAATACAGAGCCCAAGGAGGAGATGGAGGAAATCGTATACGATATTCTTGAAAATCCATGCCCAAATAGAAAAAGGATCAGGGGAATAAGGGTTGAAGTTGCAGTACGAAAGGAATTATGGTGCAGTACGCTGTTTTCCCCTCTTAACGCGAGCACGTTTCTGGTTTACACGACACACGCTTTTAACTTGCGTGAATAATGTTTGCACAGCTCGATCCTAGCAGTCGGTTCTTCTTTGTCATTTAATATATATTACTTTAATATGTATTTATCTAATATATGATACTTTTGTATTCAATACAAATGATACTTAGTAATATAAATTAATACTTGTATAGTTGGCGGCGCACACCTAGTATGGTTTTTTTATGTTATTCATACTGATGTTTAGAGACCATCCCATATTATTTCTCTCTTTAGTTAACACTAGTTTGTGTCTTTATTCATTGCTACTCTCAATCTACTTGGGTGTATTTATTAAAACGAAAAAGTGAGGTCTTTGACTGTTTCCGTATTTTTCACACCATGGTGACTACTCAATTTGGTAGCACAATTCAAGTGCTCCGTAGTGACAATGGGGGAGAGTACGATAATCATAGTGTTTTTGGCACTAATCTTAGGGGTCATGGGATTATTCATCAGATAATGTGTGAACATCTCTACACAGAATGATGTGGCTGAACGTAAGAACAAACATCTCCTTGAGATTACTAGATGCCTTCTTCTCAACATGAATTTTTTCAAGACATGTTGGGATGGCGTGGTTCTCACCACTGCTTAGCTCCTAAATCGTCTATCCTCCAGTACCATATAGTTTGTCTCTCCCCTATGACATCTGTCTACTAAGTGCATTGCCCACACCTCTCGTCCACCTCCGCGCATTTTTGAGTGTGTTCGCTTCGTTCATGTTTATCAACAACATCGTGATAAAATGGATGCACGTTCCCTCCAATGCGTCTTTGTTAGTAACTCTGCTGCTACGAAAAGATATCGTTGTTATCATCCCCCTCTCGATGATTCTACAACATCATGGAAGTGACGTTGCGTGAGGAAGCAGCGTACTTCGGTTCTCATCAAGGGGATAAGAACATTACTGTCAATGATCCTCATCTTCCTCTCCCAATTGTCGCCTCACAACCTCCTCCTTTGTCTACGTATAATATATCTCCTCCCGCAGATCCACCTATTGTGGACTCACAATCACCTCCTATGTCACAATCACCTCATATGACTGCCTCTAACATATCTCCTCCCCGGGGTCTCATTCCTCCTCTTCCTTTTGACTATAATAGACACAACTCTGGTGCCACAGTGTTACAATCCCCGATCAATCCACCATAGCAAGTACGTTCTTCTGACTCAAGTTCTGGTGACAAGCTTCATCATCTTCTTATACATCTCAAGCGGAAACTGACCTCTGCTAAATATCCACGTGCCAATTATATTACTTACCAAAACTAGGCATAGATGCATAAGACCTTTATCTCCTCTTTAGATTATGTTCACATTCTTAATACTTGGTAGGAAGCCGTAGACTGTATACCTGTGTGGCGAAGACAATGGAAGAAGAGATGTTGGCATTAGAAAAGAACCAAACTTGGACAATTACCCATCTCTATAATCCATATTGAGAAGAAGTCTATTGGTTCCCGATGCATGTTCTCTGTTAAACAGAATCAAGATGGGGTCGTTGAGAGATATAAAGCAAGATTAGTTGTTCAAGGACATACTCAAACTCCAGGTGTGGACTATCAAGGAATGTTTGCTCCAATTGCCAAAATGGACTCTATCTGTGTTATTTTATCATGTGATGCATACTTAGGATGAGAGTTACAACAACTTGATGTCAAGAATGTCTATCTACATGATAATCTTGAAGAACAAGTCTATATGGAAGTTCCACCTGGTTTCATAAAGGCAAAATCCGAGGGAAAGGTGTGTCAACTTCAAAAATCTCTCTATGGTCTCAAGCAATCCCATAGGGCTTGTTTTCGAAAATTCCAGAAAGCCATGACTATGTTGGGATATAAACAAGGTCACTCTGATCATACTCCCTTAATGAAAGGAAAGCAGAGAAAGTGGCAAGTCACATTGTTTATGTTGACGACATAATCATCAAAGGAAAAGATGTTGCGGATATCGCGTGGATTAAGGCACGCTTATGTAAAGAATTTGAAGTCAAAGATCTAGGCAAATTGAAGTATTTTTTTGGGAATAAAAGTCGCTTTGACCGTAGAATCTTCATTTCTCAAAGGAAAGATGTCCTAGATCTTTTAGAAGAAACATGGATGTTTCGTTGTGCTCCTGCTAATTCTCCCATGAAAGTTAACTATAAGAAAGATGTAGACAAGGATGGTGAGAGGGTGAACTCCTTTAGCTACCAAAGACTGGTGGGAAGTCTGATTTATCTCACATACATGCCCAAACATCATACATGTTGTTGGGATCCTCAGCAAATGCATGCACTTTCCCAGACAACGACAACATGAAGTTTCCATGCATGTACTACAATATTTGAATAACTCCCCTGGATGTGGACTTTTATTCTCTCCAAATAAATGGTTGGGTATTGAAGTTTATATGAATGTTGTTTAAGATGGAAGTCCAGGTGATAAAAAATCCACCACCGGATATTGATCCTTTGTTGGAGGAAATCTAGTGACCTGGCGAAGCAAACAATAAAATGTTGTAGCAAGATACAACACAGAAGCATAATATAGGGCAATGCCACAAGAAATATTGGAGGGGCTATGACTTAAGTGCTTAACTCAATAATGTAGGATTTGAGACTACAAATTAAAAGACCTATAAAATTATACTGCGAAAACTGAATTACTATCAAATTGCACATAATCTTGTTCAGCATGATCGAACAAAAGACAACAAAATTGATAGACAATTTATGAAGAATCACCTGAAAAAGGCAATATTTGACCTCATTTATTCAATCTAAAGATCAACTTGCAGAAATCTAGTGCTTGAGCTGTGACTTGTTCAAAAACAATATTATCATACTAAGAATGTTCGACATATATTCCCATTTTGAGGGTGGAGTTGAATTAAATCATTATTTAGGGTAACATATTTGTAGCATATTGTAAAAGGGTCGATTATAAAAGGCCCTTTCTTTTTCTGATTTTTTGGGTCTTCACCCTTCTTGTATAAATAGAGGGTGTTGCCGTGAAATAATATATTTGTGCTCATTATTTTCGTCTAACTAATACAACACATTGTATCGATCCTTCATGGTATCAACACAAGTACAGTATGCAGCTGACTAATACAACACATTGTATCGATCCTTCATGGTATCAACACAAGTACAGTATGCAGCTGCATCTAGGACTTACGAGTGATTTGTCACCTATCTAAAAGCGTCTTTGATGGACATCTTGGACCTTCTTCCCCATGATCCAGTTGACATGGTCTTGCCCATCGATCAACTTCTCCAGGAACTTCACCTATCCAACCAATCCAAAGTTTAACCATGTCCAGCAAAAGTCACCAATCCAAAGTTTAACCATGTTCTGCAAAAGATTTCTAATGTTCTTCCTGTGAGCTTGCCTTCAACTATTATCTATGTATACCCTCATGTGTAGGTTTGATGGCTTATTGACTTTTATTCAAGGTCGGGATCTCTCTATCTTCCCCTCTCTGGCTGTAAACAATGTCCATTGTCCCTCATTTGTTAACCAATTTATCATATGTCGGTGCATTAACATGTGTTGTGAATTGAAGTGCAACTTTTTTCTACTCATTGTCTTTTGCATTGCAAGACCTACATGGGAAGAAAATTTTGGCGGGGGACATGAGAATGGAGATGCATTAAGATCGGATGGTACTCTATGTAGAGAAATGAAAAGCCTTAGTCTCCAATGAGGAGAGCTAGCCAATAAATATTATTTCAAAGTTAATATTTACAAATATGCCCATACACAATATTTACAAAATATAATAATAACTCCAATACTCCCCCTCAAGCTGGTGCAAAGATGTCAATCGTGCCCAGCTTGGAAATGGTCAAATCTAAACGAGTAGGGCCAACAGCTCTAGTGAAGGCATCAGCCAGCTGGTCGGCCGAGGAGACGTAAGCTGGAAGAATAGTCCCAGTATGAACGTGATCACGCAGAAAATGAACATTCATCTCGATGTGTTTGGTGCGCTCATGTAGCACCGAATCCTGGGTAAGAAGAAGAGCTGACTTATTATCACAGTAGAGAGTTGAGCCAGTAGCCAGGGGTAGGCCAAGTTCAGTCAGCAGCGATCGAAGCCAAACCAACTCAGTGACACCGTGTGCCATGGCCCAGTACTCTGACTCAGCAGACGACCGAGATACGATGGGCTGTTTATTACTCCGCCACGAAACAAGATGATCACCATGGAATACACAGAAACCTGACGTAGAGCGTCGATCAGTCAAAGAACCAGCGAAATCTGCATCAGTGAAGCAAGAGAGGCTGAAGGCACTATCAGCCCGATAGAATAGCCCAAGACCAGAAGCGCGCTTAAGATAGCGAAGAACACGTCGAGCATCCTCTAGGTGAGATGTCTTGGGAGAATGCATAAATTGGCTCAAAACGCCCACGGAGAAGATGATGTCGGGCCTAGTATTGGTCAAGTATATCAAGTGGCCAACCAACCGCTGGTACTAAGAAGGGTCTGGTAGAGGATCACCAGATTTAGCATGAAGGCGATGGTTGGTGTCCATAGGAGTACTCGCAGGACGACACCCAAGCAGACCCGTGTCCCGAAGAAGATCCAAGGTGTACTTGCGCTGCGATATGGAGATGCCCTGTCGGGAGCGAGCTACCTCAATCCCAAGGAAATAACGGAGGTGTCCAAGGTCTTTCACCTCGAAGGCTGAGCGAAGAGTAGCTTTCACCTCAGAGATGTCAGAAGGGGCATCCCCGGTGAGAATAATATCGTCCATATAGACCAAGACAATGGCACGACGTCCCTCTGGAGTGGCACGAATGAAGCAAGTGTGGTCTGCACGACACTGAGTGTGAAGCTGGACTGAAGGATAACCGAGCTGAACCGTTCGAACCAGACATGCGGGGATTGCATTAAGCCGTATAGGGATTTGTGCAGGCGACAAACTCTCCTCGAATACTCCCCCTTAAGGGCAAACTCCGGGGGAGGAGCTATATAAACCTCCTGTAAATCTCCGTGCAGGAAGGCATCTTTGACGTCGAGTTGGTAGAGAGGCCACGCCCGAGAGGCCGCAAGCGAGAGCAGAAGGAGAACACTGGTCAACTTAGCCACAGGAGCAAACGTGGCGCCAAACTCGTCCGGAGCCTGAGTAAAGCCCTTGGCCACCAAACGAGCCTTGTAGCGGTCAATGGTACCATCAACAGAGTACTTCACAGTATAGACTCATTTGCACCCAACCGTGCGCTTCCCGGGAGGAAGAGGAAGAAAGAGGGACGATGCCCCGGCTGAGGACAGGGGTAACCGAGCCATCAGCAAGACGCACGTCCTGGTGGGAGCAGGTAACAACCTGAAGCAGACAGGAAGACGTACCAGTCATATGGTCGGTTGCACCAGAATCAATCACCCAGGGTGACGAATTCTGCTCAACCGTGGTCACAGAGCAAGCAAACGGAGTACCTGAGGAAGAGGGGACAGTTGAAGTAGCGGCAGGAGTGGAAGGCTGAGACTGCTGGAACTGTTGAAACTGGGCCAGCATTGACACCCGAGGTGCGTTCAACAGGCTCGGAAGACTCGGCAGTAGCAACAGTATGCCTAGGGACACCACCAGGAGAAGCACGCTCAGAGACCCGTAGATGTGGTATAGTTGATAGCAGCGACTACGATCATGATATAGACACCCACAATGAGAGTAAGGGCCAGGTGGACCCGTAGAGCCACGACCACCAGACGGAGTAGAGTCCTCGACCGCCTCGGCTACGAGTGGTGGAGGTGGGAGGGAGGTAAGAAGCAGCAAGAGTCATCTGCTTAGTAGGAAGAGGGGATGTAGCACGAGCGCCAGAGAGACTAGATTGCCTCTGCATACGTTTCTCATGCTCTGCAATCAGCTAGCCAATACCATGTAGAGAAATGAAAAGCCTTAGTCTCCAATGAGGAGAGCTAGCCAATAAATATTATCTCAAAGTTAAATATTTACACATATTTTGGGGATTCAGAGTCACGAAACCCTATTGCTCCGATACCATGTAGAGAAATGAAAAGCCTTAGTCTCCAATGAGGAGAGCTAGCCAATAAATATTATCTCAAAGTTAAATATTTACAAATATGCCCATACACAATATTTACAGAATAATAATAATAACTCCAATACTCCACACTCAATACATTCATCTTACGTTTTCTCCTCTTTTATCGTTTTACCTACATTGTCGCATGTTACAGGGATGATATTTTATTATGGCATGGCCTTTTAAGACATGAGAATTTTGATATGCTTTGTACTTTCTTTTATGTATTCAAAATTTATTTTCCTGATTTGTGTTGCACTGTGATTCTATCCTTATAGTCACTCTCTTCTAGTACTCAATTGTCTGAATATGCCTCTAATATTTAGGGACCTCCTCCTGTAACCTTTGAAGATGGATGTCGATAATATGTTACATTGCTAATTTCTATTGAATGACATATTTTGTCTTCTTAATTCTTGTGACGAGGTTCGTTTTGTTTTTAAAATCTTTCATGTTATGATTAAAAATCAATTTCAGAAAGTTAAAATTATTCACACTGATTATGGCAAAAAATATTTCTTCTCAAAACTTACTAGCAGTATCAAGACATTGTTCAACATTTATCTCGTTTTTATATAACTCGACAAAATTATGTTGCCAAACGAAAGAACTGAAATTTCACGGGAACTCTTTGCTCAACACAATATTCCTCAGTCTTTATGGTTTTTTGCTTAAAAATTGTTACATCATTAGCAGGTTGCCCACACAGGTTCTTTGTGGCTCAAGCCCCATGTACATATTTGACCATAAGGTCACACAGTCTTTACCTCTTTGTATGTTTGGGTGCGTGCCCTATGTTCAAGAAACCCTATAACATACGAAATTTACTCATCTTGTTCATGTTAATTTCAGGGTCCAACCAACATTAGCATTTTGACATCGTCATGCCATCGATGTATTTATGCTCACTACTGTTAATTATATAATTTCAATTAGTGGAAATTTTTTACGAGATTTATTCCGTAGCATTTGGAAATTCGCGGGAGCATTCCAACACTTACTATTGTGTATTTTATAAGTGATGATTTTGGTAATCAAGCTAGCTCACGAGTAACCCTACGGTGCATAATACATACGAAATAGATGCCTTAGATTTCTTGCGCACCACGTACTTCTCTCCCTCTCATAACCAACTGTCCACGACTCAGGGAATAAGAGTCGCGACCTAGATCTTCCTTCTTGTGTCGATTGGAGCCACAGACAATCTTCCTCAAATATAGTCATTGATGACCTTCCTGCATCAACTAAGCCGGATGACACCATAACTTCTCTCCCTCTCGTAACCAACTGTTCAAAAACATGCTATTTGCAACGGCTCTTGATCTAGCTCATGCACCTACAATTGCGGCATAACACCGTAACTTCATTTTCTTTAAACATATTAAGTATAAAATAAAAAAATTAATTGATAATCCTCGATGATGACAAACAAAATATTAATGCCGAAATGCCATCGCGAAATGTTAGGAAGATTTGATGAAATTTTTACGATGTACATTTTTGTGTTTAGGACAAGTTTGCTCAAATTGTTTGAATACAACATATCCAGATAAAATATATTGACATATGTAAATCAATAAAGGATCCATATAGCCGACCCCACTATAGTGGGATAAAGACATGAGTGCTGTTGTGTTGTTATGTATATCAATAAATTGGCTGGACAAGATCATACTATGGCTGGGCTTGATTATTCATATGAATGACAAGAGTTGATGTGTCTTGGTTATTGGTTAACCTGCTGGATTAGTTGTGCTGGCTAGTTCTTGATAATTCTGGACTTAAAATTATATATTGGTTGTATTAAATTCCTACAGTGCCTCCAAATGGATGGTTCTAGATAGCTCATTGACGAGGGTGTGAAGGGTTTTTAATATTATTATACTATTTTTCCTCTCGAGTGGTTTCGAGAGAATTCTACACTTTTTCTTCCTCCAGAGCCGCACGATGCCTCTCTAGCCTGGGTTCTTTGAACTAGAGCAACAAAAGGAGGTTAGGGCTTGATTCCTCCTCTTCTCCAACTCCTTCGACAGATCTTGTTAGCACAAAGAACCACCTTCTCTTTCGACAAGCACAACCCTACCCAAGTGCCAAAGCTGAATGGTTTTACGGTTTTGGTTTTGTGCGGCTCTGATTGCAGTGGTCTTAAGATTTCTTCTTACCTTACTTCACTGTAAGTTTCTCTTCTTTCCTTCTTAAATCATTTTCCTTTTCATAAGGTGATACACAATTTTTGGCAAAGCCTGAAATAGGATACTCTTTAACTGAAAGGGATTAGAGTATGTTACGGTCCCGCCTTGGTCGCGCATGTCGCGGAACTTTTTATCTAGTTCTATTTTATATTTTATTATGAGTATTTGATCCTCCATGTCTAATCCCAAGTAGGGGGCATTTTGACATGACAATTTATACTTGGTTGGGAGCCAAGACTAGTAGGCAGACAAATTTATTTTATTTCTCTATTCCTCTCTCTAAGCCTTTCTCTCATCTCACGGAAAACTCGCACCCCCGAACCCTAGTCGCCAACTCCCGATTGCGACTTCCGCGATCCCGCTCCGCCGTCTCCGCCAGTTCGTAGGCCGCACGCCGCCGCCATAGCTCGCTAGAACTCCTCCCTCAAGGACTTCACTCATCTTCTCCCGTGCACGTGATAGCGATCCAGGGCATGCAACAACTTGGTATCAGAGGGAACTCACCTCCCTGTCGCCGAAACTCCAGATCTACCGACGTCTGCCCCCCACCTCAGCCACTTTGCACCATTGGCTCCGCCCCGATCTGCTCCGGCCCGAACCACACCACTTCGCCCAAGCGCCAACATTGAAAGGGGCTCCGCACCGCACTGCTCCGGCCCGATCGTCCCGGTCCCGACTTGCTTCTCTCTGACAAACACTGCCCCGATCGGCTTCGCCCAGGCCCCTCTCCGCCAGCCCTACTCCCCAGCGCATCCTTCTCGGCTCCTCCATCGACGGGCTAGCTGTTTCTACTAGGCTACTTTCGTCGTCGGTCCCACTTTCCCCCATTCCCACCAGCGCCGACAACCCACAAATTTTGTCCCACACAATGGCCAAACAACCTTCTCTCTCGCGAACAACAGATAATGACAAGTGAGTGAAGAAATGATGCATGTATTTTTTTTTAAAAAAATAAAGTTCAAAATATTTGATAATTACAAAATACTTTATCCTTTGAAACTAACCAACATCTGATATCAACTATCACGACCGTCTCGACAGAAGTCAGAGTGCGCTTTGGGAGTCGTGATGCCACAAGCATGGGCGGAAGGAAACCATGTCTGCTAAGTCGTATGCAAATAATGCTGAAAATAGTTTGAAAGTAGTTATTTTTGAAGAAAACATGTTTTTTTATTTGTGGAAGCTTTTTGAATTTAGAATATTGTGAATTTTAAACGCACATGTGTCTTATAAAATTCATGTTTTTACAGGGTACTACTATAAATTTCATGCAATTATGATTCAAAAGAGTATGCACATGCATTAACATCAAATTCTAGTACATAGTATTAAATAGTCTAGCAGTTTTTCATGTATTACTGTTCATAATTATCACATAAAGAAAAGATCTGACAGTAAAAGAAATGAATCAAAACATCAAACCTGACATGGCTATAAGATCAATTATCGAAAAACAGAAGCTTGATGCAGATCGCACTCAGGAACCTGGCGGCACTGACACGAAAGCTAAGGCAATTCCAAAACACAAAGGAAAAATCTCAAAACATTGAAATAAACAGGGTGAACAGAGTAAAGTATAGAACAGTAACAGAAGCAGAAAAGCATGAGTGTACCAGTTTCTCATGAAGCAAAATTATTCAATCACCAGCAAACAAAAGATCTAAACAGAACAAGTTAGTATATTAGATTACTCCGGAGCATAACCTAAAATTATTCATATAATATGTTGTAAGTTGTGATCGATGAAGGATGTAGGTGCTATAGCGGACGCCCATGGTTCACGATCAGATCTACGTGCAAGTCTTGTCGGAAAAGTAATCCTACTTGCCGTGACCATGGCGGCATACAGATGCCCAGTTAGACGCTACAGTTCAAGGATTTGCTTACAACTACGAATTTCTTTTTGAATTTCATACTTACGTGATTTTTAATGGAAACGAAAATACTTAAGGTGAGCGATTGGACCAAGAATAGGTTTTACTCAGACAGACATACGAAACCAGATTCGATGACAAAAAAATTCGATGACACAAGATTTGATGACAAACATAAGGAACGAGATGCGATGACACAAAAGGAACTAGATAGACCTGTATGATTTTGTGGTTTCAAGTATTCGCGGCTGATGCGATTACATTTCCTCATTTTTTATGACACCTAATATTCATTTAAATTGATTCATCCTAAGATACGATTATCTTCTAAGCAAACATGTGTTCTCTACGAGCATGATATAAAAACATCAAAACATATATTTGCTCTCCAGAATTCGTTACAATTATTATCATGACAGTTGTTGCTCGTGCTCAATATTCTATCATTCTTCTCACTATTCATCAAAATAGATCAAATCATTCGCCCTAGTAAATATCCAACTAAAATCCTTCATCTAAGTGTATATCAATATAAGACTTGCTCATAATCAAAAATTCAAGTAATTCCAAACATGTTATAGCCTAAATTATAAACTTATCAGACTGAGTATTAAAGATCTAAACTTATTGACAAACCAAACGCTTCAGGGTGAAATCAAAGAATCGTAAGAACAGACAAAACAGTTAGGATACAAATCCATTAACAGATCAACACATACCGAAATGCAGTCATGAATCAAAGAACAGAGACATAAAATTACACACAATGCTTGCAAGAGAGAGTGAGGTCTCTACTTGCCTGTAGGAGGTTGAATCTGACGGAGGTGGCTAAGCGACGCAAGCGGGATTTAGAAACCCTAATCGGACCTGTATATGAATAACGAAAGAGACAAAGTAGGATTCATTAAGTTAACACAGGCATGATTCGATACATAGCTAAATCAAGAATGGCTAAGAAATTTACCTCCCTCAAGAGTGAGGGGAGAAGAGATTTCACGCGCAGACGGAGGCTTAGCGGCGCTCGGCTAGGGGAAACCCTAAATCGGAGAGGGCTTCCTTTATGAACCGCCAATTGAAGCGACGAATGATGCCAGAAATCACAAATACACGATAGTTAGATGATTACAAGGGGCAAAAATCTGAAACACAAGTTATACAAAATTTGGAGACAAATAATCTTTAAACAAAACAAGGAAATCTGAATAGAGGAAGAAATGAGAGATTTCTTACCCAAGGAGGAACCAAAAACAAGCCCGAGGAGGAGAGAGAAGGAAACCCTAACTATCCCTCTTGCAGATCCCGGCCAAATCGAAGAAGAAGAGCCAAAATTAGGGTTACCGGAGGGAGAAGAGACGTTGTCGGCCCCCAAAGAAAGGGGAGAGCAGTCGGCTATTGGACGGGGAGAGGCCATGGCTGTCGGCCCTAGCAGAGGAGGAGAGGCCACTGCAAAAGGAGGAGTAGGAGGCATGAGCGGCGGCGACAGGAGCAGAAGGAGGAGACGAAATCGGGAGCGACATCGGGAGTCAGCGCTGCGGCTTGCGTGAGGCGGAATCGGGAGAAGACCTAGGACGGGAGAGGAAATAAATCGGGGGGCTGGTTCCCGGGTTAAGAGGAGATTAGGTTTATTAATTATTATATTATTGTTATTATTAGTATTATACGAGTTGTTACAGACACATAACAGAGTATCATCAGGATGAGTTTGTTTTTAATTACTGTCAATGGTGTAAATTGGTTTTGTGGGATTCCTACGGGTGTTGGGGCATAAAGATCTTATTTCCAGCTTTTATTACTGTGAATTGTTGCTGTTTTGGGTTGATTCTCTAAGCTTTAGCTAGGCATGTTGTAGATTTCTTCGTTGTTTTACTGTTTCACTAATTTCTCTTTATACCTAGTGATGTTTGGCTGCATTTAATGAGGGTTAGAGCTGTTTTGGCTGATTTGTGGAAGGTTTTAGTAGTTCTTTGATCATACCGATTATGGGATGATGAGGTCCTTTGTCAAAGTAATTGGCCATGTTGAAGCTATTCATTTTTTCGTTAGTGATGTTTGGAATTCATTTTTGAGCTAAGATCACCTAATTATTTTCTCCTTTAGCACGATGTTTTAAAACCGGACCGGACCGGCCGGTTCGACCGGTCGGACCATGAACCGGCCAAGTATCCAGTTCGGTCAAGCCTAAGAATTGGCTCAACCGAGAACCGTTAGAAAACCGGCTAACCGGGAGGGCTAACCGCGGACCAGTGAACCAGCCCGAGTTTGTGAAAACTGCTCAGTTCAAACATGCTTAAATAATTATTTCATTTTATCTCAAAAAGACATAGATGGAGGGATTTGAACCAGCGACCTTAGAGACACAAGTTTTCGTGTTGAGTTATGTGTTATTATCATGTTATCGTGTTATTATCGTGTTGGGTTATATGTATGCTGTAACTATAATTACCTTTTGTTATGTGGAATGAAGTAATCCCTTTTCCCCTTTCAACATGGTATCAGAGCCTTAGGGCTTCCGATATCCCTCGATCCCGTTTCCACCGACCCCCTTCTAGCGCCCGATCACCCATCTCCACCGCATCCTGCATCCCGCTTCTAGCGCCCGATCCCGATCCCGCATCTTCACCGCGTCACCACGTCGGGCTCGCCACTCCCCGCACTCCAGCGCCACCGCGTCGGGCACACCGCTACAGCCGATCCCGCCCCTCCGCCGCTCCAGCCTCTCCCGCTCTCTGCCGCCCACCGCTCCTAGCCCCAGCGGTTCCTCCTGCCGATTTCTTGACACCGGAAATGTGGTGTTCCCTGTGATGTCATTTCTAGTGTCCATTCTTCTATTGGGATTGTTCCTCTTTCTATGAGGAAGACCTAGTTTCTCTCTCAGTTGGTGTGTTGCTCCCCGGGGATCCTCAATTTGTATTCTAGGTCTCCATGGCCGGGACAGATGACTCTCCTACCCTATCCTTTGCCACTGGTGCTCCTTCGGCTACTATGATGTCTAGTGGCTCCTCCCGTCCTGGCCATGACCACAAAACCCCTCAGATCACGATGATCCGTCTGGATGGTACCAATTATCTCCCGTGGTATCAGGCTATTACTCTTGCCTTGAAGAGCAGGAGGCTGTTTGGGTATGTCATGGGCGCTACACCGCCACCTCCTTCTGATTCCCCTGACTGGTTGCACTGGGAATCGAAGAATTCCCTCGTCATGTCCTGGCTGACTAATTCCATGATTGACTCCATCGCTCGGAACTATCTGTTTTTAGATACTGCTGCCGATATTTGGTAAAGGGCCGAGTCTACTTACTCCTGACGGGGCAATGCGGCCCAGATCTTTCAGCTTCGCCGAAAGATTTTTCTTCTCCGTCAAGGCGACCGTCCTCTGTCTGCCTACTATCTCGAGTTCACTCAGTTGTATCACGAGTATGATCATTTTGACTCTCTCACTTTGGTGTCCCCTCAAGATGAGATCCTTGTTCGCGCGTGGAAAGATCAAAATAGAGTTTTTAAGTTCCTACATGGACTGCATCAGGACTTTGATCAAATCAGTGTGCAGATTCTTGGACGCTCTCCCTTGCCCTCTCTTCCTGAGGTATTCAACCTGGTTCAGCAGGAATTTGATCGGCGGCAGACTTGGACTCCTGATCCTCCCCCTGATGGCTCTGCCTTGGTGGCTCAGTTTGGGGTTCGGACAAATCGTGACTCAAGGCCCAAATCCAGTAAGAAGGACCACCTGCTCTGTGATTATTGTGGGAAGGCCCGTCATACCCGGGAGACTTGTTTTCGGCTTCATGGATTTCCTACACCCCGTGGTGGTTCCTCCTCTCGTGGCGGTCGTGGTTTTGGGCGCTCTTCGGGCCGCTCTACATAGCCTCGCTCCGCACATCTGTCTGATGGTTTCGACGAGCCGCAGCTTCCACCTGTCCCGGCCGCTCCCACATTGGGTCTGTCATCTGATGAGATTCTTGCCTTCCGTCGCTTGATGCAGGGACAGTCCTCCGAGCCTCCTGTTTCCTCGTCCTCGTACGCCCATCAGGGACCACCAGGTGCTCATGCTGCCTCCTCTCATCCCTCTACTCACTGGATCATTGATTCCAGAACAACGGATCACATGACCGGCTCCTCTTCAGGTTTTGTGTCCTGCCTTCCTTTGTCTGGTCGAGAAAAAGTGATCATTGCGGATGGTTCCCTCTCTCCGATTGCCGGAAAGGGTTCCATCCCCTGCTCCTCTCCTACCCTCTCCTCTGTTCTTCATGTTCCGAACTTAACCCGAAATCTCCTCTCTATTAGTCATTTAACTAACTCTATGAACTGTTCTGTGACTTTCTTCCCTTCCTCTTGTATCTTTCAGGACCTGAAGACGGGCACGGTGATTGGAACTGGCAGTCTGGTGGATGGGCTTTATGTGTTCGATTCTTCCACCACGGTCTCTTCTCCTCAGGCTCTTCATGTGGATCAGTCGGCTACCTTGGAATCCTGGCACTGTCGGCTGAGACATCCATCTATCCATTCTATGAAACGCTTATTTCCTACTTTCTCTACTGTTTTGCTTAATAAGTTTAGTTGTGATGCTTGTGAACGTAGTAAACATCATCGTGTTTCCTTTGATCATGCTTCTTCTCCCAGTACTGCACCTTTTCATTTAATACATAGTGATGTTTGGGGCCCTTGCCAAGTTGCATCTATTTCAGGTTGTTTTTGGTTTGTGACTTTTATTGACTGTTTCTCCCGCACCACTTGCGTTTACCTCATGAAAGCGCAAAATGAGGTTTTTACTTTGTTTCGCCATTTTCATAACATGGTTTTAACCCAGTTTGCCACACCTATTAAAATTCTACGCACGGATAATGGCCGGGAATTCATTGATTCCGCCTTCGAGCAATACTTGGCTGATCATGGGATTCTCCATCAGACGTCCTGTGCCTACTTCCCCGCTCAAAATGGGGTAGCTGAACGTAAGAATCGCCACCTCCTGGAAGTTGTCTGGTGCCTCCTCCTTCACATGCACCTTCCTAAATACTATTGGGGGGATGCTGTGCTCACCGCGGCCTACGTTATCAACCATATACCCTCCCGTGTTCTCAGGTTCAAAACTCCACTCACCACTCTTGGGATGTCACCTACCACTCTACAACCCCGTGTCTTTGGATGCGTTTGTTTTGTCCATATATATCACCGCACGAAACTTGATGCTCGTGCGCACAAGTGTGTTTTCATTGGCTATTCTCCTACCCAGAAAGGGTATAAGTGTTTTGACCCAGTCCGCAAGCGGGTTTTCGTTACCATGGACGTCACCTTCTGTGAGTCTGAGCGCTACTATGAGTCCTCACTTCAGGGGGGGGGGTCTCCTTCTACATCAGAAGTGAGTCCCTTCTCACATTTTGACACTCAATCTTCCACTCTTCTACCTATTCCTCCGGGATATCATCCCTCTCCGCCTGCGTCTATTACTCCATATGTCCCACCTGCAGAGGCCTCGGTTACTATACCTCTGCAGGTTTACTCTCGTCGTCCAAATGGATCAAACACACGGCCCACCATCTGGATTTCAGAGCAGACACCTGACCCGTCGCTAGGATCCATCATTCCTACGGAAGGTACCTCTACTCGACATCCCTTATCTCAGTTCGTTTCTTACTCATCCCTAACAGCTTCCCATAGAGCATTTGTTTCCTCCCTGTCTTCTGTTTTTATCCCAACTTCATGGCAGGATGTTCTTTCCCATGACCGGTGGAGGTCAGCTATGCTTGAGGAAATGAATGCCCTGGAAAAAACAGCACATGGGACCTGGTACAACTACCACCAGGAAAGAAAGTTGTTGGATGCAAATGGGTATTTGCTGTTAAGCAGAACACCTCGGGAGTCATTGAAAGATACAAGGCAAGGCTAGTGGCACTCAGTCGGCGGGCATTGATTATCAGTAGACTTTTTCTCCTGTTGTAAAGATGAATTCGATAAGGATCCTCATGTCTTGTGCTTCCTGCAAGGGATGGGAGCTTTGCCAATTGGATGTGAAGAATGTTTTTCTTCATAGAGACCTGGAACAATCCGCTCTATGGCCTGAAACAATCCTCCAGGGCCTGGTTTGGTAGATTCCACATAGCCATGAGCAGGTTCGGGTACCTTCAGAGTAATGCAGATCATACCCTGTTTATCATAATCAACAAAGGAAAATTAGCCGCTCTGATTGTTTATGTGGATGATATTATAATAACTGGGGATGACAAGGAGGAGATCCAGGCTCTGAAAGGAAAATTGGCAAAGGAATTCGAAGTAAAAGATTTGGGTAAACTCAAATACTTTCTCGGCATTGAGGTTGCGAGGTCAAAGCATGACATCTTCATGTTTCAAAGGAAATACATACTTGACCTCTTTGAAGCCACTGAGATGAGCGGATGTAGACCCGCTGACACTCCCATTGAAGCCAACCACAAGCTAGGCAGGGATGATGGCGACACGATTGAAGACATTCCTGGCTTCCAAAGGCTTGTAGGAAAATTAATTTACTTATCTCACACTCGCCCAGATATCTTCTATGTCGTGGGTTTTCTCAGCCAGTTTATGCACTCTCCAAAGGCCCGTCATGTCGATGCTGCACTTCGTGTCCTCCGGTACCTCAAATCTTCACCCGGAAAAAGGCATTCTGTTCTCCCCAAATAAAGATTTGACTATTGAGGTGTACACTGATGCAGACTGGGCTGGATCGCCCTCTGATAGACGTTCCACGACTGGATATGACTCTATGGTTGGTGGAAATTTGGTTACCTGGCAAAGCAAAAAGCAACATGTTGTGGCTAGATCAAGTGCTGAGGCCGAGTTTAGGGCTATGGCTCACGACATTTGTGAAGGGCTATGAATCTCAACCATTCTGAGAGATCTTGGGCTTAAAGGAAGTGAGCCTATCCGGTTATATTGTGATAGTAAGGTTGTCATTTCCATCGCTCACAATCATGTGCAACATGATCGTACGAAGCACATTGAGATCGACAGACATTTCATCAAGGAGAATATTGATAGAGGAACTGTGGTGATCCCGTTCATACGATCTGGTCAACAACTGGCTGACATTCTCACAAAGGGTCTGAGTTTCAGTGTGTTCACAGACCTTATTGGCAAGTTCGACATGACAGACATTACACGCCCAACTTGATGGGCGGTGTTGAGTTATGTATTATTATCGTGTTATTATCGTGTTGGGTTATATGTATGCTGTAACTATAATTTCCCTTTCAACATTGAGTTAATTTATACATAATATTATAATTTTTTTTGTATAAAAATATGTATAAACAAAATCTACCTATATTCTATGAAGCCCCGATACTCCGCGGATACAACTATTACACTAGTCTGTAGATACAATTTCAACTTGCTAGACCATTCTGCATATTGTGATAATATGTTTTTTGAAAGTAAAAAAAGACTTCTAAGTGACTTTTAGAAAAGAAAATTTGTGAATCATAAATGCAACTAACGCTATTTGTTTATTATACTAACAAAATGTGTTTCAGATTTATGTATATTTTTCGTTAAAACTATAAAGAATATTATTTAAATTTTACTTTTACTTCTATTTTTCACTATATACATGCACATATATAGACACATGAACATGCATATACATGTATATGTGCATGCATATACATGGACATATTGTACGTATATTTATATAAGTCTGTGTTAATTACGCTATACCAAAACATACCCATATTCACATTTTTTTATTTTCACGTATCACCGTATCAGAGCGTATTGTACCCGGTACTCGTACCCTTACCGGTGCTTCAAAGATAATATTTAATAAATTATTTAATTTATTGATGACAATAATTTAATATATATTCTACATATTCATATTATATATGATTGATGCATTTTTATTTATATGATTTTTTAATCAAATATAAATTATAAAAAATAAAGTAAAAAATATTACTTTATGAATAGTATAATATTTTAATTTAGGTGGACTCATATATGAATATAACATAGATCACGTAAAGTAACATGATAATGTTGAAATGTTTTCTTCGATGTATATGATAAATATAATAATTTATTATATTTTATTTTATCGTTAGATTAATATTGCTTTAAATATTTGTATAGATTTTATGTATTTATGGTTCAACCCCGGACGAACCGGTGGAACCGATCAGACCTTGAACCTTTTGTTCATCCGGTTTATTGTCCGATCTAGTTCTGAAAAACCATGCTCTGACAATCCTTGAAAAAGTCGTGTTATCATCCTGCGAAGCATGTCAACATCTATTTAAGATGCAACACATAATAAGAGGATTATTATATTACAGATACTGTAACACCCCTCAAAGTATGTATTAAAAAAAGAATGACAATTTTGTAATATCAACTTAGGTCTTCTCTTATGATACACGACCAGCACCCCCCCCTCCCCCGGTTCATTTCCTATTTCTCTAAGCTAGGTCTCCCGATCCCGCTCCAGCCCCGACTCCCGCACGCTGCTCTTTGTCGACTCCCGTCTCCCGCATTCCGCGTGCAAGCCCCGATCCTGTCGTTCCCGATCAGATCTATTGCTCCTCCTGGCGTGGTCGCCGCCTGCTGCTCCTTCCTCTCCCGATTCTGCCACCTCCCGTGCGCCACTTTCTCTGGCCGACAGCCCTGTAGCCTCCCCTGGCTCCTCTCCCTTGGGCCGATGTCTCATGCCTTTCCCCTTTGCTCCAGAGTCGGTTGCAACTCCATTACTCCAAGCAACATCCATTTTCTCCCTTCCTCCAAGAGCCGACTGCTCCTCCCTCCTCTCTCTCGTGGATAACAGCCGCATCTCTCCTCTCCTAGAGCCGACAACCCTCTTCTTCATCGTCTTGGCCGAGTTTTGCGAGAGAGATGCCTAGGGTTTTCTTCCCTCTCCTCCTTGGCCTCGGATTTGGCCTCCTTGGGTAAAGACTCCCTCTTTCCCCTCTCATTTTCAGATTTCCTTGTACTTTCTTTGTGACTAATTGCGTCCAATTTGTGTATGCTCGTGATTCAAGATTTGTTTGCCCTCCTATATCCATCGAACCATCATTGTATTTGTGTTTTCCGGCATCAATCGGCGAAGCTTTCAGCAGGGTCTCGCCAAAGCCCTCTCTGATTTAGGGTTTCTCCAAGCCAAGCGCCACCACATCTCCGTTTCCGCGTGGTACTCTTCTCCCCTCACTTTTGAGGGAGGTAAATCTATGACCCCTCTCCTGTTTAAGTTATTTGAATCAATGCTCGTGTTAGCGTAGAGTTCTTCTTATTGTCATCTATGTTTGTACTTGGTCAGGTACAAAATAGGATTTTTGGTTTTTTGCTTCCACCGCTTAGCCGCCGTCGTCAGTTTCAGCTTCACCTTAAGATAAGTACAGATCTCATATCTCTCTCTCACTTGCAATCTTTGAGTTTAATTTAATGCCTTTGTTTATTTGATTTCATAACTGCATTCTTATATACATTGATATGTCAAATGAATTGGTATCTTAAATCCTCAATCTGATAAATTATATATTTAGGGTTTGATAAGTTTGGATTTACATGAATTGGTGATTGTAGATAATTTTTGTTTGGATATTTGCTTAGACGAGTGATGTGCTCAATTGAGAAGTATTTGGAAGAACGATAGACTGTTGGACATGAGTATTAAGTGTCATAATGATAATTGATAACATTTCTGGTTAACAAACAAATGGATGGTTTGTGATTTTTTATAAAATGTTCGGATCATACATATTTTTACTTGGAGAATATTTGTGCCTAAAAAAAGATTAATATAAATGAATATTTGGTATCCTAGAAAATGATGTATAATAATCGTACCACTCATGAATTCTTGAATTCGCAAAAAATATAATCTCTCTATCTAGTTTTTTCAGTGTCATCAAATTCGGTTTCTTATGTATGTCTGGTTCTAAGACTTGAGCGAATATTATTCCATTACTCGATTGCTCCCCTGACGTGTTTGTAAATCTACTCTTGTACATCTGAATCGATAAATTAGTAACTTGTATTGAAATGCTAGGAATCACTAAAATATGAATCTTTTAATTCAATAATATCTTAAGCAATCATTAAAAGGTAGTGTTTAATTGGTGCATATCTCTGCTTGCATGGTCATGAGAAGTAGGAATCTTTTTAATAAGATTTGCATATGAACTTGAGTGTGAACTATGTGCACCCACAAAAACACCTACACACTTCATTGATTACAGCTTATGATATCACATGATCAATTATATGTTATACTTCGGAGTAGTCTAATAATTTAACTTGTTTCTGCTTGACTCATTTACTTGCTTGTCTTGTTAGTTTTGTTTTATAAAAAATGGTACACAAATATTTCTGTTTCCTTTACTAGTTTTGTATTTTACATTGCTTATGTTATCAATGTTCTAAGAATTTTCCTTCTTGTTTACGATTTGCCTTAACGCTTGTAAATGCGCCGTCTGCTTCCTGATTCTGATCTGCGTCAAGCTTCAGGTTCTGTGTTTACGTTTCATTTCTTTTACTGTCAGACATTTCTTTTATGTAATAATTATGATTAGTAAATCATGGACAAATGTCAGACTATATTATATGTACTAGAATTTGATATTATTTTCATGTTCATTTATTTGAGATGACAATTGCATGAAAAATTACATCAGCACCTTGAATCATGAATTTATTAAAATACATGTGCATTAAATTTTCACCGACATATTTTTAAAATTTTCGCATAAAAACAAAATATTTTCCTTAAAATTAATTATTTTAAAAATAATTATCAGTTTCTCTGCTCCGACCTTACAAGCAAGAATTTTTTTCGCCCATGCTTGTGCCATCACAACCGACTCAGGCGCACTCTGAATTTTGTTGAGGCGGGTCGTGACAGATAATACGGAGGACGATGTCAAAAGAGAGATACAATGATTCTCCTAAGAATGATAAAGGAAATGAAAAGATGACGGTGAGTTTTAACTCTTCGATTTATACTTTATTTTTTGTTTATTTTAACTCGTTACATGCATAGTTACTTATTTTCATATTGAAATTATTTCATACATGTGCATACATATAGTTCATTTAATTGGCCAGAGTTCGCATGCGACACGTCTGAAAGGTAGGGAGGGAGGAGAGGAGGTGGTCCCACCTTGGTTGGGGGCCTCCGGGAGATTCCGACGAGATCCTCCATTAGGTGTGGTGGAAGGTGGTGGAGCTTGGGTAAGGTATTTCCGGTGAGGTTTGGCTCCAACAAAGGAGCTGGATGGGGTTGTTTGGAGTTGGGGAAGAGGAGTGGATAGCTGAGGTGGGGGGCAAGGTCCTTTTATAGGGGGGAGGAGGAGCCTCCCCTCCTCTTATCATCAGTGTGGGACTGAACTCCCGTGGAGGACAAGGCCAAGCTATCCCCGCTGATTTAAGACAAGTGGCAGCCCCGTTTTGGAGGGTTGTACCCCCTAAAAAGCCTAGTTTAGGCTGTAGACCATGTGAGAACAGGGAGAGGGAGAGAGAGAGAGAGAGAGAGAGAGAGAGAGAGAGAGAGAGATGAAGGAGATTGGGCTTTGCCTTTCTCCCTAGCCTTTGCATTGGCTGGATATAGGGCCCACTATGACTTTAAAGTGGGCCCAATGTGGCCTTGGTAAATTAGTATCAAGTGGGCATCATTGGAAATGGATTATCTTAAGAAAAATATATTTTTAAGAAGTTTTGACCAAAGTCAACCATGGAGTGTGTCCGCCATAAGGGTCATGGCCAAGGTAGGTCCAAGTCGTCAAGCCACGAGTTAATGTTGAAGTGGCGGGGTCAAAATCCAAGCGTTCGCGCTTCTTGACACTGCATAATTTTACGTGTTTTTTTATTTAATTAACTTAACGACGTCGAATTTGAGCGAAACAAATTTCATTGCTCTCGTATTGACCACACGAGTCCAATGCAACTGACTGGGGTCCATTTCGAGTTCATTTGCTTAATATTCTGAAATGGCATCGTCGCGACGAACAACAACACTCAAAACGGTCATTTCACCATATGACCTCGGATTGGAACAAAACAAGTTATGTTGCATTCATATTTATTATATGAGTCTAACATAACTGACAGAACTTGATTCGGAGCACGTATGCTCCATATTCTAAAATGTCGTCGTTGTGACGTGCTAAAATATTCAAAATGATCACATTCACCACATGACTTCGGATCGAAACAAAACGAGATTCATTGCACTTGTATCGACTATATGAGTCTAACACAGCTGACAGGACTCGATTCAGAGCATGTATGCTCCATATTCTAAAACGGCGTTGTCGAGACACACTACAATACTCAAAATAGTCGTATTCACCATATGACCTCGGATTGAGATGAAACAAGTTCCATTGTACTCGTATCGACTATACGAGTCTAACACAACTCACAGGACTTGATTCAGAGCACATATGTTCAATATTTTAAAGCTAGGGAGCTTATAGGACATCTTGTAGATGATTGAGTCACTTTTATATGGTCAGCTAGAGTCCTAGTGACCCACTAAAAGTCAGGATGTTACACACTGCTCGTGCGGGCTCTTTCGTTGATCTTAGACGGAAATCCGCGCGGGTTGCTGAGGCTAAGTGATGGGGAACCATCATATGCACCTGGAGGGGTTCGCCGCAAGGCGGGACCCACGTACATGTATTCGTGCAGGAGGATTTGATCAGATCGCCAATCGGCCTCTGCGGTTGCGCCCGTGACGTCGCCGCGAGTCAAAAAACTATATTACTTTATTTTTTCAATTTATTTTTGATGTATTTTAAGGGCGAACCCACCGGCCAATCATAGCCGTTGATGGGAAAACCCTAGCTTGTATTTTCTTATAAATAGGAGTTATGAGAGCTGAAATGAGTCATTGCAGAATTTGGAGAGTTCATTTTCGGATTTCTGCGATCCTTCCCCGGTGCCGATGCCGTGGAGCCCTAGGTGACGACTCCTAGGTGGTTTCCTTCATCCCCAAGGTAATACCCATCCATAGCCTCCTTGTTCCCCCTCCGAAAACCCCATCTGCAGCCCCAACAGCCCCACCATTCCAGCCGCAGATTGTTGTCCAGCAATCCATTTTACTTTTTATTCTACTGTTCAAAAATTAAAATTACTATTCAATCCTAAAGTCCCAGAACAGGAAATCTTCCCCGCCTTGCCGCTGAATCCTCCATCTCCTGGAGTCGCTGCCTCCCCCTAACCCTTCCTCTCAGCAAGCTGCCGCCGCCCCCTTTCCTCCCTAAAACCAGCCACAATCGAGGAAGGTTGGGAGAGTGACACCGAGCGATCGTTACAGGTAGGAGTGATTAGACGTCTCCTATACACCCCACGTGTTGATGAGGATTGGCGACGCACCGCCATCTTTTACACGTACTTTCCTAGTGCAGGCGGCCCCTGCAAACTAGCTATCGATAGAGGGAGTTGTGTGAACATCGTGGCCTAGAAGGGGCTTGACCGTATGCAGATGAAGTTCGAGCCTCACCCCCACCCCTATCGTGTCGTCTGGGTAGACAAGACAGCGATTCAGGTCACACAGCGTTGCCTGGTCCCGATTACTATTGCATCCTTTCAGGATAAGGTCTGGTGCGATGTTATTCCCATGGACGTCGCTCATGTGTTGATAGGCCGCCCCTGGCTATTTGATCGTGTGATGTCACGTGCTTCGGCCGCTCGAACACGTGTGTCTTTTATGATAAGGGCGGAAGATTACGTTGACACCCACCCAGCCCCGGGATCGATCCAAGGGTGTGGTAGAGCCATCTGTGAGCACGAGCGCCTCGCAGCCACTGCATATTTTTAGGCGAGGCGAGTTTCTGCGAGATAGCGCTGAGTCAGACATCATTTTTGTGGTTGCCGCTACACAGGTTACCGAGGACACCTCTGTTGACCACCCACCCACAATGCGTCCCCTTTTAGGCGAATTTGCGGACATCATGCCGGACGAGCTCCACGATGAGATGCCTCCCCCACGAGACATTCAACATGCCATTGATTTAGTCCCGGGAGCCTCCGTCCCGAACCTGCCCATTACTGTATGCACCCGGATGAGCACGCTGAGCTCAAACGACAGGTTGACGAGCTTCTCCGGAAGCAGTTCATTCGTGAGAGTATGACTCATTGTGCGGTCCCCGCCCTTCTTACCCCTAAGAAGGACGGTAGTTGGCGTATGTGCATCGATAGCCGCGCCATTAATAAAATCACGGTCAAGTATCGTTTCCCCATTCCGCGACCCGACATGGGCAATCTTCTCCAAGTCGACCTTCGTATGGTGATACAAGTAGGGAGACGAGTACTTCAAGACCAAGGATGATGGCTATATTTGGGCTACTAGTCACAGCGAGTTATGACAGACCCACATGGCTGCTTTGATGATATACACCCAGACCCAGGCTTGATCATCCGAGACATCTCTTTGGCACCCTTCGCCAACAGAAACTGTATGTGAATCTGAAGAAGTGCGCGTTCCTCTCCGAGTCAGTCCACTTTCTGGGCTTTATTATATCCTCTACTGGAGTCTCCGTAGACCCTGAGAAGGTCAACTTCATTTGGGATTGGCCCGTGCCAAAAAATATCCACGATGCTCGTAGCTTTCATGGGCTTGCCACCTTCCATAGGAGGTTTGTCCAAGGGTTCAACACGATCATGACCCCCTTCACGAGCTGTCTCAAGAAGGGAGAATTTTAGTGGACCCCGCAGCCACTAGAGCCTTTGAAAAAATTAAGGAGAGACTGACGACGGCTTCTGTCGTATGATTGCCGGATTTTAACCGCGTCTTTGAGGTTGCATGCGATGCGTCCGGAGTTGGTATAGGTGGCGTATTGAGTCAAGAGTGACTCTCAGTTTCTTACTTTAGTGAGAAGCTGAATGAAGCTAAGCAAAAATATTCGAATTACGATCGAGAAGTTTACGCTATAGTCCAGTCTCTGCGCTACTGGAGGTACTATCTCCTTCCCCGGGAGTTCGTGTTGTACTCCGACCACCAGACCCTACGTTACCTTGACTTGCAACGCAAGCTGCTCTACCGACATGCGAAGTGGGTCGAGAATCTGCAGTATTTTCATTACGTTCTCAAGCACCGCGCTGGTGTTGAGAACAAGCCGGCTGATGCGCTGAGTCGCCGCATATCCCTGTTGCAGATGATGACTGCGAGTGTCGAGGGGCTTGAGAGGTTGATGCTCGACTACCTGACGTGCCCTAATTTTGGCGAGATTTTCACCTCCCTATCCCGAGACCCACCCGACCCTGTTGAGGGTTATCAGATCTATGAGGGATATCTGTACCGGGGTTCCCTCCTTTGCATTCCCCAGACGTCTTACCGAGATTATCTGATTTGGGAGTTGCATGCGGGCGGAGCCGCGGGCCACTTCAGGCGAGACAAATCCATATCCATTGTCGAGGACCATCTCTACTGGCCCGACCTTAAGAAGGATCTAGCTCGCGTTATGCGCCACTGCCATATCTGCTAGACGGCAAAGGGTAATAAGCAGAACACCGGTATTTACACGCCTTTACCCGTACCACACCGCCCTTGGGAGGACATTAGCATGGACTTTGTTCTCGGACTTCCCCGCACCTTACGGAAACATGATTCCATCTTTGTGGTGGTTGATCGGTTTTCGAAGATGGCACGCTTTATTGTTTGCCGCAAGACGGCAGATGCGACTCACGTGGCATCCATCTTCATGAGGGACGTCTTTCGACTACATGGCCTGCCCAAGTCGATCATGTCGGACCGCGATGTGAGGTTCATGAGCTACTTTTGGAAAACCCTGTGGCACAAGACATACACTATCCTTAGGTTTTCGTCGGCATATCACCCACAGACGGACGGACAGACCGAGGTAGTGAATCGAAGTTTAGGAAATCTATTGCGGTGTCTAGTAGGAGAGCATGTAGGCAGTTGGGACCTAGATTTACCGATAGCAGAGTTTGTCTACAATAGCTCAGTCAATAGGTCCATCGGGTTGAGTCCATTTCATGTAGTATCAGGATATGACCCTAGGAAGCCTATAGACCTTGTCCCGAGCCCTTTAGAGTCCCGCCCTAGTGAGTCTGTGGAGTCATTTGCACAACATTTGCATGATTTGCATGAGTCGGTCCGCTGACGAATAATCAAAAGCAATGAAAATTACAAAGCCCATGCAGATAAGCGAAGGCGAAAGCAAATATTTAATGTAGGCGAGAAGGTAATGGTGCGAGTCCGCCCTGAGAGGCTCCCTTCGGGCCCTACCAAGAAGTTAAGCGCGAGGCGAATGAGTCCGTACTCCATTATTAGTCGTATGGTACCAACGCCTACCGACTTGACATCCCGGCCAGTATGACAATTCACTTTATGTTCAATGTTGAAGATCTGACTCCATACTATGAACCTCATGAGTATGTGGACCCGAGCAGTGGAGATGCCCAGCCACCCCCATTGTTACACATTACCACCATCGGATGGTCATCCTAGTTCACCCACTGTTGCCACCCACCAACCTGGGAATTCGTCCACTTTGGTTCCACCGCAGGCACCCCCGATCACACCGGGATCCACTTTACGAGAGGCGAGAGATGAGAGTATCACGAAGATCAGATCCCACAAGTTTGTTCCCACCTCGGACGGACCGCGCTGCAGCTACCTGGTACATTGGCGGGGCCGCCCAGACACTGACGACACTTGGATACTACCGGCAGAGCTCAATCGGCTCGCCCCCGGACTTCGACATCAGTATGATCATCTCCATTCATCGGAGATGAAGGCTTTTCAGTTGGGGGGAGTTGATGGGAAACCATAATATGCACCTGGAGGGGTTCGCCGCAAGGCTGGACCCACGTACAAGTATTCGCGCAGGATGACTTGATCGGATCGCCGATCGGACTCTGCGGTTGCGTCCGGGACGTCGCCGCGAGTCAAAAAACGATATTACTTTATTTTTTCAGTTTATTTTTGATGTATTTTAAGGGCGAACCCATCAGCCAATCATAGTCGTTGATGGAGAAACTCTAGCTTGTCTTTTCTTATAAATAGGAGTTATGAGGGTTGAAATGAGTCATTGCAGAATTTGGAGAGTTCATTTTCGGATTCCTGTGATCCTTCCCCGGTGCCGACGCCGTGGAGACCTAGGTGACGACTCCTAGGTGGTTTCCTTCATCCCCAAGGTAATACCCATCCACAGTCTCCTTGTTCCCCCACCGAAAACCCCATCTACAGCCCCTACAGCCCCACCATTCCAGCCGCAGATTGCTGTCCAACAATCCATTTTACTTTTATTCTATTGTTCAAAAATTAAAATTACTATTCATTCCTAAAGTCCCAGAACAGGAAATCTCCCCCCCCCCTTGCCGCGGAATCCTCCATCTCCTAGAGTCGCCGCCTCCCCCTAACCCTTCCTCCCAGCAAGCTGTCGCCGCCCCCTTTCCTCCTTAAAACCGGCCACCACAAGGGTTTTCTAACCCTAGCCGGCCACTCCTCTCACCTTCCCTCCGTGGATCCACTTCCCACCGCTCTGAAAACCCTAAATCTACCTTGATCTAGTGCTACCACCCTCTGATCCATCATCTATCCTAATATTCATCATCCCAAAGCCCGGATCTGTCGTCGAAACATCGGATCTATCCACCTACACCCGGATCCATCCTCTAGTAGCCGGATTTTCCGTTCCAGGCACGTTTTCCCTCTATTCCACCGTGGCCAGCCACCTCGCCATCGCCGTACCACCGGTTTCACCTTCGATCGCCCGTCTACATATCCAGCCCTTCAAATTCTCCAGTGTCTCGGTTCAGCCCTCTACGTTGTGAGCTTTGTGGTATTGTATTCTTTGATTTGACATTTTCATTTGGTGATTTATTGTATTATGCTACGACTATTGATTGTGTGGAAATTGGCTCTAGTATACTAATAATTGCAGGAGGAATTATTCGCCGCACGCCTTACTTTGGCAATCCGAGCGAGGAAGCAATTATAAAAATTGATGAAATTAATTGTGTGTTTTCTAATTCAATTATTTGCGTGGTGCTATTAATTTCATTGCTTAATTTAATCGTCGCCGTCACCAACGGTTGCATTGCATTTAGGGTTGTAATAGTGTGTCACCCCCGCACTAGAGTCGTAGTCTTCGTGCACCACTAGCCTACCCCTATATCACTAAGGAGGGGCCTGCGCTCCCAGATTTCTAGTTCCTTACTGACATTGTCAGCGACCCTCGGCTTACTCTGGAGGCGCATGTGATACCCTCAGTGGTTCAGTGCAGACCTTACCTCTTGGAGGGCTGCTCAGGAGATCACGTCGCACGCCCTAGCGGATTCTACGACAGTCATTCGCCAAGCGGACTTCCAGGAGATGAAAGATATGCTCATAGAGCTGGCGCATAGGGCGGTCACGGCCACTCTGAGGCCATTGGCGTATAACAACGCTGCATGGCATAAACTGGAGCAGTCCCAGTCAGAAATCATTCGCCTGCAGAAAGAGTTGAAGGTAAAATTACATCATAGAACCTATCCTTTACGCATGACTCGGTGCGGTTTCTAACGATTCTCATGCTTTCTCTAGGAGAATCTGACGCCCGCCAATCCCAGTTCGCGCTGGCGATCCTCCGGGTTGGGGTTCAATCTGCGAGACTTACCTTGGAGCGCCTGCAGGATCTTAGCGCGCTCAATAGCAAGTTTGAGGACGCCAGCTTCAACTCCCTTTTTCCCTGAAGATGCGGAGATGGATATCCTGGATTCCACGGATGAGGTGGGCAGACTCAGCCTATCTTCAACCCGCGTCATGACACCTGGGTATACCCCTTCCGGGGAAACTAGGAAAAGATCGCGGCCAGAGGGATCTCCTGCGGAAGAGCCTAACGAGGCCAGCACACAGTAACACTTTTATGTTTTCATTCTTTTGTCAGATGGACCCCGCATTTTTTTTGTATCCTCGCTGAACATTTTGTATATCTATACGTATATTTACTTTTTGATTCTGTGATCGTTTGTGGTGGCAACTTTTCTCTTATTCCTTGTGCCCATCGCTTCTTTCTTTTTTGACATGAACAAACACTTGATGTGAATTTGCATTGCGTAATGTTCCTTGTCAAGAGTTCGCGCGCACCAGGAGGGACGTCCGCAAGCCACATCCGAGCTGGGGCGCGCCCGGACACAGAACTGCATCGAACCAAGTAGCGGCTGATAACCGTGGCAGATATCGCTTGTCCATAGCACTGAGTGGGGTGCGTTCGTCTTCCAGGATGTCATCATTCATCAATGATCCGACAAGTCGGCCACAATAATGATGTCATCATTCATCAATGATCATTGATGATTCTAATAACCTAAGGGTCAACATTAATTTTGCAACATAAGAAATATTATATATTACAATATTTGCATCACCTAAAAACAACAATATTCAATATTCCAAATTTCAAAACAACCTCATATTTTGTCAATTGTCATTTTACTGCGACAGGACAGAGCACCAATGATCCATTATTCAATAAGACAATGCTCAATGTAAGCTACGATAATAAGCAAGTAGTTTAGAAAAGGTATCACAAAAAATCTTCATCATTTGTTGCAAAAATAATGTTAAAACCTAAGTGTATAGCTGAATAATTTTTTCACATCATATGTTGCAATAAAAACCAACAAAAGCCACAATGCCACAATCATAAAGGAAGAGGGAAAAGAGAAATAGAGAGAATGAGAGGATTAGGAATAGAGACAGCCATCACAATTCCACAATGCAAAAACAACCACAATGTCACTGCCAAGAACCACAATGCCAAAAAGCCACAATCGCAATGTCACTGCCAACAACCACAATGCAAAACAATCACAATGTAACTACCAACAGCCAAAATGCAAACACCACCTAATTCACATATTCGGCAATGGTAGGGGAAGAGAGAAAGAGAGGATTAGGAATAGAAAAATAGAGGAAGAGGGAAGAGAGAAATAGAGAGAGGGGGAGAGGAAGAGAGCAGTATCCAAAGATCCATAATACCTAGTCAGTGGAGAAGAAGACGACAGACGAGGGGATGAGCCACTATCCATAGAAACTAATAACTTAAAAATCGTGTGTTATGTCTTCTTGCACGTGTGTTCCACATGAGGGAGAGTGCTTGGAACAAAGGCGACTCAGATGATCTTTCCCAACCTTTCTGCTTCATTCAACACAACCTCTGGTCCTCTAGGCTTTTGTCGTCTGTTGTTAGAGTCTCCCCATATTTCTTTCGATTGGTCGTGTGTTGGGACACGATTGATATTGGTGTTCTAATCTCAACGGGTTGTGTCGCGTGAGACCGTGTTGTGTGGGACTGTGCCGTGTGGGACCGCACTTTGTGCGGAATATCCCCCACAGATTATCCCTGGCGGATTATCCCCGATCATCTATTTGATGATTGGCTCCACATCGTTTGTTCTCTTTCGTATGTTGTGTGTAGGTGATGTTGATTGACCTTCCTATCCCGGTGATTGTATCATGTGGGAGTATCCCCGATCATCTGTTTGTTGATTTCTTTCCTGCGAGTCCATGTCGTGTGTGGGCCTACATCGTGTGTCGCTATATCCCCGACTGTTTGGATTTTACCCTAGACGGCTCGTCTGTTGTTTTGTCCCGCATCGTCTACCTCCATTGTCGTTAATTGATGTGTCCAAATTGAAGGTTCTCCCTTCGTTCGAGGGGGAGGTGTTGGAAATGTCACGCAATGAGGGTCTATTAGTATTTTGTAGTAGTGAGTGGGTTTAGTCTCACACCGAGAGTCGAGTGTTATGTGTCCATGTAAGCTCCTATATAATGCCTCATTGTGGATGAATATATTTGCATTGTCTAATTATTTCTCATCCAACAGTTTTTATGATATCTATTATGTGGCAAGCTAGAATTTTATGTGACTCCCACTTACAGTTTGAGAGTGGGTGTTGGAGTATTCTAGCTGTATATGTGTACTAATCCTATAGTTAATCTTGTTTTTCTTCTATATATCCTTTAAGCGGGACCCACTGTAATTAATGTAATGTGATGTGCGCATGGGAGTTAAAACAACACAATTCATCAATCCTTCCTTCTGTTGTTTACATAGGATAATTTGACAAGACTTAGAAGATTAAAAAACAATCTTTCAAAAAGCATTCAACATAAATGATATAACCAGAATTCATAAAGCTAAACTAAAATAGTTGGGGTAAGGCTACTGATGGTAATGATGAATCTTTTCATTAATATTTTATTTTTATAAGCAGGGAAGTTATTTATAAATAGATATAGTATTTTGATATTTTAATATAATTCAAGTAAATTTATATCAAGGTGGCATATCTTCAGGCAACGCTGTGTTACAAAATTATTCTTATGAAAAATATATTGTATGTCATACCCCCTATAATTTCCGCTTGCTTCATCTATTGTGTTCATGGCCTCCCAAAGAAGTGCAAGTGGAACCCAATGAGGTGGATATTTGAAGCGTGCAACATCCAAGATTAAAGCCATATCACGACCAGCATGATAGCCACCAACTGGAGAAAAATGGCCACTTCCTGTCTGAAAAATAAACAAATAAAAATATCAGATTCACCATGTTCAAAAAATAAAAGAAAGAAAAACAAATTGAGAGATGCTAAACATTCAGAAAGCTTATTAATAATATAAATTCTGATAATCAATTTAAAATTTTAATACAGCAGAATATTTCTAGTATTATCACTCATCAAGATAGCAAACGTTTGTGTTATACATTTAAGGGAGAGTTTCCACAGCATTCAACAATCTTTAAGAATTTACAAATGAATATGGCCTCAAATACTCAGAATAACCACTACAGAAAATAGATGTATATGGACAAGATTTTGAGATTACTACCGACTACAATTATTTCCATGTGATAAATGTATGCATAAGAAAGAAACTTTACCATAAAGATGTAGATATAGCATATGTACAATAGGAAATAAGTGTGTGCATCTTCTAGCTAAACTTAGATCAAAGTGTGTAAAATTGCATTTTGATATGTCACGGAAAGAAGAATCAAGTAAGCGGCAAAGAGCTCTTTGTATGTGCAGAAACGTACGTGAAATAAGAGAAATAAAATAATTTTTATTAATTTCTCGGAAATAGTTTCCATACATGATCATTATAATTGTACATTTGTACATTTATATAAGAGGAGAAAGAGAGGAATCTTATCCTAAGATGCGGGACTAAACAAGATAACACGATGAGCCTTAAGATGGGCCTATCTTTTGGCTTTTACATATATTCTTTAACAATCCCCCGTAAACTGGAACATACAAATCGTAGGCACCAAGCTTGGACAAAAACTGGTAGTATAGCGGGCGAGGTAAGGCCTTGGTGAGAATATCAGCAACTTGCCTAGCAACAGGAACATGATGTAATTCTATCTTTTTCAATTGAACCTTCTCCCGGATGAAATGACAATCAACTACAATGTGTTTCGTCTGTTCATGGAAAACAAGGATTCCTGGCAATGTGTATGGCAGCTTGACTGTCACAAAATAGAGTGGCCGGTGAGGAAAGCTTGACTCCTAAATCACCTAGGATACCCTCAAGCCATGTAAGCTCAGACACAACAGCTGTCATTGAACGATACTTGGCTTCAGCAAATGAGCGAGCAACTACAGACTGGTTTGTTGCTGTGTCCAGGTAATGAGATGTCCTCCAAAATAAGTGCAGTATGCACTTGTAAAACGGCGAACATCCAATGAACCAACATAATCAGCGTCAGAATATGCAATTAGAGATAAAAGAGATGAAGAGGGCTTGTATACAAGTCCTTGTCCAGGAGCAGTCTTTAAGTATCGAAGAATACACTCAACTGTCCTGGAGATGAGCAATATGTGGCTCATGCATAAATCGACTGACAACTCCAATAACAAATGATATATCAGGTCCTGTAACAGTGAGATATATTAGCTTTCGCACAAGACAACGATAATACTCTGAGTTCGAAAGGGGAAGATCAGATTCTGAGGTATGAACGCAGAGCTTGTTGTTGATATCCATGTGATTGTCGGCAGGCTTGCATCCAAAGTAGCCCGCATCATGAAGCAAGTCAAGGGCCTCAAGACAGTACTTTCTTTGAGATAAAACAAGCTCATCCGGTCGCCGAGGCACCTCGAGACCAAGAAAATATCGAAGATTTTCCAGGCCCTTTGTTTGAAATACAGACGCCAGATATTGTTTGATCATGTGTATTCATGTGAGATCGTATCCCGTAATCAAAATATCATCAACATACATCAAGAGAATCACTGTGCATGTTGTACGATGACGAGTGAATAAAGAGAAGTCGGCTGAATTTCGAGTGAACCCAACAACACTAACATTCTGACTGAACTTGTCAAATCATGTCTGAGGTGACTATTTGAGACCATAAAGTGATTTCTTCATACGACATACAAGAGATTCCCCTTGGTCTCAAACCCGTGAGCTTATTGCATATAGACGATCTCCTGCAAATCTTCATTGACAAAATCATTTTTGACATCCAATTAGCGCAATGTCCAGTGTCAATGAACAGCAAGGGAGATCAAAACACGAACAGTATTAAGTTTGGCGACTGGAGAAAATGTCTCATCATAATCTATACGTTGTTGTTGAGTAAAATCTTGAGCCACGAGTTGAGCCTTCAGACGTTAGAACCGTCCAATCTGGACCATGTTTGATGGCAAACACTCACGTACAACCCACGGGAGTCTGTCCAGGAGGAAGAGGGACAAGATCCCAAGTGTGGTTTACCTAAAGAGCAAAAACTTCCTCGCCCATGGCCGCTCGTCACCCTGGATGTTGGAGAGTCCCCTGCGCAGACGTAGGGGTGGTAATAGAGGATAAAGAAAGGGCAGATTTTCGGAGTTCCGGAGAGAGGCAGTGTAAAGAGACAACTCGTCATCGGGTGAGCAGTAGAGACGGTTGTCGGATCTGCAGACCACAAAATATCATCAGTGGAGGGAAGCTCCAGTAGAGTAGTAGACGAAGGAGGAGGCGAGTATACACCTGAATCAGTTGGTTGAGAATGATATGACTGGTATTCGAGAAATGTGACATCAGCAGAACTAACAACCTTATGATCCTTGGGAGAGAAGCAGACATAGCCCTTCTGAGTACGTGAGTAACCAACAAACATATATTTTGTGGCACGTGGTTCAAGCATGTCAGTGGATGTACTAAGATTATGAACATAGCAAACACATCCAAATATGCGAGGTGAGACAAAAAATGAGTTTGTGGAAGGAAAAAAGAGATTAAAGGGAGACGCAAAGTTGAGAACGAACGAGGGCATGTGGTTAATAAGGTAGCAAGCTGCAGAAACTGTGAAATTCTAATAGAGTTTGGGGACATTCATTTGAAACATAATGGAGGTTGCGACGTCAAGAAGGTGAAGATTCTTGCGTTCAGCAATATCATTTCGTTGGGGGTATAAGCACAAGAGGCTTCATGAATGATCCCGAACTCAGCACACAGGTCAGTAACCCCATAACTTATGTATTCACGGACATTGTCAGTCCGAAGAGTTTTAATTGTAGTAGAAAACTGATTACGAGTCTCAATAATAAAAACACGAAAAACCCGAGTTAGGTCAGAGCGATCATGAAGTAAATATATCCATGTCATTCGAGAGTATTCATCAATAAAGGTGATGAAGTAACGATAACCAGAAGTACTTGCGATTTTATAGAGTCCCCAAATATCCGAATGACCAAGAGCAAAAGGAGCATTGCTCCGGGTTTGAGGTGAGAAAGTAGCACGATGTTGTTTTATTGTACATACAAGACTCACATGTGAAGTCATGGAGGGTTAGATCAGGAAGAGCTTTCCAGAGTATGTGGAGAGGAGCATGACCAAGACGTCGATGCCACTCGACAGAGCTAATATAGGAGAGAATTGTGGCGGGAGAGGGGTCCATGATTTAGAGCCCATTAGACAGTTGTCCTTACTAATGATAGTCTGCGTCTTGCGATTCTGCATAACACAAGAGGTGGAAGAGAATGTTAGATAGCAATCAATGTTTTTGGTAAGACTGTTAATAGAGAAGAGTTTGAAAGGAAAGCCCAAAACATGAAGAACTGAGTGAAATTGATGGAGGGAGTAATGGTGACATTTCCTAATCCAGAGACTGGAGTGGTGGCCCAATTAGCAACAGTAATGAACTCGAGATGCACGGAGTCCAAGTATTTGGAAGGTTTCCATGGGGTAGTATGGTGTGAAGCCCCAAAATCCATAATCCATGATGAACTATGGGTGAGACACGAAATACCGTCATCTGAAATAGACACAACAGAGCCCGAAAAACGGTTGATCATCTCTTGAAGTTGCGGAAGTTGAAGGCATCAATGTCAGTTTGAATGTTGTTTAGAGTGTTACTGTGTCAACCGCTACCCAAAGAAGGGATGTTACCTCCACGAGAGGGTAGAGGACAAAAATGAGATGGAGGTGACCGCAGAAACAAAAGAGATGAGGAAGCATGATCGACCATTGGAGGCGACCTAGCGGTCAAAAAAACTGCGAGAAGAGCAGAGAAAAAGGTTGTTTGCGGCAAGGGAAACAACTGCGGGAGGAGAACGCTGCGACTAGAGACCCGGCTAGGCAAGCAACAAGATACGAGAACTTGAGTAGCAAGAAGAAACCTGCACGGGCAGAGCCAGCGGCGAGACTGCTTATTGTACAACGACCTGACAATAACAGCGACAATAGAAGTGGCCTAACAACAAGCTGGGGGTGGAGAGGCGGCCAGACGACCACACTAGAGGTAAGAAAACTGGCGGCGAGCAAGCCGCATGGCTAGAAGTGCACGAGCAGGTGCGATCTCGCGCGGACCAGGAAAGTTGTGGGTTGAGCAGTAGGAAGATGCGACAAAACAAGAGCAGCGGCGATCTCCAGAAAGGATGTGGCTAGCGGCAAGGAGATTAGGGGAGGGACCGTGAGCCAGGAGAGCTAGATGACAAGAGGAGAAGCGGAGGCCTGGAGAGCTACGACCTAGAGGAGAGTTGCGGCCTAGAGAAGAGTGGCGACTGCGGACTGAAGAGGCTACAGACTGGATCAGTGGCTTCGAGAAGAGAGGCTGCGACCTGGAGAAGAGCTGCGGTCTGGAGAAGAGCGTCGACCTGGAGGAGAGCGGCGGCCTGGAGAAGAGCTGCAGCCTGGAGGAGATCCTTGGCAGACTATGTAACGACCCAAATAATTTGTAACGTATTTTGTTAATTCCCGGATGATGAAAACAAAAAGGCAATACGAAATTTACGTTATATATATACATATATATATATATATTCAAGTTAATTTATTGTTATTATTATTTTTGTTATTTATATTTCATTTGGGGTGCTCATAGTCAAGTGTATGAGCTTGTGGTATTAATCAGTTGGTTATACTTTTTGGGTTACAATTAGTTGGTTATGATATAAGTTTGGGCTGCTATTAGCTCTTTTAAAATGTGTGTTAGCTTGTGGCGGTGGCATGTGGAATAATTTATATTGCTGAATTGGGTTTGATTTTTACACATGGCTTAGCCTTGTGTTGGCTGGTGGGTTGAGTTGGTCTTAAATTGTGACACATAGCAAAGTGCACTTAACTTATTTTGGACTCATTGGATAGTTGGTCGCTTATTTCTATTCATAAAAGGACAGAGCTCTTTCTGTCTTTGGCACTTCATTTCATTCCCGAGTGCTGCTCCGCTTCCGGCACTGCGTGCGCCCTCTGCTATACCTCCCGACCTCTTCGCCTACAAGGTCTTTCTCCCTCTCATCCTCTCTTTCATTGCTCTGCTATTGTGTCGTGCCACTGTTTCCTGCGTCGTGCCGCTGCTATTTGTGCCACAGAACTAGGGCTTCCTTGCCGCTGAATTTAAGTTTTTTCCCTACATCTACTAGGTCATCAACCTCTCCTCTGCTACTCTTCGGAGTTTCTGGAAGGACTTTGTTGAACCTCTGCGCATCCGAGAAGGATCGGTTGTGCAACATTTCCTTAAACCCTCTCCAACTGTAAGGATGCTTCACTTCTCATTTATTTGAGATATTTTACAACTGCCTTATGGATTGGGACTGCTGTTATACTATGTTTGGCCGGCTACTGTTATTTTTTGTGAATAATTTTACCTTTGCTTGTGCCCTAATCTGGCCGACCATTGGTTGAGCTTACATAACAGCTGAATTTCTTTGTCATTACTGTCCCAATAAGTTGTTTAGTTCCAGTTTAGTTCACATATGGTGGTGGAAAATAGTTTTGGATCCTCCTAGTGGCTGGTGTATACTTAATAATTAGGACTGTTTTGTGCTATGTAGCTAATGTTTTGTGTTGTATATTGCCAGACAACCATATTTGGGGGTTGATTTTGTGTTGGAGAGCCTTGTTTAGGGTGTTTTATGGCTGGTAAATATATTTCCTTCAGTGTTAGAGCTGTTTTGGGGTGTTGGAATATTATTTGAGCTAATACCGAGGAGGGGATTAAGAGGGAAGCAAATATAAATTTATATTTCGCTGTTTTTTCAGTTTACATTGACGGTTCCGGAGTTGGTTTGGGTTATGTCTTAATGTAGGACGATCGTGTTATCGCTTATGGGTCGAGGCAGTTGAAGATTCATGAACGCAACTACCCCACTCATGATTTGTAATTCGTTGCTATAGTGTTTGCATTGAAGCTTTGACGACATTATCTTTATGGCGTGAAGTGTCACTTCTTCACCGACCATCAGAGTTTGAAGTATATTTTTGTTGAGAAGGATCTCAATCTTCGCCAGCGACATTGGCTCGAATTCATAGCAGATTATGACTTGCAGCTCACGTATGTTCCTGGTAAAGCCAATTCAGTGCCAGATGCGTTGAGCTGACAGGCTTCTGTTGACTGTTGTGCACCGATGTCAGTTACTCTTGCAGCCTTGATGGATGATCTCGAGCGGATGGACATATAAATCTCACCTGAGGGTTAAGGAGAAGTCTCAGGTCCGTTATGGGTGGAACAAGTGAAGGATTTGCAGTAATCTGATCCCTTACTCCAGCGCATTCGCCAAAAGGCTGAACTTGGGACTCTTCTGGATTTCTCTATTTCTGATGATGTTCTGTTTTTCTGAGGTCGTCTCTGTATTTCTGATGTTCCTGAGTTGCTTGATAGTATTTGCCGAGAAGCCCATGAATCTCGCACATCCTGGTCACCCGGGAAAAAATAAGATATATCATGACTTGAAGCAGATTGTGTGGTGTCCTGGTATGAAGAATTGCATAGCTCGCTTCATCTCTCGATGTCTGACGTATCAAAAGGTGAAAGCTCAGCGTCAACGACCTGGTGGTCTTTTGCAGCCTTTGTCTATTGCAGAATGGAAGTGGGAAGACATATTTATGGACTTCATCACGGGTTTGCCACGTACTCCAAGAGTGCATTGTGCGATTTGGGTCATAGTAGATCGCATGACTAAAGTGACTCATTTCATCCCGTATACGGAAAGTCATTCCACCGAGAAGATGACTCGGATCTATGTTTCAGAGATTGTTAAACTTCATGGGATTCCCCTGCGGATTGTATCAGATCGTGACTCGAGATTTGTATCTCATTTTTGGAAGGGCTTCCAGCAAGCTTTGAGCACCAAACTCAACCTGAGCACCGATTACCATCTGACGACTGATGGTCAGACCGAAAAAGTTAATCAAATTCTTGAAGACATGCTTCGGTGTTTCATCCTAAATTTCAAGGGAGCTTGGGATGAGCACCTACCTTTCAATGATTCCTGAAGCCAATTTGTCTTATCCAGTCGAGCCAACTAAGATCGTAGAGTATCAGGAACGCAAACTTCGAAAGAGAATCATTCCTATGGTAAGGGTACTTTGGATGCATGGAAAGTTTGAGAAATACACTTAGGAACTTCAATCTGATATTGCAAGGATCCACAACTTTTCTCTTGATCTCGACATGTCTTTAATTTTGTTCCTCTTTCCTTTTCCAGCATATTCATAGTTAGCTTCCACGTCTTGAATTGAAAATCCTGTTGGAATGAATGACATCGCAATCTCCGCCAAAAAAAACCTCATTCAGAGAATACCTATAACGAAACTTCCTAAGGGAGAATGTAACAACTCATATGTATAAATATAAGATAAGATCTACGAGATTCATATGAAAATAAGAAATAATAAAAGTATTACTAATAACTATAGTAGCGGAGTAATTGTAATTAAAGTGTTAGGGTTTTCATTATTTGGCTTTCCCTCTTATAGCCCGCCGACCCCCCCCCCCCCCCGTTATTATTTCCCGCAAGGTATCGACCCAACTCCTGTTCCGCAAATCTCCCGCACACGCCGAACCCGTCTCGATCTCACCTTCTGTGCCATCTCCCGCTAAGCCGCTCATGTCGTGGCTGCCGCCTGCCCCTTCTCCTTCTCCGGTCGGCAGTTCTTGCCTCCAGCTCCTCTGGCCGGCAGCTCCAAGAACCGACAGTTCTAAGGCCGGCAGCCTCCTCCTTTGAGGCCGAGGGTTCCTCCTCCTCTGCAGGGACAGCCGCATGCTTCTCTTCTCCAGTCCTCCTATTCTCCTTCATTTTGGCCATGGATTTCAAGAAGATCGCCTAGGGTTTGCTCGAATCCCCCTCCTCTCCTTGGATCTTCTGAGCCCGAAAGTGGTCTACTTGGGTAAGAAACTCCTCTCTTCCCCGCTATTCAGATTTTATTAAATTTGAGCTCGTGTATAATTCTTGATCCAAGCGCCTCCAAACCCCCGTTTTCCTCGTGGTAGCCTTCTCTCCCCTCATTCGTGAGTGAGGTAAATTTCTAACCCTCGGTATAGTGATGCGATGAAAAACGCTTGTGCTCGCGTAGAATTCTTGTTACACCATACATCATGCATGCTTGCCTTTGAACATACTCAAAATTTGATTTCTATTTTTGCTTGCGCCGCATAGCCGTCGCCTTCCATTTAAGCTTTACTTAAGCCAAGTAGAGAAATCTCTCTCGCATGCAAACAATGAATTTTAATTTCATGCACTTCTTTCATGTTATGAATTCAACTCTTAAATATCGGAACTGTTAAATTAGCATCGTGTCCTTATATATTAAGAATCATTAATTTTTGAGTGCTTAAATTTATTAATGTCATAACCAATTATTGAAAGATAGTGTTGAATTAATGTGACGCTTTGAATCAAGTTTCTGCTTAATTTGTAACAAAAATCAATGGAATGGTCATAGCAAGAACAAATCATTTGATAAGCGTTGCAATTTAACTAATATTAGAATCATGTGCATTAAATTAAAACACGTGCACCTTTCACTGATTACAGTTTATGACATTTTGTGTTCGAATATAGGCTAAACTCTGGAGTACGCTAATAATTAAAATCATTTTTGTTGGACTCTTACTTGTCTGTCCTAACAACGTAGCCTCATATGATAGATTGATACACAGATATTTTTATTTCTACTTGTTTATATATTATTTTATTGTTCTGAGACTTTTTCCTTCTTGTTTGGAATATTTCTTAGCGTCCGTGACTGCGCCACCTGCTACCTGAGGTCGAGCTGCTTCATGATCCTGGTTCCTGGAGGTTTATTTTCTTGTTATTTCATCAGATTCTATGTATTTTATTTCATTTACTGTCAGATTTATTTATCATGTACTAGCTATTATCAACCATTTTTTATCATGGACAACTGCTAGGCTTTTATTGATGTACTGGAATATTATATTATTGATATGTTCACTTTTTTGGTTTATTGCATTTACATTTTTACCAGTACTGTGTGGTATGAGATTCTATTAAAGTGCATGCACATATAGTTTTTCATTGTCTAACTCTAAAGCTTCCACAAATACTAACAAACTAGTTTTTCTCAAATTAACTATTTTAAATCTAATATTACAATTTTAGTTTCCGCTTAACAGACATGTAATTCCTTTTGCCCATGCTTGTAGCATCACGACCCGCCCGTAGCGCACTCTGATAATTATTATTAGATGGGTCATGACGGTTTGGTTGGTTTCACAATGTCATGATCACTCTTGGATACAAACAAAGTTATGCTGACCATACTCTGTTTATAAAATGGAGGGACAATATGCTAACAACTCTCATTTTCTATGTTGACAACATTATTATAATGGAGAGGTAAAACAATTGAAGGTGAATTTGGCAAAACAATTTGAAGTAAAAGATCTAGAGAAACGTAAGTATTTTTTGAAGATTGAAGTAGCTAGATCAAAACGGAATATTTTTCATCACTTAGAGAAAATATATCTTCGATTTGCTGGAACAATCTGGTATGAGTGAGTGTGGACCTGCCAACACCCCTATGAAGGTCAACCACATCCTTGGAAGAAATGATGGTGATCCTATTGAACATGTTTTTGGTTACTAACATCTTATCGGACGGTTAATCTATCAATCCTTTTCTCGCCCCGACATAAGCTATATTGTGGGGGTTGTTAGATAATATATGCACTCCCCAAAGCCAAGACATTTGGATGCAACTCATAGAATCTTGAGGTACTCGAAGACCTCACCAGGAAGGGGAATACTCTTTCCTCACAATACAGATTTGAAGATTGAAGTTTATACTGACGCAGATTGGGTTGGCTTCATTGAAAATAGATGCTCTACATCTGGGTATTGCTCATTTGTTGGTGTGAACCTAGTCACTTGGAGAGGTAAAAAACAATCTATCGTCTCAAGGTCTAACACAAAAGCAGAATTCAAATTTATGTCTCATGGCATATGTAAGAAACTGTGGATATGCTTTCTTATGTGTAATCTGGGTTTAAGTGAGTCTACCTCTATCCGGTTGTATTGTGACTATAAAGCCGCTACCATTATTGCCGACAACCATGTTCAACACGATCGCACCAAACATATCAAAGCGGACAGACACTTCGTCAAGGAGAATATTGAGAAGAAGATTATATGTATTCCATTTGTTCCCTCAAAGGGACAACTAGTTGATATTCATACTGAAAGTCACGGGGTGAATGTTTTTTGTGTTTGTATCGATAAGTTGGGTATGAGAAATATAACATGTCCAACTTGAGAGGGAGTGTTACAATGAAATTATGGGTTGTATTTCTCCCTATATATAAGGGGGCTCCACTATTGATTATTATGAACTGTTCATTTCCGATTAACATATATCAATCCTAAATCAGAGCATTGAGAAATGTAAACAACCATCAGATATGGATTCCTTCTCAAAACACCTAGGATGACTGCAATAGAATCCACCACTGATAATACTTATAGGCTTGCTTTTTTATACCTTTTCCATAAAATAAATGAAATTTTAAGTTTAGACTCCCTAAAACTTATCCAGGATGAAACATAAGGTATGGTCTTAAGGTGGTGTTGCCAAGGATGGACGGCTAAATCACACCTAAGAAAAATGGTTTGAGCACATCACAAGAATATGACCAACAAATGATACGAATTTAAAGCCCTGCAAAACTTACAAAGAAAATTATGGGTTAACTTCGCAAGAGATCCACATCTACCAATACATCTCTCCATCATCAAATATTTCTCATTTCAACCACACCAAAAAAACTTTCAACATGAAAGGAGGTGAAGAGTTTTATCATCTCACCCCCATACAATTTTCTTATAATCTTTTTTTAACAAATAGGGGATGATGAATTTTATCATCTCATTCCCTTTATATTTTTTCTTCTCCAATCTCAAATTACCATAACAATCACATCACAACCATAAAAATATAATGAGCACAAAGCTTAAGTGTGATAATGGGAGAGTAATTTGGCCTTGGTGAATTGAGTGGTGGTGCAAACAAGAAAACTAGGAAACGTGTTTTAGCAATTGTGACATAAGAACGATCCAAAAAATGGCTTAGATCATAATCTACCCGTAAAACCATATATGAAATATCTCGAAGATCACATCGAGACAAGTTCTAGGAATTACGATAGGCAATCCCATTTTCAGTTGATTAAGAAATTCTTTTATATGGAGTTAGTTCACCACACTACTATGCTAATCAGAAAATCCATATCCAACATAAACTAAAGACCGAGAATTATAAACTTTGCATACAAAAAGGGTAGCTAGCACTCAGATAGATCTAAAATAACATAAAAAGAATTTAATATGAATACAAAATATGAAACAGAGATTACAAGAGTAAGGGCTTGTTTGGTTCGGCGGTGGGAGTCGGTGGGAGGTGTCGGCGCGGCATTTCAAACTGGAGGTGGGGAGGCGGGGTTCCAGACGGAGCTTTTTGCTCCGTTCCTCAGGGCAAGGCGGGAGCAAACGCGGCAAATGATGTCTCCGGCCATTTGGTTTGCCACCTTGCGGCGATGTTTGCTCCAAACATCAAGTTAAAATGTCACGCGAAATGAAGCCAAAATAATCAAAGTTGCCACATAAATACACGAGCACACGAGTTGACTAATTTTACTTAAAAACAAAGCATCCAACAAAAATTTGGGTCATTTATCAACATGCACAAAATATACACGATAACACAAACAACACAAGGATGCACACGAGAAAATGACATAGCTACCACTAATCTACCCACCCCCACCACAAAAACAACTTAAGATAAACATTATCATAATGCAATGAAAATGAAATAAACACGGGCGGGGAGAAAAGGAAAGAGGTTACCCAGTTGGAAGGCTTGCATCCACAAGTCGGTCAAAAAGTAAGGATTCCATCTCCACTTCAAACCAATGTAAGCAAACAAATCTGAAAACAAAATAAAAGAAAACACAACAACATATGCAAATAGATAAGAGTAACAATAACACCAAAAAGGCGAAAAGTAAGATAACTACTTGGTTTATTGTCTCTTAGCAAGACATTCAATTTTTTTAGCTAATGGTAGTGGAGAAGGAAAAGTTTTTATAAATCCTCTTCATCTCTCGTGTTGGTAAATTATACGAGCACACAATTAGTTTTCTCCAATTTCCCATAATTAGATTTTTATTTAAAAGAAAGGAAAAAAGAGGGGTCAGAAGGATTCCTAACATCCTTCAGCAGAAAAGAAATAACACAATTTCCATCGCTCTTGCTTGCATCTCCAGCTAAATAGAGTCAGAAGCACAACCAAAAATGAAAAGATCATACATGACAGAATCTTGAAGAGGAGCAAGCAAAAGAGGATTGTTAGGAATAAAATCTAAATAAAAAATAGTGAAGGGAGTGATCCCGAAATCACTCCCATTAGGCTCATCGCACTAATCACTATAAGCACACTGCCTAGCATCAGAAGAGTCTAGTACGCAGGAGGGCACTTTAGTTTTGAATTTCCTCCTTTGGGGGGGGGGGGGGGCTACCTCATGAAGGAGCACATCATCCTCAATTCGGCTATTCTGCTTCCTCGATTCAATGCTATTGGGATAACTATATTGGATGAAATCTACATGCTTAGAGAAATTTAAAATACGATCCTCCACGGGTGAATCCGAAGGAGTTCATGAAGTATCTGCTATGACCAACAAGGATGATCTAGGGATAATCAACACTTCCAATGATATATGGGGGCACTGAAAATATCAAAGAAGGAACGAGACTACTTGTAGCAGTTTTCTCCGCCGAAGTCGTCGATAACAAGCAGTGTGTCGGTAGACGGTTGATTGAGTGTCGTTCCTCACGCTAGACATCCCTCTTCCGCTATTACCACTTCCAGCAGATTCTCCGTGACGATTCCTCCTATGATAAAGAAATAAGGATTTTGAATAAAACCTAGCAGTCAGATTTTCTCATGTTTAATCGGTTCCTTCCATTAATCTAGTTATAATCTCCTTCAGTTAAGCAATTTCTATTGTTTTGAGACTATCATGTAATTTCACTCTCTTGCAGTTTAAGAAGTAAGCGGATCGAACTAGTAAATTCTTCCACCTCTCGCCTTATGCAATTTAATACAATCACACATGTATCGGGGTAATAATATGATGAATTTTATGTACTTATGACATAGAAATCATGAAATATTACCACTTACGTAAAAGTCTTGTATAGAGATAATGATGATATGCAATTTTAATACAATCACATGTAAAATATATGAATTTTATGAATGCAAGAAATCAAGTATCTTGTATAGAGAAATGATGATAAGTAAAAAACATAACATAGTTAATTCATCATGTTGATATCGTTAATATTAAGACAAGACATAAAACATAAACAAGATCGAATTCATAATTTAAGTTTGTATACTTATGTGGGTGTTCCCTTAAGATTATACATGATAACACCAACATAATTGTAAAGGATAAATGGAACATTTAATTTAAAATTAGTGGTTTTAAGCGGGTGTTCCTTTTGTGCTCATGTCAGCCCCTAATAGAACATAATTAGGAGGCACGATCAAGATTTCTCTCTCGTGATTGATAGAGGTACACTATTTCACTCATAGGGCGTAGCAGACGATATAAGCTATGGGAAGTTGACACCACATATAAAAGATTATTAAATATGAGTTCATGTTCGTGACCGAGAGACACTAAGGCACCTATGTTCGTCATTGGGGACTTGTATCGCTAAAATGTGCATAAGATATTGTTTAACTAAGAATAAGAAAAAAATAATATATAAGAAGATATAAGACATCCCCATTCAAAATACAAGTTGAAACCTAGAATCTCTATGATTTAATATTTTTGAAACAGAAGAGAAAATTCAATTTAAGATCGCGTAACAGAAAAGACATTTACGATCACAACATTTTTACAGAAAAACATACATAGAACCATAATATACATTTTCTTAATATAAAATGTTATTTTAAAAGTGTGCACGCATATTTTCATTCAAGTTGTTTTAGTGAGTCATTAAGAGGAATAATATTTCTTACTCGCTGGTTGGGCAGCCCATATCTATAGATATTTCTTTTTAGGGCTCACAGATCTGGAGACACGGCTAGGATAAGTTTCCGAGGATTTCTATCTTTCGCTTGTTTTTCCTTTAAATTATTTTATCATTTAATTATGAACTCAGATCTATCGACCACTTTTATATTTCAGCATTTTAGACTATTTGCTCATGTCATTTCTAATTGGCTCTGTGAATCATATATTGAGGTATTTCTTTAATATTAACTCCAGTTTTTAAAAATTCATCTTTTGCATTGGATATTACAAACTATGCACCAATTTGTGTATTGTTGTTTAGTTTTCTTCATATCACAAGTGTTGAACGAATTTATGAATTGATGTTAAATTACGTGAGGGTGTTGCAATTGGTGTGACAACAAGGTTTAGAATTTTTTGAACCAAATAAATCCACAGAGGCTTAGGATTTCATCTATGGATGTTAGATATTTTTCATAGCTATTTACCTTACGTCTTGAAATTTTTCGTAATGGCGATTTCTTTTTACCCATTTCAGACAACTCGTAGTAGTGACATGGGCAAGCGACCACAGCAAAATAAAACGTCTGAGATTATCATGGAGAAAATGAATCCTCCAACAAAACCAACACGTACTAGAATTGCAACGGAAATTCTCAGGGAAATAACACTAACCCTAATGGAATTCAAGAAAACTCGACCTTTAGTGGTCCCAGCCCCCGCTCATGCACGTGTTGTCATGGAGATTGGAAGGGATCGTTATCTGAGGAATTTTAGAGATCTTCGTCCCTCCAACTTTAGTGGAGAAGAAAATCCAATGTAGACTGATGATTGGTTGATTAACACCGGGGATTTGTTAAATGCGATGCAATGCCCGGGAATAAGAAGGTACCTCTAGAGGTCTTCCTTCTTAAGGACGAAGCCAATAAATCTATCAGAAATATCAACAAGGGTTGTTCTACTTTTCTAGTGTTGATGCATACATAAAATCAAAAAAATTGCAAGAAGTATCAGCAGTTCGTGAGTTTCTTGATGTCTTTGCAGAAGAACTACCTGGTGCCTTGCCCACCAAAGAGGTTGTTCAAATCAATCTTATACATGGATCCACGCCAGTAGCAAAGGCTTCTTGCAGCATGGTTCCTATAGAATTAGACGAATTATAGATCCGGCTACATGAGTAACTCGAATTGGGATTTATCAAACCCAACACATCACCTTAAAGTGCATCAATTCTATTCGTAAAGAATGATGACATTCTGAGATTGTGCATTGATTACCGCGAGCTGAACAATCTAACGATTAAGAATTGTAGAAAATTGCGGAAAAATGAAGAGATTTTTTTATTACTCCAAAAATTATATATTACATGTGTTTGTATATATTTATAGGAAGAGAGAGAAGTATGTAAATCCTAAGATGTGGGATAAATACAAGAGAACAAGTGGGCCAAATATGGGTCAAATGGGCTTTTAACATGACTTTCTCTAACACACCCCCACAAGCTGGAGCACACAAATCGTAGGCAACAAGCTTGGATAAAAACTAATGATATTGTCGAGGTAAGGCCTTAGTGAGAAATCAACAACTTGCTCGATAGCCGAGACATGCTCTAATTCCAACTTCTTTAACTAAACCATTTTTCGAATGAAGTGGCAGTTAACCTCAATGTGTTTTGTTCGCCAAGAAATACGAGATTCTTAGCAATATGTATAACAACTTGACTGTCACAAAATAGAGTTGTTGGTGAGAAAAGTGTGACTCCCAAATCCCCAAGAAGACTTTCTAGACAGGTGAGTTTTGACATAACAGCCGTCATCGCACGATACTCGGCTTCAGTCGATGAACGAGCAACTACTGATTCCTTTTTGCTATGCCAGGTTATAAGATTTCCTCCAAAGTACGTACAGAAATCAGTTGTGGATCGTTGATCATCAAGAGAACTCGAATAGTCAGCATCAAAATATACAACCAGAGATAGAGAAGAGGATGATTTGTACACAAGCCCTTGACCTGGAGCCCTCCCTGTCACGCCCGTGACAGGGGCGTGATACTTAAAACTGACGTGGCAACTCAATCTGAATAGTGGACACGCCCCCTGATCACGCATGTGACCAGACCGTGTAATATTAATCTAACGTGGAAATAACTTTCTGGCAGCGGAAGGCAGGACATGGTGCGTGACTGAGGTCACGCCCCCTAGTCACGCCGTGACTAGGGCGTGTAATACTTGATTTTTCAGAAAATCTTCAAAATTTTGCCCCGTTAACACCAGTGAGCTCCAAATTTATATTAACAACCCAGAATGCACTAAATAAAAAGGAGCTTCGCTCTGAGTACAGGGAGAATTAAAAGAGACACGATGTTGTTTACCAAAGATACAAGATTCACAAGTAAACTCATGAAGAGAAATATCTGGTAGACCTTTCTTGAGAATATGGAGAGGAGAATGCCCAAGACGACGATACCAAGCAACAAAAGAGATTGTGAAGAGAATAGTAGGTGGAACATCTAGAAGATAAAGATCATTAGACAGAAGCCCCCTATAAAGTATATTTTGCATTTGTCGATCCTGCACAACAAAGGAGGAGGGTGAGAAAGTTACACATCAATCAAGATCCTGGGGAAGACGGCTAACAGAAAGCAGGCTAAAGGGAGATCCCGGAACATGAAGAACCGTGGATAAACAGAGAGTTTGGAGTGAGAGGCACATGAGCAGCGCTAGAAACCGAGGTGGTGTCACCATTGGCCAGTGTAATGAACTTGGGATAGGCATAGTTCAAGTATTGAAGCGGTTGTTGCGGAGAGATGTGATGCGTGACACTTGAGTTCACAATCCAGTGAGACCGTCGGGAGAGCAAATATACCTTCATTGGAGATCGACGCCACGGATCCAAAGGAGCGACTAACCACCCCTTATAACTATTGGAGCTGGGTGCGCAAAGCAACAATTTCCTGACTGGTGACAGAGTGAGGATCTGCAGTAGCAGAAGCAGTGAGGTGAGGAGGAAAACCATGCTTGCGATAGCAGGTGGCCTCAAGATGATCATCCCGGAAGCAGTGAGAACATTTAAAGAGGGTTCGACCAGCACGTCCCCGTCCCCAACAAGTACGTCCTCCACGAGTCGATGGACCACGAGCTGGAGGAGCAAGAGTAGATAGGGGTTGTTGGAGGAGAGCCAGAGTTAGATTTGCAGGAGCATCCGGGGATGGAGTAACCTTCAAGAGCATCGAGCAAATATCTGACAGAGATGAAGTAGTAGTTGAGGACAGAATCTGAGCCCAAACACTATGAAGATGGGAGAACACGGGTCATCATCATGGCAATCCCAACAACTTCATTTTGTGTCTGTTGCACAACCAAATCCGGGGTGGGAGGCTGATGTTGTATCCATGCCTCAACAAGAGTCTTGGCATGAGCAACAAAGGAAGTTAAGTCACCAGGTGCCCCGTGGTCAAGTGTTTGAAGATCAGTAATTATGTCGAACAAGTGTTGGAGGCTGTCCTTGCTAGAATAGTGGGAGTAGAGATCCTCCCACATAGCATGGGTCGTCTCATGATACATGGCCATGCTATATGGCTCGGTGTCCATGGTATTGAGAATCCATAATTGGAAACGACCATCATCACAGATCCACTCCTGGGTGGGAGCAGTGGGAGGAGCCCTCGTCAGGTGATGAAGAAGGCCTTTTGTTTGCAAAATACGGCGAACTGAGTGGACCCACTCAACAAAATTTTGCTTCCCACAGAGAGAGATGGTGGTAATCTGAAGTTCATCACGAAGTTCAAGAGGAACAGTGGAAGCACGGGAAGGAAGGGAAGAAGCAGCATCGGAATCCACGAAATAAGTAGCTCCAGGAAGACGGTAGACAGATGAACTAGCGAACTGGCGAACTGGCGAACTGGTGAACTGCCTAACTGGCAAACTGGCAAGTGACGAACTAGCGATCTGCGAACTAGAAACAAGCAAACTGACAGACCACAAGGCAAGCGGATTGCGCCGAGAGGGCGGCCAAGGACAGCAGCCCGCGCGACAAGGAGAGTAAGCAGAGAGATCGAGAACACATCCCAACAAACATCGGCAGGCGCAAGGAAACTTGCGGCTAAGAAAATTTTAGCGATTAAAGCAGAGCAGCACGCAGACGGAGCGATCAGGGAGCAAGCAGCACGCGGGCGGGCTCCGACGGTTAGAAGAAGCAGATCGACGAGCAGCAGGAACTGGCAATTAGATCAACGACCTGGGAGCAAAGTCAAACAAAGCGAGCAGGCAGTCTGGGAGCAAGGTCGCGCGACCGGGGATAGGGGAAGGCTCGTCGTCCTTGTTACAGCTAGCAACAGAAGGAAAGACCGGAGTGAATAGAGATGGCAAGCTGCAGAGGCTGTGGTAAGCGATCGACAGGTGGGACCCAGTGGCTGAAGCGTGGAAGGCTATAAAAGCCAGGGAAAGGATGGTGAGAATAGAGAAAGGGGATCGCAGAGAGGAACGTGCGGTTAAAAAAGAGACTGCAAAGGAGGAAATTGCGGTTACAAAGGAGGAGATCATAGAAAACAGGGAACCGGACCACGGGAAAGATAGAGGAATGTCGTGGACACTAATACCATGTAAAGAATTGCGGAAAAATGAAGAGAATTTTTTATTACTCCAAAATTACAACATCTGTTTGTACATATTTATAGGAAGAGAGAGAGAAGAACTATCTCAATCCTAAGATGTGGGATAAATACAAGAGAACAAGTGGGCCATAGTAATGTGCTTTTTACATGACTTTCTCTAACAAGAATAAATATCATATTCTGAGGACAAAAGATTTGTTTGATCAGCTCGAAGGGTCTTGACATGCACAATAACAAAAGCAATGTATCATTAGTTATTTTGAAGGGTCTTGACATGCACAATAACAATAATAAAATTTTTGATTAGTGGATATTTTGAGGTGCACTATCACTTTATCATCTTCAAGAGTTTTTCATTTATTAACATTTGGTCATTCATAATTTCATCAATTTTATCATTAGTTATTTTCTTTAATTTTAACATAAAATCATTAATTAGACAATTTACATTTTCACTCGCCAATGCATCACAAAGTGCCCAAACCACAAGTTGGGGCCCAAATTTTATGGGTCATTTGAAGTGTTGTTGTAGATTGGAGGTGTGGCCTACCGCCTCCAGCATCCGCCTGAGACCAAGATTCGCAAAGCCTTCCACGTATCCCAGCTGAAGCCGTTCATTGGGGCGCCTCTGTCACCACCGCCATAGCTGAATGACAAGCTTTAGGAAAAGCTTGATCTTGACGAGGGAGGTGATATTGCGGATCCACGTCGGGGAGACACATACCAGTGTCGTGCGAAGGAGAGCAAGGATTAATTCAGCGTCATTCTTATTTTTAGATCATATTTTTATAATCTCCAATTATTTTTACCCACGGATAATAAGCCTAGCGAGGGGGCACATTTGGAACTAATTTGATGCACTTTTGTCCACCTGGTTATAAGTCGGTTGGAAACAAAATGCAAAGTACACAAATTTAATCTAAAATTATCTCTCTCTTCAATTCTCCCTATTTCTCTCTTCTTTTTCTGATATGCAGTCTTAGTTCCTTCGATTAGCAACTCTTGCACGACACAACCTCCCCTCTTACCAATCTCTAAGGTTGACTTCCACCCATAATGTCTGATCATCCCCAAGATTCCAGAGGGTCCAAAAATGGGAATTTTAATCTCCTCCAAGATTTTTACCTCTCCCGACCACATACGAGATTCCAATCGGAGGTCCATACCCTCCAATGTATGAATGGCTTTGGTGGTACATTTTTATTGGGAAGGCAGGGCGGAAGAGATGAGTGGGATAAAAATATATCGAGTGATCCGCAAAACTGAAGGGGGTGAAGATGAGAATATTGTTACCTATAGTTCGGCCAATCAACTTCCATACAAATCTGGGTCAAGCACATGAGCTAGGCCTCCAAAAAAGGCTCCAAACTAGTCAATACAAAACAAAATATAATGACAAAAACTAGAAAAACATTAATAAATGCACTTAATTCTCAAATAAAATGCTTATTCTTTCAACTTTCACCTATTCGCTAATTCACAGTGCTTGTTGTCTCACATGAGTGCCACCTTTGTATGCTTCTTTCCACCCTTACCTAGCTTCACTTACTGGACCTATCATCATGTGCGTTCTGATGCACCTATTTTCTCTCTTCACCGCTTTCATGTACTCTTGATGTGGACCAAAGGTTGTTTCCAAGCATAATTGTGATTCAATGTACTCATAGTGTAGACTAATCATGGTCGAGTGATTCGCAAAACAGAAGGAGGTGAAGATGAGAATTTTGTTACGTAAGGTTCGTCCAATATACTTCTATTCAAATCTGGAAAGTCAAGTACATGAGTTAGGTCTCTTAAAAAAGGTTCCAAACTAGTCAAAACAAAACAAAATATAATGACAAAAACTATAAAAATACAGCAATAAATGCTCTTACTTAATTCCCAATAAAATGTTTATTCTTTCAATTTTCACGTATTCGCTAATTCACAGCGCTTGTTGTCTCACATGCGTGCCACCTTCGTATGCTTCCCACCGTTATCAAGTTTCACTTACTGCATTTATCCACCCCTATCATCATGTGCCTTCTGATGCACCCGTTTGCTCCCATCACCGCCTTCATGTAACTCTTGGTGTGGACCAAAAGTTGTTGCCAAAGCTTAGGCTTCATTTGTTTCAGCGGTGGCGGATCGATCCCGCGGGTGGAAACGGAGTGTTCGAAATGGAGGGGGGAGGTGACTGCTCCAAACGGAGCTTTTTGGGGCGTTTCTCATGGCGGGCGGGTGGAAACGGAGCAAACGCCACCGGAGGTTCATTTGTTTACCCGCCTTCCGGCGGCGTTTGCCCAAAACGGAACACCGAAACGCCCAAACAAATAGAGCCTTAATTGTGATTCAATGTCCTTCTAATGTAGACATCATGGTCATGGCCAACTAGGGTCCCCATTTTGTTGATCATTCAGTTGCCGGCTTAATAGAATATCAATCAATTCTTCTGTAGACCGAACATGTTAATAAGAAATAAATTTACTTTCACATTCATCTACAATAAAATGGTAGTCAAAATCGGGGTACGGAGATAAAACACTGGTTTTTTTAGTACTATCAATCGTAGATTTATTGTCACAATATGTGAGTTGGTGGCCCAGATTTAACTAAATGTTCATACCATTTCTTAAAGTATTTGTATTGCAAGATCAAAAAGAGAATGAAGTACAACTTTGCATGATGAGTTTATCTCTTATTTCATAATCTAAATAAAGTCTCTCATAACAGCCCATTCTACAAGAACTGATATGCACATTAAAGAAATATTTCTTTCTTCCTCAAGGTATATTTCGAAATAATGCATCCACCTCATCTCAAAATTGATCTTCTAATTTAATTTTCTCACAAATAATTATCCTAAGGATTAACATTTATCAATAAATCAATTCACATCAAAAAATTGTTTTAATTTAACTTATTATCCACAACTATCTCAACCCACTTCGTGCTAGTAAAATTTTCAACATACAAAAACTCAAGGTTGAAAATGGTAGATGTTGGAGATACATCGGTTTAGTTTTTTCATGTCAGTTTTAATATGTCAATGGATATATCGGGGATATTTCATATATCGAGTTTTAATATTTAATTATTTATATATATAATTTTAAATAATATAATTTTTAAATTTTTCTATATTAATAAATTAATAATTTAACATTTCTTTAATTTCTAAATCTACCAAATTACTATAAACATTTTATGTTACGCGGGTAATAACAGTATAATGCAGGGAAGAAAGTAAGAGGCAAGAGGAAGTCAAGAAGTCGTCGACGATGATGTAAGATAATTAACCTTAAATAGAAAATCCAAAGGTCAAGAAAAATCAAAGTCAATGACGGACGGACGCAAGGAAGAAAGTCAGAAACTGTCAAATTTATTACCAGTTTTTGAGAACTCATAATATCTTCCACTAACACTCAATCATCTCTTCATAACTTGTGGGTAACTTCAATAGAGGTATCAACAGGCTTACAACCACTATTCATGTCTGCTCAGGTAAGTCAAGGACGTACTTCCATTGTGAAATACGAATCTCATATTTTGATCTGGCTACCTCAAGTCCCAGAAAATATCTCAACTTTCTCAATTCCTTCACTACAAATTCATAACAAGTTTTATCTTTAGAACATGAATTTCTTCCAAGTCATCACATGTAATAACCACAACATGCACAATAAGGATAATCATCTCATCTCCTTCCTTCTGATGCATAGAATATGATCGGCATGACTTCAAGTATAACCTAAGACGTAGAACGGTCCTATGTGATGGGAAAATAAACGTGTGAACTCCTATATGCAACCACACATGAGTTTCGACGAATTTTGCTTGCAATAATAATTAGATTTATAAATCAAAATAAATGTATGCTCCAGTAGTTAAAGGTATCAAATAAGGAGACACGAGAAGTCGTATAATTGCAAGAGTGCCAGAAAATCAAATAGCTTTTTAAATGAGAAAATACAAAGACCAAAATGATTGAAACAAGACTTATAAACTACCATCACTTCAAGTAAAGGACACACTAGATTCAATGCAAAAATAAAAACAACACACCTTAAATACCACGAGTAAAGTGGGGAGGGATGGAGGAGCTTTAAGAGGACTATCCGGGGCAGATTTCAGTGTCCAGAAATCTTTTGGGGGTTGTCCAGAAATAGGGACAGTAAGTACGAAGGAGCTGGAAGATAGTTGCAGTGTCCAGCAACAGAGGTTTGTTGTTCTGGAAGTCTGGGTAGCAACCTGGAGGTTGGGAGGTGGTTGTATGGGAGGTGATGAGTCTAGGAAGGAGTTGTGGGTTTCTGTAGGGTAGCTGGATAGCACTCAGGCAACAGTTTCAAGGCAGTTTTGGGTTGTTGGGTGATGGCAAAGGGGAAAGGGACCTTTGTGGTTGAAGGGGAAAGATCGGGGTGGATCCACGTGAAGCTCAGGTGGGAGGGGAGTGCAGCTGTGGACGCAGGAGGGGATGGGTAGCCGATTAGACTCCACGAAATAAAGAGGAGCAGGAGAAGGGAGGGGAGTTTGTGGACCAGCGGTTTGATGGGGTGGGAGAGTAAATATGTGGAGGAAGTGTGGTGTTATTTCTCAAGAGAGAATGAGGGGGAAGTGGGGTCAGTAGGGGGCCGATTTGAGGCTGCACGTGAGGAATAAGTGGGGAATTAGGGAGGTAGTTGGGGCAGAAATTTAGGAATTAATTCCTAATTTAAAGGAAGTCGAATATTGGGTGGTTTGAGGTAGCAGGGGCACGGATATTGACGGGTGGAGGTGGTGTCCAGCTACTGGGAGTTGGTGGTGGCCGGAGGTGGCCACTGGAGGTGGTGGTGGTCGCAGGAGATGTTTTCAGGCAATTGCCGGAAAACTTTAAATGATGGTAAGATGAAGGGAAAATGGTGGTGGATCACTGAAGGTGGCCGGAGGCGCTCTCTAGTGATCGTCGGAGGTGTAAATGGGGGAGAAAGAGGGTTGTAGTTTATTATTATGTTGGGGAAGGGGTGTGGGATGACTAACTGTTTATCACTCCTCTCCCATGCCAGCCAAGAAATGGGAGAGGAGAAAGGCTTAGGGCCGGTTGCTAATACTGGTGGAGGGAAGTGATGTGGGTGGTCGGTCAAGGAGTGGACGTGGAAGGGAGTGGTCGGTCATGGGGAGGAATGGAGGGGTAGACCCGAGCTTTGCACCCGGGATTCAACTTCGGCACCTAGATGACCAAAGAATGAGCTTCCATACTCCATTCTTCAATGCCCCAAATGAAATCTCTCATCCTCTATTTATAACTTTTTTGGGAGCAATAAATGGCTATGATTGCCCGACGCTCTGACTACAAAAAAACAATAATACAATATAATCATCAACATTAAAAATTTTGTTACCCTTTAAAAACTATGATCGGTGAGCTGCTCGAAATGAGCGGTCTCGATCTTCACTGCGCTCGAGGTCGTCAGGAGTAGACCCGACCGGGTCGGGCGGGCTACTCCCTATCAACAACGGGTCGGGTGGTCTGCCTCCATCAACTCCTCCCATCTCAGATTCATTCATCTCCGTAGAATGAAGTCCGTAGAATGAAGTTGATCATATTGTCTTCGTAGGGCGGGCGCGAGTCTCTCAAGCTCTGCAACAAATATCCATGTATCATCGGTGAAATGGCGGTCCTGCCAAATGCCAATGGACCAGACAGCAAACTCTGTCGGGTACTGGTACAAGCTCAAGGGCCACAATCTCCGTAATGATGTCAAACGGATTAGCGGCCGAATAAGAAATTGATGAAGGAGATGGACCTCCTGATGATGGCGAGACTGTTGCGGACGGTGGAACTGCTGACGACGATGGAACTGCTGATGACGACATGACTGCTGCGAATGCTAGAACTACTAACGGTGATGGAACTACTGATGATGACAGGACTGCTGCGGATGGTGGAACTTCTGACGGCGATGGAACTGCTGATGATGAAGGAACTGCGGAAGACAATGGAATTGCTGAAGGAAGCGGAGCTGCTGTCGATGAATGAGGTGCGGGAACAGGAGAAGCTGAATGATTTGTCAGTGTCGAGAACTCGGGTGGGAAAGGAAGTTGGGTGGTAGCCGAAGACTGCTGCTAAAGCGGTGAGGTGGAAGGAGATAATGATGGTGACTGGGGTTTTAGTGGAGCGGTGGATGTAGATGGAGGATGAGAGGATGTAGTGGTAGAGGGCGAAGGGCGAATATAGTCATGTGACTCAAAGTATGGAGTCAAATCAATACATGTGAAATCCCCATACTTGGTGGGATATCCAGTTTATAAGCATTTGCTCCAATTCATTTCAGCACAATATAAGGACTCATTTGCTTAGCATTTCATTTTTAAGCAGTTCTCATAAGGAACCGCTTAGCACATATACAAATCAACACATGTTCTATTTCTTTGAAGCTTTGCAATCTCTTGTGCCTATCAACATAAGATTTATAAATAATTATATTGCAAGTACTCGTATGTCGAATAAACTCATGCACGTTGCAAAGTGACAAGGAATGATGGTTTACAGACATAACAAATCTCCTACGTAAAGGCTCTACATCCCTCCGGGTGTCATCCCAGTGGCGCACATGATCCGGAGGATCGATGGGTGGGTTGTAAAAAAATTCATCGTGTGTGCAAAGATCATTTAAATAAACACTTGAAGTGCCAGCACTAATAATGATGGAATCGAACCCAAGACCATCTAGTGCACTCTCACTCTCGACTAACTCAAAGATAGTGGACACACCCCTAAAGAGCAGTGGCTTATCGGGAGGCTCTTTTGTTGGAGTGTAGAAATACTAGTCGAGTGTGAGATAAATACTCAGAAGGCTATGCGAAACTTCGGCGTTGGGATGCCACTTTATGATGTGTAGAATGCCTCCATAAAGTAAAAAAGAACTCATCAGGTGACTCACCGGGAGGGGTATAATGAAATTTGTCGCCAATGCGACAAGTGCCGATATAGGTTCCTAAAATATAAAGAGTGACCTTAAATGTAAGAGGAGCCATCACCGGGTACACAACACTAGATTCGAGAACCTCATAGATGAGGTGACTCAGAGATCTAACTAGAAGAGGTGTTAAGAATCTTGTGCTCAGAAATGGATCACTCATCGGAATCTCATCTTCGCAAGGATGTGGTGGTTCAACAAGTGGCTCAGCAAGGGGGTTTCGAAAGAACCTGTCTACAAGATGATGGTCCTCCAGATGCAATCTATCGCAAGGGGCAGTGTTCCTAAAGATGGGTGAGACTATCACCACGAGATCAACATTAGGCTCTCGTCTCCCGGTAGTAATGTCGGTCGGGACGATGACAATGGAAGAGTGACAAAAGTGCAAACTCAGTAGTGGGCCAATAGGAGTACTGTCGAGGACTGGGTCTCTAGCCTTAGAGGACACTATGTATAAGTGAGGTGTGCAGGGTCATTTGTCCTCGCTCTCGTGACCTTGCTCACAAATCATACTAGTGTTGCTTTCCACAGGTATAATAAGATCAGGATCGGATTCGACTCAAAAATCAAGTAGTCACTGAGTCTCCTCAAAATGAAAGGAATCAAAATTTAGCGTCGGTTCTCTCATGTCAGTGTTAGCACTACTAGACACATCGGTGGATTGACCTAAATCCATATGTTTTTTCCTACGGGTTCTCTTTGAGGCATTTTTATGTCATCAAAATGAACATCCAAGCGATCAATTGATCGCTAACCCATTGTTGAAATTCGGCTACTGACAAATCAGTTTTCAGAATACTAGGAAGACCGCTACACATGATATCATGATGGTGGTGACCTCTGTAGGGCTCTTGATATTATTTGAGGTAATTACCTCTAGAAGAATCAAATTGCAGAAAAGGGTTGGCGTGATTTGTACGAGTGACGGATCGGGACAAGGAAAATCATGATAGTATAAGGGTCCTCTTGTGAGAACTCTATGTGCTTGATTAGTGGTGGAATCCAGTTCCTCAAATAGAGGATTAACGAAAGGTGTGAACTCATGTTCAACAAATAAAGAATTAGAGTAGCAATTGCTACTATGATATGACATGATACTGCAAAATTTAATCCCGCATATAGAAAACTAAGTCCTAACCTGGGGCTTTGATACTAAATTGGCGCAGGACGATACTATGTGATGGGAAAATAAATGTGTGAACTCTTATATGCAACCACACATGAGATCCGACGAATTTTGCTTGCAAAAATAATTAAATTTATAAATCAAAATAAACTTATGCCACAATAGTTAAAGTTGTCAAATAAGGAAACGCGAGGAGACGTATAATTGCATGAGTGCAGAAAATCAAATAGCTTTTTAAATGAGAAAATACAAAGACCAAAATGATTGAAATAAGACTTATAAACTACTATCACTTCAAGTAAAGGACACTATATCCAATGCAAAAAATAAAAAAAAGCACAGAATACCACGACTAAAGTGGGGAGGGATGGAGGCGCTTTAAGAGGGCTGTCCGGGGCAGATTTCAGTGTCCAGAAATCTTTTGGTGGCTGTCCGGAAACAGGGACAATAAGTAGGAAGGAGTTGGAAGATAGTGTCCAGCAACTGAGGTTTGTTGTTCTGGAAGTCTGGACAGCAACCTGGAGGTTGGGAGGTGGCTGTATGGGAGGTGAGGAGGCTAGGAAGGAGTTGTGGGTTGCAGTATGGTGGCTGGACAGCACTCAGGCAGTAGTTCCGGGGAGGTTTTGGGCTGTTGGGTGATGGCAAAAAGGGAAAGGGACCTTTGTGGTTGAAGGGGGAAGCTAGGGGGTGGATCAATGTGAAGCCCAAGTGGGAGGGGAGTGCGGCAGTGGACGCAGCCCGGGATGGGTAGCAGGTTAGACTCCACGAAAGAGAGGAGCAGGTGAAGGGAGGGGAGTTTTTGGCACAACATTTAGATGGGGTGGGAGAGTAAATATGTGGACGAAGTGAGGAGTTATTTCTCAAGAGAGAATGAGGGGGAAGCGGGGTCAGTTGGGGGGCTGATTTGAGGCTCCACGTGAGGAATAAATGGGGTAGTTTGGTCTGGCTGTTAGAGAAATGAGGGGGGTAGTAGTAGGGCAGAAATTTAGGAATTAATTCCTAAATTAAAGGAAGTGAGATAGTGGGTGGTTTGAGGTAGTGGGGACGTGGATATTGAGGGGTGGAGGTGGTGGCCAGCTACTCGGAGTTGGTGGTGGGTGGAGGTGGCCGCGGGAGGTGATGGTGGTCGTCAAAGATGTTTTCAATTGATTGCCGAAAAACATTAAATGATGGCAAAATGAAGGGAAAATGGTGGTGGATCACTGGAGGTTGCCGGAGACGTTCTCTCGTGATCCCCGGTGGTGAAAATGGGGGAGAAAGAGGGTTGATGTTTTGTGATTATGTTGGGGAAGGGGTGGGGGATGACTGGCCGTTTTTGGAAGAGGGGAAATGGTAGTGGAATGGTGTGTTGCCTGCCAAGAAATGAGAGAGGAGAAAGGCTTAGGGTCGGCTATTGATACTGGTGGAGGAGGGAAGTGAAATGGGTGGTCGGCCGAGGAGTGGAGGTGGAAGGGAGTGGCTAGCCAAGGAGAGGAATGGAGGGGTAGACCCGAGCTTTACATCCGGGGCGGCTTCGGCACCGAGATGACCAAAGAATGGACTTCCATACGACATTCTTAAATGCACGAAATGAGAGCCCTCACCCTTTATTTATAACTTTTTAGGGAGCAATGAATGACTATGATTGGTCGATGCTCCGCCTAAAAAAATTTTAAAAAAAATACAACTCGAAATAAAATGCAACAAGAGACAAAAATACTATGATCGACGAGCCGCTCGAAATGAGCGGTCCCGATCGTCACTGCGCCCGAGGTCGTCAGGACTAGACCCGAATGGCTCGGGCGGGCTGCTCCCTATCAACAACGGGTCGGGCGGGCTCCCCCCATCAACCTAGAGAGGTCATGACTTTGTGAACTCTCCCAAAAAAAGATCTGGGAGATTATGTTAATCCATAAATGGCTTTTTTTCAATTTGCAATCTTCCTTTTTAAGCCGCTAGGGACAAGACCAGGAGATATTAACATATAGACTTCCTCTTCCAGCTCACGAGAAGAAAGACATTTTTTATCCAGCTGCTATAAATCTCACCCTTTACAGACGGCACAGGATAACAAGACACGAATTGAATTCATTTTCTCCACCTGAGCAAATGTCTCTTGGTAGTCAAAATCATAAGTTTGAGTGTAGCTTCTTGCCACCAATCGTGCCATGAACCTTTCCAAAATACCTTTGGAATTATGTTTTATTATAAAGATCTATCGACATCCAACTATCTTATTTCCTTTAAGGAGATCTATCAGGTCCCATGTATAGTTCTTTTCAAAAGCATGCACTTCCTCCATTGTTTTATCCATTTTAGTTGTCCAAGTGCTTCCTGTCATGTAACAAGAATAGACAGAGGATAGAGATATGAAAAAGGCTTTATTGGATGGGGTTAGAGATGCATATGAAATGTTAGATAAATTACGTTGAGTGGATAAGTGAATATCTTTTCTGAAAGCAGTGGGTAACTCAAAGAGCACTGAGGATGAATACAGTATTAGCTTTAGTATTATAGAAAGAGGCTTAACCTTTGATTTTTTTTCTCCTCGTAGTGTACACATACAACTCCTTTTCCTTATGAATGTTCACACTCTCCCCCTGATTAGTGTATTTTGGGTGTTGTATAGAAGTGAAATTAGTAAAGGAAGTATTCACTTCCAGTGTAATATAAAGCACCCATGAACTAAGGACTAATAATAAGATGTATTTTCATGAAAAGTTACATCCATAGAGAAAAACATCTTCTTACTAAGAGGATGATAACATTTATATCATTTTTGTGTAGGAGAGTATCCAATGAAGACATCATAGTGCACGAGAATCAAATTTTCTTTGAGCGATGTTATGGAAACTGTTAAAAAGCCCACTGTAAGGCCCAGCAAGAGCCCATTTCCCTCAAGCTTTAGTCTCACATCTTCAAATGAGAGTTTGGTGTATTTCTCTCTTCCTAAAAATGTACAAATACATGTATCTAAATTGACATTGAGTGCGAAATTAATAAAGAAATTATTTTATTTTCTCATTTTTTGTATTTCTCTACATGGTATCAGAGCAAAATTGATCCTAAAATTATTTTTTGTTGTCTACCGTTGGCTTCCTATCTGCCTACGTAAGTGGACCAATGACCTCTTGGCTAGAGATCGCAAGACAACATCTCAACACCCCTCCACCATAACGCAATTTTAATAGCGTTCCAACGCTGCTTGCCTGGGACCCACTTGTTTGGCGTCTCCCGCGGCCTCATGCTCTGTTCTCTTCAGTTATAGTCACATCTTCTCGCGCAAACAGTGTTCTCGCAGCGCTTGTTGAGCTTATCTGACCGCAACTCTTGCTCGCAGCATCCTCCCAGTGTATTCGCTGAGACCCTGTCCGCAGAAGCTCATCTTCTCTTGCGATCGTTGTCCTCCCATTGGACATGGTCTCCAGCTTTCCTAATCGCGTCATCTCTCTCGCCGAAGTCAGCTTGTGTGTGCTTTTTCATCTACTTTCCTACTCGCGCTTGACCTTCTCTTCTTCTCGCTTGATCGCAATCGTGCCCTCGCTACCGCTATCTGCAGTGTTTGCCCTAACTTGCTCGTGCATTGCTTTTTCATTTGCTCGCCATCTCGCGCATGCCCTTCTCCCGCCTGGCCTGCTCGTATCTAGCCTGCTTTTCTGCTCGCTTGATTGGGATCGTGCCCTCGCTACTGTTTTTTGTGGTGTCTGGATTCGTCCTGCTTCATCGACTGATCGTCGATTTCCTCCCTTTGTTGCTTGCATGTTCTCAATCTCTTGCTGAGATCGTCGTGACTTTCTGCCCCCCACTGTGTCCGTGCCGAGAACGCTGATTTTTTCTCAAGCCTTCACGGACTCTCCTCATTCATTCTCGTTCAATGGCCTTGAATGATGCCCCGTCTCTTCCGGCTCGTGCAATAGATCCACTTCCTGAAGTTCGTGATGAGCTTCGGATCGTCACTATCTCTCTTATTGGGAAGAACGTTGTTGAGAGGGTGCACTTCTACTGTCATGATCTTCAGACCAAAGGTCTCCTGCATCATCTCTCCATGGCTACACCTACTAAGCCCATCGAGGAATGACTCTGTGATGATGGTCGCGCCCAATCATGGATTCTAAGCTCAATAGAAAATGAACCACATCGTATGGCCAAACGGCCATGGCAGTGCGGGATGAACTGTACTCCCTCTATTCCGGCAAAGATAGTTTTCAACGCCTATTTGACATCGTCACAGACCTCCAATCTCTCGACTTAGGGGTAGATGAAGACTTTACGGGAAAGAGCAGTGGGAGGAATACCCCAAGGTATACAGTGGGGTGAGATTTCCAAGAATATGAGAAGGCATTTGATTAATGAGATATGCAGCAGTAAGAAGGGTATCACTCCAATAGTATTTTCGAAGAGACATGGTATATAATAAAAAACTCATCATTTAAAGAAGATGACGATTTTTGTGCTCAGAAACACGATTTTGTGTCGAAGAATGAACACAAATGGTTTGATGAACAATTTCAAGATAACTGAGATAACTTTCAAATTTTAAATCAATATATTCACAAACATTATTTCTACGAAAAGTTTTAACGGTTCCATCAAATTAAGTAGAAATCGTTTTTTGAAATTTTTGAAAGTGGAAAACTTCTCGTATTACGCATCAAATAAACCCAAGTAATATGATAGATGCAATCAGGTATGGACCCCACAAATCAATATAATTAGTACAAAAAGGAACATTACAAGGCACAAAAGTATGATGAAAAGAACACGCTTATGTTTAGCAAGTTCACAGACATCACACATAAGAGTTTGAAACACAAAATGAAAAACTAGAAAATAAAGATTGCATAGTAGTAGAGCAATGACCCAGACGGCGATGTCAGGTAGTCAATTGGAGAAGTTGGGAGCGCTAAGAGTCTGGTGAGCATGAAGAGCTTAGAGAGCAGTAATATCAAACACGTAAAACCCATCTCACATCCTGCCAGAGTCAATCTCCTTCTTCGTCTACAGTTCTTAAGAGAGGGAAGGAACGAAAGTGACGGGGAAGTTAATTAAATTTGTTATATGTCTAACAGATAAGATACTGCGAGTAAAAAAGGCACGTGTAGAGCAAAAAATCAAGGAAAGAGAGGAGCATTTGATGGATCACTTTCCAGCAATAGAGGAAAGGGTTCCATCAACAATGTTTACAATTTCTTTATCAGACAATGGAGAATGGAAATAAAACTTAATTATGATCCAGTCATATGATTAGTGGCCCCAGAGTTAATGATCCCATGAGTGGTAGGAGACAAGGTTGAAGAATGAGCAGTTGGAGTAATTGAATGGGCAAATGACGATGGACCTTCAAAGGATAATCCTTGCATCATGTTTCAAAGGGTCATCATCTCATCAATGGAGAAAGAACCAGGTAAAGGAGGTTCAAATATTTGGACACCAAAAGAACTGCCAGTGACAACCCAAAATTGTCACACTAAGTCCTACAACCCTTAAAAAAAATATTTGCAAGATAATGACCTGAATATTAATGGAATTTTATTCTTCAACAATGGAAAATTTATTTAAAAATTTTATAAAATTTAAGCACGTTAAGAATTTTGTGGAAGAAAATATTAATTCTAATAAATAATTTAAAATACCAAGGAAATTTTGAGAAAACTAAGTAATGATAGAAACTCATATTCAATAGAGTTTTTTGTTAACTTATCAAATTAAACTAAACCAAATCCTAGCCCTTTAACTCCTCACCAAGATTAGGACTAGATGAGGTTTTAATAAAACCCTCCATATTTCACATATAGCAATAGGCTCGTTTAACTCTTGAGAGCCTAATCGAGCCCTCATTCTATCGGTTCAAGCCACCGAGCGCCCCACGCAAGAAAAAGAAAAGGTTGACACCTATTCCTCGCTTGACGTACGTGTGGAAGCCTTCTATCGTCTCCTCCATTGCATGAAATCATGTGGAAGCACCTCTAGGAGCGGCGAACGACCTTCTTCAAGCATCCCCACCTCAATTTAAAGCTTTCACCTCTCATTTCAGTGGTTCCTCTTGCCAAACTTGTTAGTCCCCATCTTTCCCTGGCTTGTTTTGAAATCATATTGTGCTCCTCTTGCCGTCAGAAACTCACTCATGGATTCTAAGAAAGATATAAGGGAAAAGCTACAATGGTTGATGAGGTGAAATTTCTTCTTGCCCTAATTTTCTAAATGTCCAAAGAATAGATGAAACTGAAAAGTAATCGTCTTTAGGAATTTTATGATGATTAATAGTTGCTAAATTGATGAAATACGAATTTCCCTTTTATTAATGATTCCTCTTTCTTGGATATTTGGAATAATCTAAGTTCTAAAAGTACAGGAAATTTAAAATTATCGAACTTTAGGTTTCTTGTTTCATTATGCCAAAATTCGCGAAATAAAAGAAATGCTCATCTCATCAAGAATGAATTATGAATCCCCATCAATTACATTATTCATGAATGATGTTTTAACTTTATTCGAGAATGATGTTAATACTGAGAAATCATCCTTCATGCTAAGAAGTTGCGTGATAATGATATTTTACTTCACCAAGAATGATGTTTAATCAAGAAATGTTAAGTGCCTCTTATGCAAGTTTTTTTTTATCTTGACATTCTTGTGGTTATGACCAAGTGATATTGGTTCATCGTAGATAAAAGAAATCTGAAAATTTTATAGATTATGTGAAAAGAATTTGATAGTGTTATTTGAATGAGACATATGTTAATATTTTCTTTCTCCAATCACCTATATGTTGAGAATCAAAAGTATTAGAAATTTATCTTGAATGCTTACATGTGTTACCTAACTCATATAACATGTTAAGTACTAATCATTTAAAATTTTTGGAGAGGGACTTCCAAGTTAAGATTTTCTATGAATGATCTTCATACAAGTCATATGTGTTTTATACCAATTAACTTAATTTCTAATGTTAAGAAGATTAGAGTTAAAAGTCCTTTATTTTATGAGATTTATATGAAATAAATAACAACACCATACAGTTTATTGTTGTTCAGAAGGCTTCTTATGTAATGGGAGTCCAATAAACTCAATATAAGGTTTGTCAAGGTATTAGTCCCAGCAGTTAGGCGGTCAGCATTGGCGGTTAGGCCTTGGCGGTCTGTCGGACAGTACTGACGGACAGACAGTATGTAGTAACAGTTTGTCCTTGGAAGTTTTGCAGTGTTGGAGCCGGTGTTGTTAGACAGTCTGGCGGCTAGCAATAGCGGACAAGATTGGCGGTCTGTTGACTAGATCCCTTGCGGTTAATCCTCTGAATGGCGCTCTGGCTTTGTGAAGGTTCAGTCTTGGCGATCTGAATAGGCAGACCGGTATGGCGGTCTGCTAATGTTTCTAAGGTAGTTGAGCGGACTGTTGAGGTCAGATCTAGTTGGCGGTCAGACCTGGTGTTCGGAGTTCTCAAGCAACCTCTGGTGCAGTCTGGCGGTTAGACTTTGTCTAACCGCATCTTTATCTGGCGGTTAGGTTGTGCAAACCGCAGCTATAGCAATGAATGCGGACAGACGACAAAGCTAGCATTGAAATTTTGTAGTTGTACGGTTAGCTTTTTTCTAACCGCATTAGTCTAAGCAGTTAAGTTTTTGCGTAACCGCCTAACCGCTTGTTACAGATGTTATTTATTTTCACGAAGAAGTTTTGTAGTCGTATGAAAGAAATTATCATTTAACTGCAAGGGTTAATCTTGGGTTTCGATTCTAAGAAAATTCACATAGAACTTATCGAAGAAAACAACAACACTCAAGCCTCTATCCCACTATAGTGGGGTCGGCTATAGGGATCCTTTATCGCCATTGTCTGTGTCATATCTTTAGTCATAACTTCACTAATGCCCAAGTACATCATGTCTTTCCTTATAATTTCATTCCATATCTTTATTGGTATAACCCTCCCCCGTTTAACATGAGTAGTAACTAGACTCTCACAATGCCTAATAGGTGCCTCTAATGTCTCCTTTGTACATGTCCAAATCATCTTAGTCGAGATTCTCACATCTTCTCTGCAATTGGTGCTACTCTTATCTTATCCCTGATACATTCATTACTAATTTTATCCAGTCTCGTGAGTTCACACATCCACCTAAGCATTCACTTAGGAGTAAACCGATGAGGGCAAGGCTATACCTTGCCATAGTTAGGGGGAGCCCCGTCATAGTTCATAGCATGATCTGACTGCTTATGAGGGATTAAACCCTCAGGAGGTGAGAATTTTGCCCATCATAGTTAATTTTCCCTAAATGGGTGAGATTATTCTCACCATTGTTATTCTCGTCAGGAAGTAAGGGATTTCCTACCATAATTAAAGATCATGCCAAGATGAAAGAAATTATCATTTAACTTCAAGGGTTAATCTCGGGTTTTGATTCCAAGGGAATTCATGAAGAACTTATCGAAGAGAACAACAACACTCAAGCTTTCATCTCACTATAGCGGCATCGGTTATATCGATCATTTGTCGCCATTGTGCCCTATCTTTAGTCATAATCTCACTAATGCATAAGCACATCATGTCTTTCCTTATAGTTTCAATCCAAGTCTTTATTGGTCTACCCCTCCCTCATTTAATAAGACTAGTGACTAGACTCTCAAAACGCCTAACAGGTGCCTCTAATGGTCTCATTTGTACGTATCCAAACCATCTTAGTAAAGATTCTCGCATCTTCTCTGCAATTGGTGCTACCCCTATCTTATCACTGATATATTCATTCCTAATTTTATCCAGTCGCGTGTGTCCACACATCCACCTAAGCATTCTCATCTCCACAAAGCCCATTTCTTGCTCATGTACACAATTCACTGCCCAACACTCAAAACCATAGAGCATCGCTGGTCTAATTATAGTACGGTAAAACTTGTCTTTAAGTTTTAATGGTACTTTATGATCACATAAGATCCCTGACGCGCTTCTCCATTTCAACCAACCCACTTGGATTATGTGTCACATCTTTATCAATACCTGTCTTTTAGAACTATCTATCCAAGATATTTAAAACAGTCACAACGGGAAATATTTGATCAACCAACTTAATAATGAAGTAATCCGTCCTTGCACTGCTAAAATTAAGCTTCATATACTCTGTCTTTGCCCTGCTCAACTTGAACCTTTTTTTTTAAAGTGTCACGCCAAGATTCAAGTTTTGCGTTTACACCCTCGAGCGTCTCATCAACCAAAACGATATCATCCGCAAAAAATAGACACCAAGGTATTGCATATTGGATATGTCCAGTGAGCTCATCTAAGATAAGAGTAAAGAAATAAGGGCTTAAAGTTGAACCTTGATGTAAGTCAACGGTGATAGAGAATTCATGTGTTAATCCTCCAGATGTCGTCACCCTTGTCACTGAATTTGTATACATATATTTGATTATGTCAATGTATGATACATTTACACCTTTCTTTTCTAAGACTATCCACAAGATCTCCATTGTAACTCTATCATAAGACTTCTCAAGATCGATAAACAGCATATGTAAATCTTTTTTTCTTTCTCGATAGTTGTTAACAAGTCTCCTTAATAGATGTATAGCTTTCATGGTTGACTGCCCTGACATGAATCTAAATTGATTCTTCGAGATGTTAGTCTCTCGTCTTACTCTTTCTTTTATTACTCGTTCTCATAGTTTAATGATATGACTCATTAATTAATTTTCTCTAAAATTAACACAATTTTGTATATCCCTTTTATTCTTATACAAAGGTATCAAGATAGTTTCTCTCCATTGCTCTGACATTCTTTTTGACTTCAGTATCTTATTTAAAACTATGTAAGCCGCAAAATATTTTTATTCCCTAAACATTTTCATACTTCGATAGGTATATCGTATAACTCAACCATTTTTTCATTTTTCATTTTCTTTAGAGCATCATTTACCTCTGATACTTGAATTTTATGATAAACGTTATGTTCTCTTTTGATTTACTTAATTCTTTCAAATTAAATTCATTGTCTTTTGATTCATTATAGAGTTAATAAAAATATCTTTTTCATAGTTTTTTAATATCCACATCATCCGCTAAAATTGTAATTGTTTCAACTCTTATGCATTTTATTTTGCTTAAATCTCTTGTCTTACTTTCTCTATCTCGAGCAATTTTATATATTTCACTCTTCATCTTTGATATCTAGTCGCTTATAAAATTCTTCATAAGCTTGACACCGTGTTTTACTTACTGCATATTTAGCTTATTTTTTGATGACTTTTTACATGACTAAGTTTTCATCATTCATATAAGCGTAGAGTGATTTATAGTTGGCTCTATTTGCCCTCACTTTATCTTGCACTTACTCTTTCAACAACCAAAATTATTTATTTGAGGGTGCACGACTTTTTGATACTCCAAGTATGTTTTTTTCACTTATCATTAAATATGAAAACATAACTTCCCATGAGACATTAGGATCAATATAAGGGTCAATAACTAGTTGTTTCATAACTTCAGTTTTAAAAGCAACCTGTTTTTTCATCTTTAAATTTCGTCACCGAATTTGTATGTCCAACACCACAAACCTATATTGTATTGTCAAACTTTCTCCTAGTATTACTTTGCAATACTTAAAAATCATTTTATTCATTTTGCAAGTCATAAAATAATTAATTTGTGACTTATTTGGTCTGCTTTCAAACGTAATAAAATGCTTTCCCTATTTATGAAAAACGTATATGTCACAATTAGTTGATGTGCTATGGCAAATTCTAAAATAGTTCATCCTTCTTCATTTCTTTCTCCATATCCAAATCTTCCATGAACAGCTGAAAAATCTACATTTTTCTTTCTTATATGTCCATTTAAGTCTCCTCCTATAAAAATCTTCTTTTTTGTGGGATTTCCCTTATTAAATCATCCAAATTTTCCCAAAACTGTACTTTAATAGCTTCATTTAATCCTACTTGTGGCTCGTAACCACTGACCACATTAATAATTTTTTTTCATATGACCAATTTAAGAGCTAAAAATCTATTACTTTTTTTACTTACCCCAATTTCATCCATCCAAGAAGTATTCACAATAATACCTACTTCACTGCTTATTTTATTTTTTCCTGCATAGCATAATTTAAAACCTGAATTGATATGTTGCACCGACACGTGACATGACACGACACACGACTCGTCAATTCTAAAAAATATCATATACTGACACGCTGGGACACGTGTTGAAACCGGAATCCGGCCTCTTGTGGAGTTCGACCCTTGGGGAAGGGGTGGTCTCGCGCCTACTTTGCTCCTGCAAGAAAAACAACGAAAGAGACAAGAAAGAACAGACCCAAGGGCTCGGCAGGGAGGTCCCATCACAAACCCGGAAGATCTCTGAGCGCTTCCCCTCCTTAGCCAGAAACCGAGCTAAGGTACCCTCAGAGAGCACTTGAGAATGAGAGTAAGGAGGCACTGAAAGCGTGCCCTCTGTGGTACCCCTTGGGTCTTATTTATAGCTTTTTTGGAACCTGAACTGTCAATAACCAAAAGAACTGACCTGAAAATACCAAAAAACCCCTGGATGGGTCTGCCAACAGCCAAACTCCGCTGTTCTAAGTGGCTATGCGCAGTCCAGCCTGGTCTGCCAACAGCGAAGCTCCGCTGTCCTGAGTAGCTATTCGCACCCCACGGGGAGTCAGCTCGCCTCCAATCCCCCTCCGCGGGAGGCGGGCGCGACCTGGCTCTCGTGGCTCGCCTATCCTCCCTGGGCGAGCGCGAGCCGAGCCGTCGCGACCTGCCTGTCTTCTGCCGGGCGGACCGGCAGCCAGGTCGCGTGTGGGGGTTGGCCGGTGGTCACCGCGACCCCGATCGACTCGCTAGTCGCGGGTCGCCAAACTCATCTGCTTTGGCCAAGGACTCTTCGCGCGATCCGCTCGCTCGCCTCGCCGGCTCGCTCGTCTGAAATGGGCGGGAGCGGGCCAGCCCTTCTGTCGTATACCTGTTTTGTCGTTCGGGTGCGGGTCGCGGGACCTGGTCTGCTCGACCTCCCTGGCGGGACCCGCTCGCCGGACACGGGGTTGTACACAATCCCCGCTCTTTTTGAGCTTGATTCAAGCTCGGAAAGAATCATCCAACCCGCGTATTCGGCGAGCACTGTGCTGAGCTGGCAGGGAATCTTCTGGTGGGGCCCCACTGTCCGGCTATAAATACATACCGCTGACCCCTGGAGGAGGCTCCCCAGATCCCTTCATTTTCTTTGAGCAGACTTTAGTTTCTCGATGTCGGTCAGCGAAGAGGTGCGAGCTCGCCTGGCGGCAGCGGTCCTGAAGACTCAGGAGAAGGCCCTCGAGGCCGCCCCTTGGCTAGCACGTGGGTCTCCCGGCCCTCTCTTTAGGTCGGCGAAGGGAAAGATTGTTAGGCGGTCTCTGGCGGGTGACTGTCCGGGCTCCAGCTCGACGGCGGGTGTTGAGGTCGTCCCTGGGGTACGTGACCTTCCGCGGATTATCGCTGTACCTCTGATCTTTTGTTTTGCAGGCGATTCCTCGTGAAGAGGTGGGGAACGGGGGAGAGGATCGCCCCCCTCGCTTGTCGCCTGAGAGGGTCGCTAGTTCCCCAGGTCTGGACCGCCCACCTCCGGAAACCCCCCGCCCGCCGTCTTCCCACGGACTGGGAAAATCTCTTGAGACCCTCGGGGGAGAAACCTTTCAGGGTCGGCCGGGCTCCTCTCGCCCATCCGTCGGTGCGGGCGACGTGCCAACCCCTGGTGAGCTGATATTTACCGTTGGCTTTATCCTTGTTCGCTCCTTCTGACTCGCCCGTTTGTAGGCTATAACAGGGCCTCCTCCGAAACTGAGACGAGCGAAGGGTATTCGCCTCCGCCCGATGTGGACAGTGTCTCTGATTACCTGGGCGACCCGACCGATGCGGTGGGGATGAAGAGGCAAGTGACGCGGCTGTTCCAAAAACACACGCTGCTGCTGCAGGAGATCGTGAAGAGGGTCGATGAAGACAAGGCCGAGACCGAGGCCCGGCTCGCGGCCTTGGAGGGACCTCCACGCGCAGCGGAAGACGATGATGTCACTTCACCGGGCGTGCATATAACGCGAGCCGAGGGGCATCTTAGGATCGCCACAGAGCAAGTCGGCCTGGCTCAGCGGGAACTGGTGGCGGTTCGCGATTACCACGACCCTCGCGTGCCGCCGCGATCGGGAACGAAGCGGCGGCACAGGTGGAAGTGGGTCGAGTACTGATCCAGCCTTCTGCCCCCCCCCCCCCCCCCCCCCCCCACCCCCCCGCTTGCGGGATACCGCGGGGTTGATGTTATTTTCAAAGTTATCATGTATTTGTAACCACCTGCGACTCTTTTTGCCCGCCCATGGGCCTAACTTTTTACTGCTGAGGTTTATTGAAAATATCATGCTGATGCTCTTGCTTTCTGCGGGCGGGTTAAGGCAAAGATCCGCTCTTCCCCTCGTGCTGATCGGGGCGAGGGCGAGCCGAGGAGCTCGCCAGACGGGAGCCTCCCGACTCGCGCGGAATCCCGGGCGGGTGCGGGCCGAGACTCGCCTGCTCGGGTCTTCCGCGGACGCGGCCGGGCGAGACCCGCGCCTGATCGGCCTTTGGGGTGCGGTCGGGCGCGGGGAAGTCGAACCGTCGGGCTGATTTTTGCTATCTGCACCCCCTCTTTCGGCGGGAAGTTTCCCGCCCTTTCTCTTTCCCTATAAATAGGTCTTGCCGGCTCTTATTCCCTCACCGATTCCAAACGTCCTCTCGCTTCCTTTTTCCCGCGAAGTACGGTTCGCGCTCGCCTTCCGGATCTGTCTCGCACGTTCGGCGGCGATCTGATGGGAATGGGCGGAGGCGGCGGCGACGTGGACGGACGAAGTAAGTGCGCTTGGACCTTCTCAGAGCATGATTTTCCTCACGCTGTCATCTCTGAACGCGAGTACCTGGATGCTCTTGGCGACCACGCGCTGCCGGGCTTTTCTGCGAGACGGCCCGGGGATGGGGAAAAGATCAACGACTTATCCAGGGATGAGCTCGCCATCCCGCTAGCTCACTTTGAGGTGGGCCTGCGACTCCCCCTGTGGCCCGAGGTGCGCCAGGTGCTGAAATACTTCGGGGTCATCCTAGGTCAGATGACCCCGAACTCCATAGTCGTCATGGTGGGGTTCGCCTGCTTCCTGCGAGAGGAGCGAGTGGAGTTCAGCCTCGCCGTTTTCCGGAAGCTGTTCTCCTTCCGGGCGAATCGGGACGGGACCGCCTACTTCTCCAGCGCCCACCTCAAGGTGCGGGAGACAGTCAATAAGAGTCATAATTGGCTCAAAAAGTTCATTTTCGTCAAAGGGGATTTCGGCAACGTCCCCTTCTCGCCGGTGCAGCTTAGCAAGTCGAGCTACCGTCCGCCCAGCCTAGGGGGCCATGAAGCCGACTTGTGCGCGTTCTTTGCCGGGAAGAATTTTGAGGTCGCGTACCTGCGCCGCCATCTTGACGACCTCGCCGTCGTCCCGCCAGGGGGAGGTTTGTCACTCGCCGCTGTTATGCCTTACCCCTCTTTTTTCCTTTACCTCACCCCTTCTTCCTGGCAGGCGAGCGCGACATCCCTCTTCACCCCCCTTACGAGAGCGCTCGGATTCCCCCCGGGGTTCTCGCCCGAGCTCAGGATGCGGATGCCGCTCAGCGCGACATCCCGTCAGTCCCGGCCAAGAAGCGGCCGGGTGGCGGTCAGCCCACCCCTCCGCCGAAAGTGGCGAAGACCGCGGGTCAGCAACCCGCCGCGAGCCAAAGGAAAGGCAAGGCCCCTGTGGACCCTCCGGCCGAGGGCCCTTCGCCCCCGCTGGTTGCTTCGACCAGCGATACCCCGGACCGGGCGGCGGGTACCTCCGCGCCGCCGGACGGGTCTCAAGCTGCTGCGAAGCCGGTGCCGAGGGGTCACCGCAACTTTGGCTATGGCGAGAGATATCTGGACGAGCTCGGCGCTCCGCTCCTTTCGTGGGACAAGGAGTCGAATCGCGCCGCGATCTCGACCTTGCTGCCGAGTTGGATGGAGCAGGACACCATCGGCGGGGAAGCCTACAACTTCTCGTTCGGCCTGTACTCGCGAGAAGACGCCGCCATCTACGACAAAGAGGCGACGCGAGTATTGGTTCACGAAAGCGCGCGGGCCCAGCTACGCGGCCTGGAGCTAGCTAACATGGTAGGGAGGCGCTGCACTCAGCTGGAGCGGAACGCCACCTCCCTGAAGAAGCTGGCGGACGAGAGGGAGGAGGCCCAGAAGCTCGCTCCGGAGGACGCGAACCTTCAGAGGAGGCGGGCCGACGCGGCAGAGGAGAACCTCGCGCAGTACCTGGGCGGGGTGGTACGTACTCACCCTGAACTACCGCCCCTTCTCGCGAATACAGCTCACGATTATTCTCCTTCCTTTTCCCAGGATGCGGCGACGGCGAGCCGGATGGGTGCCGAGATCGCCACCCTTGGTCAGGACAAAGCGGCGTTGGAGGCGCGGGTACGCGAGCTGGAGGCCGCCGTCGCTGTCCCTCCTCCAGACAGCAGGGTCTGTCCGCTCGAGCACCACTCCGACTACGATTTGGAAGTGCTGATGCAAAAGAACGCCGCCAGCGCCGCGAAGTATACGATGCAAATGCTGCGACGCGCGGATCTCCTTACGAGCGAGGCGGCGGAACTCTCGGCGGAAGACGTGGTTCCGGCGCTATTTCTCCCCGTGCCGGACCCTGGGGACAAAGCCTTCCAGCCCATTTAGGACTTCTCGCCCCGGATCTCGCGTCTCCCCTGTCTTTTGACATTTATTATTTTTTTAGATGTATATTATCATCTATGTTTACCTGTTTTGAGATGTACGCGCGGGCTGCGCCTATACTTCGTGTTTTTCAGCTATTGTTGCTTTTATAAATGCTCTCTCGCCCGCCTTATTTATACATTTGTTATTGCCGTGCGACGCGACCTGCCCCTGCGGCCTGGCCCCGATGAGGCGGCTGCTCGCCCGCCGAGCGAGGCGAGCCGGCTCGCCCCTCGTCTGTATTGCCTAATTTCTTGCGGACTCTCGCCCAGGTTCTCGCCTCCACTCGGCCGCCTTTCCTGGGGCTGGGGGGGCTATGTTAGACCCCTCCCCTTTTTGATTAGCTTTTGTGATTCCGACCTGTTGTTAACATCGTTTGAGTAGTTCCCGGCCTCGCCGGCTAGGTGGGAGTCCAGCAGCGTGATTTGTTCTGGGTCGCAAGTTATTGCCATTGAGTGACTCCCGCCCCCGCCAGCTAGGTGAGAGCCTGGCAGCGGGATCTTCTCGGGGTCCAAACTCATTCCATCGAGTGACTTCCGGCCCTGCCAGCTAGGTGGGAGCCTGGCAGCGGGATCTTCTCGAGGCTAGGGATGACACCGAGTGACTTCCGGCCCTGCCAGCTAGGTGGGAGTCTGGCAGCGGGATCTTCTCGGGGTCCAAACACATTCCATCGAGTGACTTCCGGCCCTACCAGCTAGGTGAGAGCCTGGCAGCGGGATCTTCTCGAGGCTAGGGATGACACCGAGTGACTTCCGGCCCTGCCAGCTAGGTGTGAGCCAGTCAGCGGGATCTTCTCGGGGTCCAAACACATTCCATCGAGTGACTTCCGGCCCTGCCAGCTAGGTGAGAGCCTGGCAGCGGGATCTTCTCGAGGCTAGGGATGACACCGAGTGACTTCCGGCCCTGCCAGCTAGGTGTGAGCCTGGCAGCGGGATCTTCTCGGGGTCCAAACTCATTCCATCGAGTGACTTCCGGCCCTGCCAGCTAGGTGGGAGCCTGGCAGCGGGATCTTCTCGAGGCTAGGGATGACACCGAGTGACTTCCGGCCCTGCCAGCTAGGTGGGAGCCTGGCAGCGGGATCTTCTCGGGGTCCAAACTCATTCCATCGAGTGACTTCCGGCCCTGCCAGCTAGGTGGGAGCCTGACAGCGGGATCTTCTCGAGGCTAGGGATGACACCGAGTGACTTCCAGCCCTGCCAGCTAGGTGGGAGTCTGGCAGCGGGATCTTCTCGGGGTCCAAACTCATTCCATCGAGTGACTTCCGGCCCTGCCAGCTGGGTGAGAGCCTGACAGCGGGATCCTCTCGAGGCTAGGGATGACACCGAGTGACTTCCGGCCCTGCCAGCTAGGTGCGAGCCTGGCAGCGGGATCTTCTCGGGGTCCAAACACATTCCATCGAGTGACTTCCGGCCCTGCAAGCTAGGTGAGAGCCTGGCAGCGGGATCTTCTCGGGGCTAGGGATGACACCGAGTGACTTCCGGCCCTGCCAGCTAGGTGAGAGCCTGGCAGCGGGACCTTCTCGGGGTCCAAACTCATTCCAATTCTTTGTGCAAGCTGGATATGGCAATTCTGGGGGGGGGGAGAAAAAGGAATTCATTATAACAAATCGTGTCGCTTACAGGTGCTTAGGGAAAAAACCTCTTCAGGTCGTCTCCACTCCAGGTGAGACTCAGGGTCTCGCCCTCTACATTTTGGAGCCAATAGCCCCCTGACTTCAAAGCTTCCTTCACAATGAATGGCCCCTCCCAGCTGGGGTTGAGCTTTCCTACGGACGCTGACCTCCCTGCCGCGTCCACCTTCTTCAGCACCAGGTCCCCTTCTGCGAACTGCTTGACCCTGACATGCTTGTCAAAGTATTTTGCCATCCTCCTTTTGACCTCCTCCTGTCGGATGGCCGAAAGGTCCCTCAACTCTTCCACCATGTCAAGGGAGAGTCTCAGCTCCTCCTCGTTCTCGACTCGCCATTCCTCTCGGCCCTCTCTAGCCGCCCCGACTCGCGGCGTTTGGACTTCAAATTCTATGGGGAGCACCGCCTCGCACCCATGGGAGAGCTTAAAGGGGGTCTCCCCCGTGGCCGTGTTAGGGGTGGTTCTTAGGGCCCAAAGAACTGCGGGGAGCTGCTCCACCCAGCTCCCTCTCAAGTTTTACACCTTTTTCTTGAGGAGATTGACGATGATCTTGTTCGCGGCCTCCACCTGCCCGTTGCTCCTGGGGTGGTGGACCGAGGCGAACCTGAGGTCGATTCAAAGCTGCTCGCAGAAGCTGGTGAACTCGGCACTGGCGAACTGGGGTCCGTTGTCGGTGACGATGGCCTGGGGCAGCCCATGGCGACAGATGATCTCCCCCCAAACGAAGTTCTTGATTACTTGGGAGGTCACCTTGGCCAACGCCTTCACCTCCATCCACTTCGAGAAGTAGTCGATCATCACCAGGAGGAACCTTCTCTGACCGCTGGCCTGGGGGAACGGTCCAACCAAATCCATTCCCCAGATTGCAAAGGGCCAGGGGGTCGTGATACTCTTGAGCTGTTGGGCCGGCTGCAGCTGGAGGGGGGCGAACAGCTGGCACTTATGACATCTCCGTGCGAACTCCGTGGCGTCTCGGCCCAGGGTGGGCCAGAAATACCCTTGCCTGACTATCCTTCCCTCCAGGGTCCGACTCCCGGAATGACTCCCGCACTTCCCGGAGTGGACTTCCTCCAAGATCCTCTGCGCCTCATCCTTGGCTACGCAGCGAGCCAGCATCCCGGAGAGGGTCTTCCTGTATAGCTGCCCGTCCTTAAGGAGGTAGTAAGCGGACTTGTGCCTCAGCTTCTTCCTGTCTACCCCCTCCGGATATTCTCCCGTGGAGAGGAAAACTACTACTGAATCCATCCACGAAGGCTGCTGATCGATCTCCATGAGCTCCCCTTCTTCGATGGAGGGGGCGGAACAGGTCGGTGATGGTGCCCCCCACCCGGGGGCCATGCTTTGCTAGTTGGTCGGCCTGTTCATTCTCTCCCCTTGGCACGTGTCGGATGGAGAAGGTCTGGAAGGTCCCTATGACCCACTTCACTTTGGCCAAGTATAACTTCAGAGCGGGCTCCCTTGCTTCGAACTCCTCGTTGATCTGGGAAGCCACCACCATGGAGTCGGTTAGGACCTCCACATCCAGCACCCCCAACTCCCTGGCCAGGCGCAGCCCCGCTATCACTGCTTCGTACTCGGCCTGGTTGTTGGTAATGGGAAAATGCACCACCACCGTCTGCTCAATCTGAGTCCCTTGAGGGCTTTCCAGAACCACTCCTACTCCAAGAGAATGCCTTCCTGAGGCTCCATCCACCCTCACCTTCCAAGGAGTCGGGCGGGTGAGCTCCTCCTCCGCTACTTCTACCACGTAGTCGGCCAGGAAGTCGGCCATCGCCTGAGCTTTGATCGAGAGCCGCGGAACGAAGGAGACATCGAACTCGCTCAGCTCCACCGACCACTTGGCCAGCCGGCCTGAATGCTCCACCCCCTCGAAGATGTTGCGGAGAGGATGGTCGGTCACCACTCGGATTGAGTGGGCCTGGAAATACGGTCGCAGCCTCCGAGCCGAGATGATTAGTGCGAATGCAAGCTTCTCCAAGATCGGATACCGGAGCTCGGCCTTCCTCAGGACCCGGCTGACGTAATAAATAGGGAGCCGCCTCTTCCCTTCTTCACGCACCAAGACGGAGCTCAAGCCTCTGCCCCGACCCCGAGATATAAGAACAAATCCTCACCCCCCTTCGGCCCTTGGAGCAGCGGAGCCTGTGTCAACTGCGCCTTGAGGGCCTGGAAGGCCTCCTCGCATTCCTTGGTCCATTCGAACCTCTGGCCTCCCCTCAGCGTTTTGAAGAAGGGGGAGCACTTCTCCCCTGCCCGAGAAAGGAAGCGACTCAGCCCTGCTAACTTCCCTGTCAACCGTTGGACCTCCTTTGCATTCCGCGGGGACCCTAGCTCCAAGATAGCCTTGACTTTGTCTGGATTCGGCTCGACCCCCGCGGGGGTGAGGAGATGCCCCAGGAACTTCCCCCGGCCGGCCCCAAAGACACACTTAAGGGGATTCAGCCGCATCTTGTATCTGCGCAGGGTGGCGAAGGTCTCCTCCAAGTCCCGGAGGTGGGAGTCCACATCCCGGCTTTTGATCATGAGGTCGTCCACGTACACCTCCAAGTTCCTCCCCCTTTGCTCCTTGAAGACTCTATCCATCATTTTTTGGTAGGTGGCCCCAGCGTTCTTCAGCCCGAATGGCATCATCTTGTAGCAGTAGCAGCCGTCCCCTGTGATGAATGAGACATCCTTGATGTCCGGGGGGTACATCCTGATCTGATGGTAACCTGAAAAGGCATCTAAAAAACTCATTACAGAAAAGCCGACGGCTGAGTCAACCAGCGCGTCGATCCGAGGCAAAGGATAACAGTCCTTAGGACAAGCTTTATTAAGAAGGGAAAAATCGATACACAATCGTCAGCGGCCGTCTCCTTTTTTGACCATCACAACGTTGTAGACCCAGCCGGGGTACTGAATTTCGGACACGAAGCCAGCTTTGAGAAGCTTCGCCACCTCCTCCCTGATGGGTTCCGCCAGCTTGTCCGCCGTGGATCTCTTTTTCTGTTGGACGGGGCGTGTCCCCGGGACCAAGTTGAGGCGGTGGCAGGCCACATCCGCGTCAACCCCCGGCATCTCCGCGGCGCTCCAGGCGAAGATGTCCACGTTCTTCTGGATGCACTCCAGCATCCTGCCTTGGTCCTCCGGGGTCAGCCCTCTGCTGACGCGGATCTTCTCCATCCTTCCTCCCCGGGTGAGCACCTCCAGCTCCACCACTTCTTCTGCCGCCTCCAGCCTGGACCGCTCCCCCCATCCTTCGGCGTCCCCTTCCTCCGGAACGGGGACCTCTACTTCCATCTCTCCCCCCACGGCCCTTACTTCGGCCACCTCCTCCAGATCTCCCCCTGCCGCCTTCTCTGTGCAGTCCTTCACTCCCAGCTCCTCCCCTCCTGCTTCCTGCTCGACCTTCTCCATTCTCCGCCCCATCTCCTCGGCTCCCTCCTGCCAAGAGATGGTGTTCACCGCGGTGACATAGCACTCCCGTGCCACCTTTGGGTCCCCCCTAACCCTGACCTGCACCCCCACAGCGTTGAATTTCAAGCACTGATGGAAAGATGAGGGGACGCAGCGGAAGGCGTTGATCAGGGGCCTCCCGAAGATTGCGATGTAGCTGCTGGGGGCGTCCACGATGACGAACTTGCAGTTTCGGGACTGCCCCCACAGGGTGACATGGAGGCCAACTCCTCCCTCTACTTCCTTCCTCTCTCCCGAGAACCCGAACAAGGGCCCGTCCGAGGCCAACACCCTCTTAGCCTATACCTTCATCGCGTCAAACGCCTTTTTGAAGACGACGTTGACGGAGCTCCCATTATCCACGAGGATTCGCGAGACAGTGAAATTCTCGATGGTGGCCTTGATGACCAGCGCATCACAGAACGGATCCTCGTGGTCTGGCATGTCACTTCTGGAGAAGGTGATCCTCTCCTCCGGCGGCGGGGTTTGGGATGTAGAGGCGACGCTCCGCCGGTACATGGTGTGGAGGCTTGCCTTGCGGGAAGCCTCGATCCCCACTCCCCCGTGGATCACTCCGATCCCTCCTCGGGTCCCGACATCAACCCGGTCCTCGCAACGATCCTCCTCTGCCCGAGGCAGGACCTCCTCGATCCTCACTTCTTGTCGCGCCTCCTCCTGCTGCTGCTGCCGCCCCCTATTCCCTCTCATCTCCAAGAATTCCGGGCACGTGACTGTTGCGTGCCCCTCTTCCCGATGGAAGTTGCAATAGGGCAGCTCCACCCTGAACTCTCTTCTCCTTCTCCTCATGATCCCCCTCCTCGCTCCCAAAGCTATGGCCATGGCCTCCTCCTGATCGGGGAGCCGGGGCCGGTGACCCTGCCTCCAGCCCGGTGGCTGGAACTGGTCCTGCCTCCCCTGATAGTGACCCCTTCCGAAGTACCCTCTCTGTGGCCCCTGCCCCTGCCACTCTGGTCTCCAGCCCAGCCGACGGTCGGGCTCCTGACGGCCCCACCCCGGCTGCTGTCCTTGGAGCTGCCTCTGCTCCCTCTGCCTGGGCTCCCCTCTTCTCTCCTCCTGCGCTCTTCCTCCCTTCGACTCCTTCTCTTCCTCGGTGGCCCATCTGGCTAGCTTCCTTGCGAACTCCGGATTCGACGCCTCCCCGTCGACTTCTCTTGCCGCCCTCTCCATCAGTTTTCGTAGGAGAGGGGAGGAACTCTCTTCAGCTTCATTCGGAAGAAACCCTGCTGCAGGCCCAGGGTGAAGGCCATCATCAGACTGTGGCCCGGCATCTCCTGGACCTGGGTGACCTCCTCCTGAAATTGGTCCACGTAGCTCCCCAACGTCTCGTTCACCCCCTGCTTTATGTGGAACAAGGACTCAGACTCCTTCATCTTCTTTGAGGTAGTGAACCTCAACATGAACCCTCGGCGCAAGTCCTCGAAGCAATAGATGGAACTAGCCGGCAGCTGGTGGAACCACTCCCTTGCCTTCTCTCGGAGGGTGATGGCGAAGAGACGGCACTTGAATCCGTCCGACATCTGACGGATGGAGACCACGTCCTCGAACCATTGGACGTGCTGAACCGGGTCTCCCTTCCCGGTGTAGTAGGACATCTCGGGCTCCCTGAACCCTTCTGGTACTGGTGCTGAGGAGACCAGCTCGCTGAAAGGATTGCCTCCCCACACTGGGCGAGCCGGCGAATCTCGCGGACCCAGCTCGCCGAACCTGCCTCGGCTTGCCGACCCGGGGAAAAGCTCGCGCCCCGGGAGCTCGCATCCTCGGCCTTCCTCGGCAACTTCCTTTCCAGCTCGCCGGCCAGGGGCGTCCTCGCCCAAAGAGGGGCGGTCGCAATCTGGGCTGCCGGCGTCGAGTACTCGGCCCGCGCGCCGAGCGCGATCCTGACGAGGCCCAGCACCTCGTTCCTGAAGTCCTCCAACATCCCTACCGTTGCGAGAGGCGGGGGGGGGGGGGGGGGGGGGGGGGGCGGCGAGTCCTGCCTGTCAGATCCTTGTCCTCCCGTCATTGAGCTCGCCGAAGCTTTTTCGCACTGACCACTCTCCACGCTCACCGCACCAAGATGCTGAAACCGGAATCCGGCCTCTTGTGGAGTTCGACCCTTGGGGAAGGGGTGGTCTCGCGCCTACTTTGCTCCTGCAAGAAAAACAACGAAAGAGACAAGAAAGAACAGACCCAAGGGCTCGGCAGGGAGGTCCCACCACAAACCCGGAAGATCTCTGAGCGCTTCCCCTCCTTAGCCAGAAACCGAGCTAAGGTACCCTCAGAGAGCACTTGAGAATGAGAGTAAGGAGGCACTGAAAGCGTGCCCTCTGTGGTACCCCTTGGGTCTTATTTATAGCTTTTTTGGAACCTGAACTGCCAATAACCAAAAGAACTGACCTGAAAATACCAAAAAACCCCTGGATGGGTCTGCCAACAGCCAAACTCTGTTGTTCTAAGTGGCTATGCGCAGTCCGGCCTGGTCTGCCAACAGCGAAGCTCCGCTGTCCTGAGTAGCTATTCGCACCGCACGGGGAGTCAGCTCGCCTCCAATCCCCCTCCGCGGGAGGCGGGCGCGACCTGGCTCTCGTGGCTCGCCTATCCTCCCTGGGCGAGCGCGAGCCGAGCCGTCGCGACCTGCATGTCTTCTGTCGGGCGGACCGGCAGCCAGGTCGCGTGTGGGGGTTGGCCGGTGGTCACCGCGACCCCGATCGACTCGCTAGTCGCGGGTCGCCAAACTCATCTGCTTTGGCCAAGGACTCTTCGCGCGATCCGCTCGCTCGCCTCGCCGGCTCGCTCGTCTGAAATGGGCGGGAGCGGGCCAGCCCTTCTGCCGTATACCTGTTTTGTCGTTCGGGTGCGGGTCGCGGGACCTGGTCTGCTCGACCTCTCTGGCGGGACCCGCTCGCCGGACACGGGGTTGTACAACACGTATATTAAATATTTATTTTTTATAATTATGAAAATCATAAAACATTTAACAAAAAAATAAAAAATGAACAATTAACAAATATTCAAATAAACTACGTCATATTTAAATATTACTCATTAGATATTCAAATGTAAAATTTAACAAAAGGTCAAAAAATGATAGAACATTAACACTTTACCATTATATATCAATAGTAAAAATAATGAATTGTCAAGTAAACTTTTTCCCTCACTTTCAATCTTCATTTCTCTAAATAAAATATTCACTTCACTAGTAGATCCATCTTCACTACTTAAAATGCTAGAATGAGGCAAAAGCAGTTTTTAGGAGCAAGACACGTTATTCTAGTATTCAGCACTTCTTCTAGTTTTTCATCTCAAATATATCTCTCATTTAAATTTTTACACTTTCAAATTCTTTTTCCACCAATCATTAACAAATGTGCTTTCACTCTTGTATATAAACTTACAAAATATATTTTTACAAAAATTGCACTTCCAAGACAAATTGCCTCTCGTCTCGCCATGAGTACCTAGCTTAGGGACACACGTGTCTGATTGAGTGGGATACGCGAGTTCCGCGTGAGCCAGTGTGTCGGACTTCCGCATGTCGAAAAGTGTCGGAGAGTCGGACAAGTGTCGAAAAGTTCAACACCGACACGCTAGGCATTTTGAAGTGTCGATGTTTTATAGCTGCATTGTCTAAAAATTTAGCTTTCTCACACACCCATATATTCTCTTGCATGAATAAAATGTATCTTTCTCCTAATCATCATATTCAGTACTTCCATCATTTTCCCGTTAGCGTGCCTATATTCCAACTTCCAAGCCTAAGTCGGCAACAAATCCTACGACATACTATTCTAGGAAGTATAAATGTGAGGACTTTTACTTATTTAACACTACACTCAAGTCCTCTTGGAGGTGCAGCGGTCCTTGCCAAGACGCTGCATTCGGACCATACGATGAGGACTCTAGCATATTTAACATTACACTCAAATTATGGAGATGCAGTGGTCCTTACCAAGACGTCACATTCATACCATGCGATGTGTTCTTTAGGGGGAACAACCTAGCTTTAGCATAATTTCTCAAATGATCCATATTCATAAAAGTCACTAAATTTTACGTTGGTTGTCTACCTAACACAAAGCTCATCATTTTCCATCCGGGCTTGGGACGAGCATAAGATGGTTTCACAAGGAAATACATTAAAAACCTTTAAGAAGAGTTCACAAGGAAAATTCTCAAGAAAATGTTTAATTTTTATAAACACCGAAAATAGAGATCTAATAAAAAGGAAAATAAAAACTAATAAAAAAGTAAGAGGAACTAAATATGAAAAACGTGATCCCAAGATATTATAGAAGTTAGAATAAGAAGAATTTCACATTGGGTAAGTTATACTCACCCTTCATTTTAATTTTTTTTACAGGGCTAATAAGGTGTCCCTGAGCTTCCTGATCGTAGAAATCCTCAAAGACCTAGAATTATGATTATGCTTATCAGATTACCTATAAAGTATTTTATTAGAAATTTTGTGGCCTAAGTGCCAAGTTTAACCTATGTAATCTTTCGTAGCCAAGTGGCCCAAGTGATGTAAAAATGTACTTCGATTATAATGAATAATAAACGATGCCCTTCATTAGATGGCTCATTTATATGTTCATGGATATGGAATCATTCTGTATCATTGTTTATAGTTACACTGCTGAATAAAGTAGAGTTTTGAGATAACATTTTACAGCTTCTTGTCCAAAGTTATGTGCTAGGATTACTTATAGATGTTACATTGTCACCAATGAACTCAGTAAATTGAGCAGAGCGAGGAGTGGTATCATGCCACATCTAAATAGGGGAAACCCATGTATTTTGGAACAAGTATCGCAAGTATGCCGACTTCTGCTACAGTAGTCACACAGCAGTAGTATTTGTCAGTAGGTCTGTGCTTAAAGACTCGAGTATTAGTACCTCCAAAATAATGAGAAGCGGCGAGTGCAAAACCATCATAGGTGACCTTTAAACTCCAAGAACGTCGGCGGTCATATTCCTACTAGGTAATGAAAAATGACTCTATCGGGAGTGCATCCAAGCATCTGAACTATGAACTGATCTAAATCCCCGTGTAAACCATGTAGAAACTCAAACACTCTGTTCCGATCTTCACGAGCACGAACAAGGAGCGCATCAGTGGAGCAAGTAAAGTTGAGGGAGTCAAAACGGTCATACTCCTGATATCGCTGAGTAAACACCAAATAATAGGCGGATGATGGTTGATTTCCCTATTGAAGAAGAAAGATCTTCCTTCATAACTAACCATTCTGAGTCGTGTTTCCTTTCTGGGAGTATATAGATTATGTGCGGATCCAAATGTCTACAATGATATCTAAGAATAGATAGTTTTGTGCAATAGCTTCTTGCATGGAATTATTCAACCAGGGCACAAATAATAAGTACCCTGAGTCCCACTATCCCCAACTAGACGCAATCTTTGTTGGCTCCTTAATAGTGTAGTTCACATGACCAAACAATCGGAAACTCACAAGGGCCGGATCAATATAGAGAGACCAAGAGAAATAAATTATGGTATCATGGGGATCAATTTCTGGTCACACGGCTTCATAATAATTTTGTAAAGCTTCTGCAAAATTTCCTTCAAATTGAGCTGACATTTGTTACAGTAGTTAGTTCTAATAAAATAATCTTTGTTCCATAACCATGCGTGAGATTTTCATCTCATACGGCTTCACCCTTTTGTGCATAATACTAAAGCGAATAATCCAAGATTCACTGTAAAAATTATGAACTGACAGAAGCTAGTATTTTTACAAGAAATTTCTAGCCAACCTTCTCATAAGAGATTTTTCTAACAAGATGAATAAAAGTAATTTGAGGAGTGTTATGATCAACTCAGGTGGATCCAGCGGGTTGAGAGCCATCAAGAGAACCAATCACATCAGGCATAATGAGAAGAGGGAAGTGAAAAAAAATCTGAGAAATTCTGGATTACGTCAAAAAAGGCACAAGATGGAAAAAGTTGGGGAAACCACCAATAGGACCGCTCAGGATCCTAGAGCATAAAACCCTTAAGGTTCGAAGTCATTAGATGACTGAATAAGGAGGTAGAACTCCTTTTAGTCATGGAAGCTATTGGAGACGAAGAACACTAGAACAATGATAAGGGAGATCAAGTGAATCAATATATCGATCCTCTTAGTATGTGGTAGAGTAAGGAAAAATGAAACTTCTCTAAAACATTATGGAAATTTGGTGGTTCCCAACCACTAGGAAACCATTCCAAGCCAATCGTCCTGAACGTCGATCGGCATTTTAGGTTTCAGCTCAGTAGGTTCAGCGAAGGAAGAGATAAACTGAAGATGGAGAAAGGAGAAGGAGATTGACTAAAGATGAATTTGTGTTTGAAGTTCGACAAGACTTGGCCGAAGGCAAGAGTCGGCAGGAGGTATAAGGTTGTTAGGGCCCTGATACCATGTTGGAATAAAGATGTAATTAATTATAGAAAAGAAAGAGGGCCCTCTAATATACATGAAAAAAATTTATTATTACTTCTAACACTAACACATAACCCGGAGTTACCTTTAATTCTTTACAGTAATTCTGCAAGTACTTGACCACCTATTTACTCTACATTTAGGGGATATTTCATGCATGCCATATGTTATACATTTAGGATGTCTGATACAATTAACAAATTCACAATCAAGATCAAGGATATCTCATACTAGATGCATCATGTCATGTTTTAGCTAACTTAAACAGAGTTTAACCATATTACATAGAGAGATGTTATGTTTTTTCAAGAATAAGTATAAACCTGCTTAAAGGGTTTCCTATGGTAAGAAGCGATCAAATGCCATTCCTCCGAGGAAGTGCACCTAATGATATAATCACGAAAATCATCAAGGGAGCTTTGGTTTGTACGATAGGCTTTAACTTTAGCTCCAGAACAGTGAGCCAAGCATGCAACTTTTCCAAATGTGATCCCTTCAGCTTTCACTTTCTCCAAAGGTTCACAGCAATCCAGCATGGACTCATCAAACCATCTCCAGGGGCCTGGATAAAAAAATATTGAGAATGGTCATTAAACAAAGGATATGAATACAAATAGAGAAATCAAGTGGGAAAAGTTTCTATTTTAGTACATAAAGTTCAAAGGTTGGATTATTTAAATTTCTTACCACATCTTGCTAACAGATCCAACTATTACATGACGAACCTGTAACCAATTGTGTAGAAGTAGCAAAAACATGTACTGAATGATGCCATGAAACCAACACAACATGTGTTATCCCAAATGAACGCAGATCCATAGATTCGAGTTTAACGGCACTGTTTTTTATAATATACCCAGATCCATGATTTTTCTTGTTTGAGGGCTTAGACTCATCTCCTGTCATCCCATATCCAGGCTGAATACAGGTTGAGGCCACCATATTTTTCCCAAAATGGATAAAGGGGCTTCAACATTCATCGATCGACTCCAAAATTGGCTTTAATGTCCAAGCATTGCCACATTTCTTCCCCATGATCATCAAATCAATCTTACTATTTGGATTAATATTGCAACTTATTTTATTCTCGATTCATTGGTTTATCTGACTATTAATAAACCTCAACAACAACATCAAGCACGGCTGATTGTCAATAAACTCAGATCCGTGATTGTAATAAAATTGCAAATGCATATATTTTTATAGTTTTATCATTATAAATGATATGCTCTGTATTATTTTTTAGGGTTTTCAATGCAACTTGTTTGATCAAACTTAGCATGGATGATTGTTAAGAGGAATGTGAATATATAATTGTGTCACTTACATTTTTTTGTTTTAATTTATTGTAGTTTCAGTCAAATGGGTAAAACAAGGGATGATGGGTTATCTGAGACAAGGGAGGATGGCTAAGTTATGATTTTGTCAGTTGTGCATAAAGGAAATCGACCATTTTAGTATGGTTGGGTGGAACAATCTCACGACAAGTTCCAAGAATGCACAGGAAAACTATATGAACGAGCTCAAATGAAAAACAAAGGGGACGAACTGAAGAAAGAGTAGAAAATATGGCAGGAACTAAAACGTGAGGAGACTGGTATAGGATGTGATGCAGTGGTAGGTCGACTGACTCGAGGTAGACGCTCTAAATGCAGCCCTTAACGCAACGTGGTGTAATACTAGTGCAAATGTGGTCCACTTCAAAAATTACAGCAAATAATTAATTACTATAAAATTAACAACAGAGGCACGTGCAGTCTCAAATAAAAAATTAAAAGAGAAGAAATAACAATTTTAAATTGATCGATCCGCAAGTACTATTAAGCGTGCACAGAATAAATCCCACAAGTAGCACAACTAACTAACTAGTAACAAATAAAAAAAACCAACATAGTTGAGTGCCAAAATAAACAACAGAAAAGAACAAAACTACAAACCACAAGTAACACATGCAGGCGGCGGCGAATACGATTATTGGCGGGCATCCAAGGTCAAAGCAAGTGGGGAAGGCGTCGAAAATAGATTTCTGGAGTGGTGGTGGTCTGGGTGGACTCTGACTTGGCTGTTAGGAGGAATGAGGGATTCACTGTGGAGGAGTGTGAGGTTGGCGGTTAGGAAAGGCTTCAGGAAGTGACTGGGAGTTGGATGATGACATGGAGTGGTGGAGGGCTGGAAGTGGTCAGACGGGACTGGGAACAGGAATGGAGTGGAGGTAAAAAGTGAGGCAGTGGACTGTAGGGACAGTGGAAGGCCGACGGAAGGAGGAGGGGTAGCGACATGGGTGCAAGGGAGTTTCTGGAGGGCCGTCGGGGAGGGATGGGTTTTAGGTGGTCCGGCGGCGATAGAGGAAGTGGTGGGGAGTGACTTTTGACGGTGGAGGACAGAACGGGAAAGGGGAGGAAGGCGGCGACGAAATGGGGTGGCGTTGGTTAGAGAAGGAGAAGGCAGGTTGCTGCGGCAGCGGGAAGAGAACTCAGTGGTTGGCGGAGGCTTTACTGGATCTGGCGGTGGAGGAAGGAAGAGGGGGAGGCGGAGGGGGAAGTGGAGTTCCCAGGAGTCGCACCTGGACGGGAGTTCTCTGGCGTCGCACTAGGAACTGAAGACCGGCGGTTGCAGGGAAATTGTAAACCTTCGATCCCTCCAAACAAGCTGGCTCCTGCAAAAATAGAACCCTAGGAATAACTGCAGCACAATAACTGTAAAATCAAACCACCCGAATCAGATGGCTCAAACTGTTTGGGCCGATCAGGGGCTAAATACAACTCGAAATATAAAAACTAACATAAAAGCGACTCAGATCGACCATCCAGACGCAACCACGAACTCTGATTGTCCGTCTAGGCAGGGGATCACCGCCGTCTGCGGGAATACACCTGTGTCGGTCGTGGCGCGCCATCAGGTTGCCAACCAAGAAAACAATCAATGCTTGAGATGCTTGGTAGGAAGAATGACTTGAGGTGGAATTTTTTAGTTGCTAGTTTTTTTCATAATATTTAGTCTACTATAATATGATATCAATTATTTTAGGTTGTTCCAACCGCGAAAAAGTTTTGTTATTCAGACATTTCTCCAAAGCTGAAAACGAAAATATATGTTATGTTCAGTGAAGTTGCAGCTAATGGAGATCAAGCTTGGGCTCCCAAATTGAGGATGGACCCACCACATGTTGAAGAACGGGATATTTCCAGCATCGACAATAAGTTGGTAGAAGATTTATCCACGCCAGTGAACATGAGTGATTATCCTCAGACAAGAAAAACATTTAGTGGCGGTGAATTCTGGCAACACGTCACGAAAAGATTTGATAAAGGAAAGCAAGAAGGACACAAGGAATAAGCATCTATGGGGTACACCAATGATCAGTTTGTGCAATCAACCATGTTAGTCGGTCAAATTTGATGCAGTTTACAAAATTGCCTGCTACTTCAATTCATGAGCCAGTCGAAGAGCTTGAGAAGCATCCTAAAATATATGAAGACGCAGTGTTATACGATTTCGCAATCATATTTTTAAAGGATAACAAAAACAAGGAAAAGTTTCTAGGTCTTCCAAGAACAAAGTTTGGTGGCACAGAAATTGTCATTACAAGAGTATGCAGTAGTACTACTTAGTATTTGCTCTTATTAGCTTGTTGATGTTATGGTTATGAGCATGTAATGGTTATTCTATTTATCAGCTTCTTGTTTGTATTGTGTTGCTGCTAGTATTACTTATTGTTAGATGAAACAGGTAAAAATGATGTAAAGACCCATTTATAAGCCCATTTCTCTTCTCTCTTTTAGTCTCGCATCCTTTGTATAGGATTCTTTCTCCTCTTCTCCTATATATTTGTATTCTCTCTTGTATTTTACACATGAAGAAGTATCTACAAGGTGTGCCCACTGCTTTCTACATCGTATCAGAGGGAACCGGTCTAACCTGTGTCTAACCGCTCAGTTCTCTGCTTCCCTAACCGCTCGGTCCATCTGTTTAACCGGGCGGCTTGGTCCTTCCTCTTACCGCTCGGTTTGCGGCTTCACTCTGTTCTACTCGCCTCCTTCTCTCCCGTGGATCCACCTCCTTTCCTACTCCGCTAATTTATAATCTTCATCTCTCTGGCTCGTGGACCCCACTCCCTTACCGTTAGCTTACTTCTAACCGCCTTTTCTGTCATGTTCTCGCTGCTTTACTCCCTGCTCGCCACTTTATCCGCACGGTCTGTTCTTCCGAATTGCCGGATTGTCGGCTTCTTCTCTCCTTTGTGGCCTCCTTTTCTGTCATGTTCTCGCTACTTTACTCCCTGCTCGCCGCGACTTCACTTAGTCGCTGCGACTTCTCCTCTTCTCGCCGCGAGTTGTTCCTTACCCTGCGAGCTTCGCATCTAGGTCGCGGCATCTTCCTTTGCCGCTGGTGTGCTCACTATGACCGTGCGGACTTCTCGCGCGACTTCACTTAGTCGCTGCAGCTTGCCTTCCCGCTTCTGCTTCCCTACCCGCAGCTGCTTCCCTACCCGCTGCGACTTCCCCTCCCGCTTCTGTTTTTCTTCCCTGTTCTCTGCGGGCTTCCCGCACGGACCTCTCTTTGCCACTGCGGCCTCTCTAACTGCTGCGGGATCCGCACCTTGGTCGGTCGTGGCCTCTTACCGCTGGTGTGTTGACACCGAGACCGTACGACCTCTCTCCTTCTTCGATTTGCCTTCAGGTTTCGGGTTGTCTCTTCTCGAGCGGCTTGTTCTCGCCGTTGCTTCTTCTCGCACCGCTGCCTCTTCTCGTGCGGCTGCATCTTCTCGAGCGGCTTGTTCTCGCCGCTGCGGCTTGTTCTCGCCGCTGCGGCTTGTTCTCGCCGATGCGGCTTGTTCACGCCGCTGCGGCTTGTTCTCGCCGCTGCGGCTTCTCCCGCGGCTGCATCTTCTTGTTGTTCTCAGTGCTTCCTCCGTAGTAGCCGCTGGTTCTGTCCGGCAAGCCGCGCACTTCTTGCCGCCCGGTTTCCGTGGCTAGTCGCAGATCAGGATTATGGCATCCGACTCCACCACTGCTGATGATATTGCTGCGTTACGTGCTCAACTCCATCAGCTTCAAGGGGTGGTTAGTTGCTCCTCTGGCTTTGTGGCCTCGATCTTCAAGAAGGGTATATCGTGTCTCTCGCACAGCTATCACTGGATTGTGGACTCAGGTGCTACACATCATCTCTCTCCGCAGGAGCCGCCCAAATACTTAGATACTGCTTACCCCAAACACATCACTGTGCCCACTGGTAAAACGATCCCGATTTCTGACACTGCTCATCTGCCTCTTACTCCTTCCCTCTCCTTATCCTCGGTTCTTCATGTTCTGGGCTCTCCATTTAACCTTCTTTTTGTTAGCCGTCTTACACAAGATCTTGATTAATCTGTTACTTTCTCACGCTCTTCCTTTGTGATGCAGGATCGACTAACGCAGAATATACTTGGTAGAGGACGACTGTCTAACGAGCTATATCTTCTCGACATTCCTCCCGCTGCTCTCACCACTGTCTCCACCACGGCTTGGCATCGTCGTCTTGGGCATGCCCCTCTTCCAATTCTCAAGAAAGCTCTTCATGTTGTCTCTGTCCAAAAGTTTTTTGTGGATCTTGTATTTTCGGCAAATAACACCGTGTCTCTTTTTCTCCTTCATCTATTCGGGGCGATTCTCTTTTATCTATTCGGAGTGATTCTCTTTTATCTTTAGTCCATTCTGATATATGGGGGCCCTATAAAGTCCCTAGTATTTTTGAGTATCGCTACTTTGTTACCTTTATAGATGATTATTCGCGGGTAACCTGGATGTATTTAATTTGTGATCGCACCGAACTCACAACTACGTTCCGTACGTTTCTTACAAAAACTCGCACTCAGTTTTATACCTGTGTCAAAATTCTTCGTACAGACAATGCTCGAGAATATACTGTGAAAGATAGGGGTAGATCTGATTTACTCTAAAGGGGGTGAATAGAGTAATTAAAACTTTTGGCTGTTTTTAATTATATCAGACTAATAAAATAGGTGATACTATAGTAGTAATATAAATAGAAAAACAGTAAGCTAATCTACTCTATCACAGCAGACTAATCTAACACAGCAAAGTAAGAACAGAAGGAAAATAGGCAACCAGACAACACAAGAATTTTATAGTGTTCCCCAAACTGGGTACATCCACTCTTCTACCACCCTGCTAGGAATCCACTAGCTGGTTTTTGATCAGGTGACTGCCACTACAAGATCTATTTTCAGGGAGACCTCGCAACCCTTTGAGATTTTGATCAGGTGCCCAAAAACCAAGAATAAACTTTTGAAGGGAGTTAATAAACCCTTTGTACAGAAGGTGAGAGAGGTGATGGTGTCTTCTATTTTCTTTATACAACAGAGAAGGCTAGTGGATTGTTGTTGTCAAGAGCTCCTTCTGAATTCACTTGGAGCCTTGCTCAGGGTGTAGGTTTTCAACCTTGTCTTGAAATGATCCAGGGACTTCTGACTGATCAGAGTTTGTTGTCCTTGAAGGTTCCTGGAGTTGAAGCTGAAGAAGACTCATGATATGTGATTGTTGTTCTTCTTCAGTCTTCAGAATGATCCAGGGGAAAACAAAATATTTTTTGCACAGAGAATTTCTTGTGTCTGTTTATTCTGTTAGTTCTCTGGTTCTGTTATCTTCTTCTGATTCTTCTTATTCTTGTGTGCTAAAAATAGAAAAATCTCTTTTTATATTCTCTGTCGAATTCTCCTTTGAATTTTGAATTCTATGCATTGATTGATGATTGCCTGAAAAATGAAATACGGCGGGAGAATATTGTCTTAATGAGTTTCCCAACTGTCCCCATAAATTAAGCAAGTATATAACCCTGATGAAGATCATAATTAATGCTGCCAATAACGACTATATTCAAGAGAATATGAGCATTAATTACTCAGGAAATCACTGCTAAATAATATATGGAATAGAGACAGAAATGGGGGGAAAACTCTAAGTCTGGCGCTGGACAGAATTCGTCGAGCTCTAAACAGATTTCGTCGATCGGAGATCCAAGTTCGTCGAGCTGAGAAATCCTGTTCGTCGACCTGCGCTCAGCGAACTGCATTCTGCGAATAACTTGTCAATTCTGCGGTCCAAGTTCGTCGATCTAAGAATCTGTCTTCGTCGAGCTGAGTTCAGCGAAAATAAACTGGAATGAATATGTTGAAGTTGAACTCCAGACTTCGTCGATCTGAGCTCGAATATCGTCGAGCTCAACTCAGATAATTGATTCTGAGTTCGTCGAGTAGAGCATGACTATCGTCGAGCTGAGTTCGACGAACATCGAACTTATATACTGAACTTTGATTTCTTCTAAGTCTTGAGTCCACAGAGGTCTTCTGCTAGTTGGTCCATGAATGTTGAACCTAATGACTTAGCCTAAACTCTAGGACTCAAAGACATGACCCTGACTATACATTGTGGGTCAAACTCATCCTAATAAGTGAACCTAGCTCAAATCCAAACTAGGGATCCAACAATCTCCTCATATTTGGGTGAGGTCACTAATAAAAGAAAATAATCACAAAGCAAAAATAATATATCTGACAGAAAATGTAAAAGTATCTAGCAGATATGTACATAACAGTAGCTTTGTGACAGTTATAACAAATAGAGTTCAGAAGTAAAAACTAAACAAAATGTTCACTTGTTTTTCTTTTGTTTTTCTCTATCAGCTTTGTCAGTTTGCTCAGAGGGCTGTCTGAATTTAATATCTCTGTTGGGATTGGCTGCTTCTCTTCTAAACATTGTCATGTCAGCAGCTCCAATGATGTTGACAGAGGTAACTCTTGGTACTACAGCCTTTGGATGCAAATTCATGTAATCATTTACATTGAAAAACTTATTAGTTTTATCATACCTTTTCAGTTCTTCTATCCTGTAGGTTGACATTGTAGTGTACTGTGATGGATCTCTGCCTTCAGCTTTAGCTTTGTTAATAAGGGAGAGTTCAACAAGTTCTTGAAATCTGGCCATTTTACAGTGGTTTCTTGTTCAGGATCTACAAATGGAATTGGTGGTGATTCTGGCCTTTTTGGACTGTCATCTTTTTCAGTTTTACCAATTTCTGATACTTTCTGTTGTTGTTGTTGCTGTCTACTGCTGCTTGAATGTCTGTGTTGACTGCTTCCATAAAATCTTGAAGATCTATCTGGTTGTCTTTGATAAATTTGAGTATATGATATAGATCTTTGAGAGATATTACCTGAAGCACCAGCAGCTGGAGGAGGAGGAGGAGGAGGGCCTCTCCAGTTCCTTTGAGAAGGAGGAGGAAAAGAGTATCTTCTGCTCTTCTTCATGGCTTTTTGCTCAATTTTGGAAAGACACGTCCATCAGGGCATCCCTGGGTAAGGAGTGATATTATGCAGTATGTAGTAGGGAGTATCATGGGTGGGATTTAGCTTGGGGGCAGCTTTAGAAACAGTTTTTCTCTTCATAACAACTTTCTTCTTAGCCTTTGAACTGTCAGATTTATCAGAATCATCATCATCATCATCTTCATCAGATGATCCTTGAGGATTTGCATATAAATCATCAATATCTTTCAAAATATCTTTGGATATCTGCCTCTCAGCTTGAGGATGTACTGGAATTTCTGTCTCTATAATGCTTTCAGTAACTGTCTTATTCTCTTCTTCTATATCTGACAGAATAATATCATCTAAGTTAGGTAAAGGACTATCATCCATTATATATGAAGGAGGGGAGATAGCCTTGGGAGGGGATGATACAGTTGGTGGATGTACTCTTGCAAAACTGGTCTTTAGTTGCTTAGCAATTGTAGGGCATATTGGAGAAGAATAGCAAACTATAGTCATAGAGTGTTTTGGGCAGACTTCTGGAAGATAATTTAAATAAACTGTGTCAAAAGAATTTAGCAAATTGTAAAGATCTATTGGGATTGATAAGACAATCACCAACAGTCAAAACTTCTGGCAAGTTTACTTGCTCAACTGTACAAAACATATCAACTGTCACTGTCTCAGCCTCTGTAAGCATATATACATCTATCTCTGCATCTGCAGGCTCATCTGTCTGCAAAATTTCTGCTGTTGCTGCTGCTGGAGCCGAAACTGCTTCTTCATTGAGCATCTTCCCCTGTCTGATTTCAGTGGATACGGGAACCAGGCTCCTAGAAGAAGAAGGGACAGAGGAGGCAGCAAGTATGGCAGCAAGAGAAGAGATGGAGGCAGCAAGAGGTGTGATTGCCTCTGCTATTAGTTGCCTGATCATTGGAGTGATGTGCTCCAGGATGGTGGAAAGGGAGGGAGAATCCATATCCATAAACTCTGGTGGAGTTTGAGTAGATACAGATGGATGAGGAAAAGGAGTGTCATCTTGCATGATGTCATCCTGTGAAGGTGATGCAGCATGAGATTGAATTGGAGTGGAAATGTCATGTAGAGGTGAAGTAGGTGTAGAAGGTAAGGAGGTGAGTAAATCTAAAGTGGGGGATGACATGAATGTTTCAGGATGTATGTCATTAAGATGAGATGATAGTGGAGATGGAGGTGGTGTGATGTGTTCTGGAGATTCAGTATGCATTTGTTGATGTAGATATATTGGTGAGACAGGTGGTTGTTGAGGAGGAGGTGATGACTGAGGAGATGAAGGAGTTGTTGTAGGAAGAGGTGTTGTTGAAGGAGGAATGGAGACTTCTTCAACAATAGGGTGGGGAGTGGCTGGTATAGCCCTTGTGCCCTCAGAAGGTGTGGAAGAGGAGGAAGCCCTGGATGGCTTAGAGATGGTCATCTCCCACCTTCCAAACAAGGCACATGTCAGCCTTTTGGAAGCATTGATGAATATGGTCTGATAGACCATGGATTCAGATGTCTTTTTCCTATAGGAATATTCCCAGAATTCTTCCGAAACATACTTCTTTTTTATTATTTTTCTTCTTTATCAAATCAAACAACAGTTTTCCCCAGTTAACTGTTTTCTTATTTACCAATGCACACATCACCAAGAACTGGTGTCTGGTAATGTAGTCATGGGCTGTGTGTTGCCCCAACAGAACCTTCCCGACAACATCAGCCAAGAATTTATACTCAGAAGATAAATTTTTTTTAGTAGTTTATTTGGGTTTTTATTAGCATGTTATTATATTCAGTATTATTTATCTCAATATCTTCATTACCATTCATCAAACCGAAAATCTCAGATAGTACGGTGGGGGTTAAAGAAATTTGATTACCAGATATAGTCCCGGTCATTGTATCTGCATTTGCAGTGGTGGAAGTGAACACCCATTCTTTAATCTTTATCGTTGTTATCTTTATTCAGTGTGTCGTGAATTTCTTCAGATTCTGTTCCTCAAACAGTTTCAGTATATCCAAAAAGATCTGGTATGAATGTTGGAAGGATTCAAAATCGATGTCGAATCCCATATCGAACTTCATTGCCGCCAGAGAGCTTGCTGGAATCGCCATTGTTCGTTTGCAAAGGAAAACAAAGAGATCAGGTGCAAATGGAAAGGGAAAGCGCGGGACGAAGCTCGAAGAAAACCTAGATATATGGTTTTCAGAATATGAAGCGGCAGACTCCGTCCGACGAAAAATGAAAATTCTTCGATCTGCGTTCGACGAAATATTTTATTGACAAAAGAGTTCGTTGATCTCAGTCTGAAGAAGGGAAAACAATTCGTCGACCTCAGGTCGACGAAACATTTTCTGAAGCAATATCGTCGATCTCCGTTCGTCGAAAAGAACTTCAGACACAGAGAGTTCGTCGATCTCAGGGCGACGAATTTCTCAAGAATTTTTCTCAGTTCGTCGATCTCCGTTCGACGAACTGTGGCAAATTCTTCGACTATAGACAGAAAATCAAATTAATGCATCTTCATTTATCATATCTAGCTGATTCATAAAGAACAGATGTTTCTTCTCATCCAAGGGTTTGGTGAAGATATCTGCCTTTTGTAAATCAGTAGAGACAAACGTGAGATTAATTTTCTTTTTGTCTGCGCACTCTCTAATGAAATGATGTTTTACATTTATATGTTTAGTCCTACTATGATGCACTGGATTCTGTGAAATAGAAATTGCACTAGTATTATCACAAAGTAGAGTTAAATTATTTAAGTTGACATCATAATCTAGGAGTTGGTTTTGATCCACAGCATCTGTGAGCAACAACTGTCAGCTGCTATATATTCAACTTCTGCTGTTGAAGTAGACACAGTTGTTTGTTTCTTACAAAATCATGACACTAGCCTATCACCAAGGAACTGACATGTTCTTGATGTTCTCTTTTTGTCCGCTCTACATCCAGTAAAGTCAACATCAGAGTATCCAATTAACTCAAATTCTGACTCAGTTGCACACCAGAGTCCGAAATTAGGGCAACTCTTTATATATCTTAAAATTCTTTTTAGGAAAATAAGGTGAGATTCTTTAGGGTTCACCTGACCCTATATAACTTCTGATCTATAGGTTTTTCATGTTCATCAGAATCAATTACAGCATTGGTAGTCATAGGTGTTTCTTTGCTGAAGCATGAGCCATCCCAAACCTTTTAATTAGCTTCTTAGCATATTTAGATTGAGAAAAAAAGATGTCATCAGGTGACTGCTTCACTTGGAGACCAAGTAAGTAGGAGAGCTCACTCATGATACTCATTTCAAACTTTGAATGCATAAGGTTGGAGAACCTTTTGCATAGTTTGAAATCTGTAGAAACAAATATGATGTCATCTACATATATTTGTACTAACAATATTTAATCATGATGATGCTTAATAAATAAAGTCATATCTACTATGCCTCTAGAAAATTTATGCTATAAGAGAAAGTTAGCTAGGGTTTCATACCAAGCTATTGGAGCTTGCTTTAGACCATGGAGAGTCTTATGCAATTTGAAAACATAAGAAGGATGAGAATGAGAAATAAAACCTGGTGGTTGTTCTACATAAACCTCTTTTTTAAGTTCACCATTGAGGAATGCACTCTTGACATCCATTTGGTACACTGTGAATTTTTTGTAGACTGCATATGCAAGGAAAATTCTGATTGCTTCGAGCCTTGCAACAGATGCAAATATCTGGTCATAGTCTATATCTTCCTCTTATTTGTATCCTTGAGCAACTAGTCTGGTCTTGTTCCTTATGATAAGACCTTGAGCATCAAGCTTGTTTCTAAATACTCATTTAGTTCCAATGACTGGATAGTTTTTGGGTCTTGGAACTAAATCTCAAACTTTGCATCTCTCAAATTGGTTGAGCTCTTATTGCATTGCAATAATCCAGTGTGGATCTTGCACTGCATCTTTGATAGATTGGGGCTCAGTTTGAGATATGAAGCAGGCATGCATCATGTCCTGGTGGAGTTGATGTCTTGTCTGCACACCAACTGAAATATCTTCAATCACTTGAGATACAGGGTGATCTCTAAGTGTGACAAATTCAGTAGGAGTTGGTTGAGCAACAGCTTGGAGAATTAATTCCTCTTGTTGAATTATAATAGTTGTTGGAGGAAGTTCAACCACTTCCAAACTTTCTTCTTCACTCTCTTCTTCAACTAGTGGAGAAAGATGTGATGGAACCTCTTGGGTGAGGTTTAGATCATCCAATTTCTTACACAAGTGAGGTACCTGCAATATGTCATTGGTAGAAACTTTTTTCTCCTTATAAAACATGTTAGTCTCATCAAATGAAATATGAATAGATTCTTCTATTTTCATATTTAATTTATTATATACCCTATAAGTCTTGATTACTTGGGAATATCCAAGAAAAATTCTCATTTCAACCTTGGCTTCAAACTTTCTAATGCGTTTCTTATTATTATTGTGAATGTAACAAATACAACCAAAAATTTTAAAATATTCTACTTTAGGTTTTTTCCTTTTAAGTAGCTCATAAGGAGTCTTATTCTTAAGCTTGTGTATCAAACTTCTGTTCAATACATAATTTGATGTGCTCACAACCTCTGCCCAAAAAGATAGGGGCAAATGAACATCTGCAAGTAATGTGTCTGCAGATTCAATTAGGGTTCTATTTTTCTTTCAGCAACCCCATTTTGTTGAGAAGTTCTAGGAGCTGAGAAACAGTGTTTGATACTTTCCTTCTCACAGAACTCTTGCATAAGAAGAGACTCAAACTCAGTACCATGATCACTTCTGATCAATGCAACTGGAGTAGAGTACTCAATCTGTATGTTCTTGAGAAAATCTGTAAGAACCTTGAAGTTATCTGACTTAGATCTCAAAAAGAATACCCAAGTGAATCTTGAGAAGTCATCTACAATCACTAAAGTATAAGATTTCCCTCCTAGGGTTTGTACAGCAATAGGGCCAAAAAGATCCATATGTACCAAGTACAATATTCTAGGTGAGTCAATTTTATTTACAGATTTGAAACTATTTTTAGTTTGTTTGCCTAACTGACAAACCCTGCAAATCTTTTTCTTCTTGTAGAGGCAAGAAGACAATCCTACAACAAGGTTGTCCCTAGAGAGTTTAGCAATATTTTTCAAGTTAATATGTTTTAATCTCCTATGTCAAAGGTCATTATTATTGCTAGTTTGATTAAACAGACAAATTTCAGTTTTGGCAGACTTAAAGTTAACTACATAAATGTTTCATACTCTAGTTCATGTTAACACTACTAGGTTATCTGAATAAGTAATAATACAAGAAGTTTTATTAAATGATACCTGAAACCTTTCATCACATAACTGACTTATGAATATCAGATTGTGTTTCAGTCCACTTACATATGCTACCTTTCTGAAGGTGACTGCTCCAATTTTGACCTTTTCATATCCTTCAGTCTGTCCACATATCACTTTAGGTCCTAACTTTAGGTCCTAACTTGACTTGTAGTTGATTAGGTTGTTCTTTTTTTTAGTCATGTGTTTTGAACAGCCACTATCCAAATATCATTGTTGCTCTGTGGTGGGATAGTCCTTCACCTGCAATAAAACAGATTAGCTATTCTTGACTCAGGTTATCTTGGGTCATTCTTTCTTCACATAATTAAAACTGGAGATATAAGAATATTCAGGTTGACATTTATAACCTAAAGGATGATATCTTCTTGGTGGAATAATTCATTGATTAAATTGGTTGATGAAAGATCTTGGTTGATTATGAGTTTTAGCAAAATTAAAGTTTCTATTAAGGTGAACTGGATTCGACGAATTCAAGTAAGTTCGTCGATCTGAGTTCGACGAATGAGGATGAGTTCGTCGAACTTCACTCAGAGAATGAAAGTAGTTATTTTCTGGGCCCCAAAATCGTCGATCTCGGGTCGACGAACCATACTGGTTTCGTAGATTGTAGTTCAACGAATAATTATAACGAAAGTTTGTGTTCGGAGTTCGTCGACTTGAGTTCGACGAACTGTACACATTTTGTCGATCGGAGTTCGACGAAATCTGTTGAACATTGTTATAATTAGAATTTTTCTTATTATTTTTCTTTTTCTTTAACTCAGTTTGTTTCACATTATTATTATTATATATTTTTTCTTTTCCTTTTTCTGAAACAAATTTTATTAGTGTTGACAATATATTTTTCTGGATCGGTGAGGGTTGGCTTGATGAAGCACCTAAGACCAGCTTGTCATTTAGTCTGTCATTCACTGTACTTGTGATGTCCATCAACTTGATGTTTCTCCCATTTAGGGATTCTTCAAGCTGTCTTGCCTCAGCTAATTCAGATTTTAGTGAGATGATTTGTTCATTTGCTAGAGTTAATTCATCTTTTAGTTTAATATTTTCAGAAGTCAAGTTATCTTGTTCAGACAATTTTTCTCTAAGTGATTTAATTTCTTTTCCAGAGTTGATTAAATCAATACATAAAGATTTAAATTCAGTTCTGAAATTTTTTGAATTGTAATCAAAGGAAGACAATACCTGATCTGCCTCAGATTCTGAGGATTCTTCATTGTCTGAATGTTCAGCCTCAGATAGGCTGCATGAAGCATCAATGGTCATCAGGGAAACCTCCTGTGTCTTAGTCTCTTCTTCATCTTCACTGCAGCTAGAAGATGAAGATTCTTCTTCAGTGTCACTCCAGGTCTCAGTCACAAAGCCTTTCTCTTTTCTCTTATGCTTGCTGGAGGAAGGCTTGTTGTAGTGCTGCTTCCTGGTTTCTTTTTCTCTTCTTCTTTCCTTCTTTTGGTTTTTTGGACACTCTGAAATAAAGTGTCCTGATTTCCTGCAATCAAAACAAACAACCTCTTTAGTGGGTGTCTTGTCATACCTGGGTTTATCATCTTGCCTATATGACTTTATTCTGAAGTCCTTCTTTGTCATCTTGTAGAATCTCTTGACTAAGAGACTCAAAAGTTCTTCACTTGCTGTTGGAGCTTCTGATTCTTCTAAAGCTTTGAAAGTTATACTTTGCTCCTTTCTAGTTGCTGAGAGAGTCTTCTGCTCTGCAACTTCTCTAGACTTTATTAGTTGTGCATATGATTTGAGCTTTCCCAGAAGAGATTTAGTGGAAATCTCATTAAGACTTCTGGCCTCCTTGATTGGCCATATTCTGGAATCCCATGAGCTTGGAAAGCATATGAGGATTTTGTCATTCACTTCTGTGAGAGTGATGTCTTTGTCCAAAGTCTTTAGCTCATTGATGATTGAGTTTAGTCTGCTATACATATCACTGACAGACTGATTCATCCTTCTTAAAATTCTCATACAGTGAGATGAGTTAGATCTTCTGTCTTTTCTTTCATCTGCTGAACCAGCAACCATCTGATTGAGAGAGTCTCAGATAGCTCTGGCAGATGTGCACTCAGCCACTCTTTGAAATATGTCATCTGACATAGTCTGTGCTAGAATTTTCATGACCTTTGCATCTGCTATTTTGGCTATCTTTTGAGTATCTGTCCACTCAGGTGCTGGAACAGCATGTGTGCTTAAAGTAGAGGTAGATGTGGTAGCAGCTGTAGGTTGAGGGGGACCTGTCAAAATAGAATTATATATGTCTTCATCAATAGAATTCATAAAAAGCCTGATTCTTGCCTTCTAGATGGCAAACTTATTCAAGTTGCAAACTAGAGGTCTAGTGCTTGCATAATACTTGTTCTGTGTCATGTTGTGAACTAAATAGAAAAGCTAAGGAAACAGAAATCAGATCTATTAAGGATCTTTTGGTTCAAGTATTTGCTTGTACAACCAAAGGAACCTGCTCTGATACCAATTGAAAGATAGGGGTAGATCTGATTTACTCTAGAGGGGGGTGAATAGAGTAATTAAATTTTTGGCTGTTTTTAATTATATCAGAGTAATAAAATAGGTGATGCTATAGTAGTAATATAAACAGAAAAACAGTAAGCTAATCTACTCTATCACAGCACAACAATCTATCACAGCAGACTAATATAACACAACAAAGCAAGAACAGAAGGAAAATAGGCAACCAGACAACATAAGAATTTTATAATGATTCCCCAAACTGGGTACATCCATTCTTCTACCACCCTGGTAGGAATCCACTAGCAGGTTTTTGATCAGGTGACTGTCACCACAAGATCTATTTTCAGGGAGATCTCACAACCCTTTGAGCTTTTGATCAGGTGCCCAAAAACAAAGAATAAACTTTTGAAGGGAGTTAATAAACTCTTTGTACAGGAGGTGAGAGAGGTGATGGTGTCTTCTCTTTTCTCTATACAACAGAGAAGACTAGTGGATTGTTGTTGTCAAGAGCTCCTTCTGAAATCACTTAGAGCCTTGCTCAGGGTGTAGGTCTTCAGCCTTGTCTTGAAATGATTCAGGGACTTCTGACTGATTCAGAGTTTGTTGTCTTTGAAGGTTCCTGGAGTTGAAGTTGAAGAAGACACTTGATATGCGATTGTTGTTCTTCTTCAGTCTTCAGAAAGATCAAGGGGAAAACAAAATATTTTCTACACAGAGAATTTCTTGTGTCTGTTTATTCTGTTAGTTCTCCGGTTCTGTTGTCTTCTGCTGCTGCTTCTTATTCTTGTGTGCTGGAAAGAGAAAAATCTATTTTTATATTTTCTGTCGAATTCTACTTTGAATTTTGAATTCTATGCATTGATTGCTAATTGCCTGGAGAATGAACTACGGCTGGAGAATATTGTCTTTAATGAGTTTCTCAACTGTCCCAATAAATTAAACAAATAATTAACCCTAATGAAGATCATAATTAATGATGTCAATAACGGCTATATTCAAGAGAATATGAGCATTAATTACTCAGGAAATCACTGCTAAATAATATATGGAATAGAGACAGAAATGAGGGAAAAACTCTAAGTCTGGCGCTGGACAGAATTCGTCGAGCTCTGAACAGATTTTGTCGAACGGAGATCCAAGTTCGTCGAGCTGAGAAATCCTGTTCGTCGACCTGCGCTCAGCGAACTGCATTCTGCGAATAACTTGTCAATTCTGCGGTCCAAGTTCGTCGAGCTAAGAATCTGTCTTCGTCGAGCTGAGTTCAGCGAAAATAAACTGGAAGAAATATGTTGAAGCTGAACTCCAGACTTCATCGATCTGAGCTCGAATATCGTCGAGCTCAACTCTGAGAATTGATTCTGAGTTCGTCGAGTAGATCATGACTATTGTCGAGCCGAGTTCGACGAACGTCAAACTTATATACTGAACTTTGATTTCTTCTAAGTCTTGAGTCCACTGAGGTCTTCTGTTGGCTGGTCCATGAATGTTGAACCTAATGACTTACCCTAAACTCTAGGACTCAAAGACATGAACCTGGCTATACGTTGTGGGTCAAACTCATCCTAATTAGTGAACCTAGCCCAAATCCAAACAAGGGATCCAACATACTGGTCGCACTCGCACCTTCTCCAATCTGTTCACGGAGTTCGGTATTATACATCAGACTTCGTGTGTCTATACCCCTCAACAAAATGGCATAGCGGAACGGAAAAATCGTCACCTCCTTGATGTGGCTAGATCTCTCATGATCCAAATACAGGTTCCTCCTCTATATTGAAATTTTGCAGTCTCTACCAGTTGTCACCTCATCAATCGCATGCATTCATCTGTCCTCAACTTTGTGGCACTCATTACTCTCTTTTACCCATCCACTACTCTCCTCTCTCTCACGCCTCATGTGTTTGGGTGTGCATGTTATGTCCACCATCTTGGTCCTTCCACTGACAAGATAGCCCCTCATGCTACCAAAGCTATGTTTGTTGGGTACTCCTGCACTCAGAAGGGGTATGTCTGTTTCTCTTCTACCACTAGTAAGGTGGTTGTGTCTACTGATGTCTCCTTTCATGAAGACCAATCATATCACACCAGTCCTTTAGATCCCCTTCTTCCTCCACTACCACGGCCCATCGTACTCGTAACATCTCCACTTCCACCACTTATCCCTACCCCTCTGCAACACCAGTCCAAATCTCCTATCATCCTGATTCCCCCAACACCACCAGTCCCCTCCAAACCTCCTGTCATTCAAGTGTACACTCGTCGTCCTCCTTATTCAGAAGCCCTGCAGCAGCTTCCCTCTACCGGTGTGATCTCGCGGCCTGTTGATCCGGCATCCTCCTCGACAGCACATCTCATGGCCAACTATGTCTCTCTACATCGGCTCTCTCTGCCTCTTTTTACCTTTGATCTATCTTTCTCCTCTATTTCTATACCTAACTCTGTGCAAGACGCCCTTCGACATCCGCGGTGGCGGGCCGCCATGGATGAAGAAATGATGGCTCTGTGGGCTAATCAAACTTGGGATCTTGTGTCTCTTCCTCATGGTCACAGTTGTGTCAGCTGCAAGTGAATCTTTACTATCAAACATGTCGCAGATGGGAGAGTTGACCTCTTAAAAGCTCGGCTTGTGGCCCGGGGTTTTACCCAACAGTATGGCCTTGATTATGAGGAAACTTTCTCCCTGGTCGCAAAATTGAATTCAGTCCGGGTCCTTCTCTCTTTAGTTGTTCATCGTCAGTGCCCCCCCCCCCCCCATCAGCTGGATGTCAAGAATGCCTTCTTGAATGACGATCTTCTGGAAACAGTGAACATGCATCAACCGCCCGGGTTTGAGACCATGGGGAGTCTCGGGTATGTTTACTTTGCAAGTCTATTTATGGTCTCAAACAGTCTCCACGGGCGTGGTTTGGAAAATTCAGCAAGGTCGTATGTGAGGTTGGCTTCAAACAAAGTTCGACAGATTCCTCTCTCTTCACTCGTCCACAATCAACTGAGAATATAATACTTCTGGTTTATGTGGATGACATTCTAATCAGTGGTGATGACTCAGTTGGGATACACCATGTGAAGCAACATTTAAACTCTATCTTTCAAATCAAAGATCTGGGGAATCTTCGCTATTTTTTGGACTAGAAGTAGCACGACGTCCTAATGGCCTCGTCTTATCTCAGCGTAAGTATTGCATTGACCTTCTGCAAGATGTTGGACTCTCGGGTTGCAAACCTGCGAAAACCCCGATGGAAGTCAACCACATATTGTGTGCTCAAGGATCTGAGAATGACTCTCTACTTCTGAATCCAGAATACTATAGTCGTCTTGTGGGAAAACTGATATACATAACAGTTACAAGATCTGACATTTCATTTGCGGTTGGTGTGGTCAGTCGGTTTATGCATACCTCACGCGTCTCTCACCTCCAAGCAGTGGAACGCATCCTCAGGTATCTGAAGACTTCTCCTGGGCAAGGACTTGTGTATAAGACATCCTCCTCTCTCTCTTATTGCATACTCAGATGCGGATTATGCGGGCTCGTTGGACGATCGACGTTCCACTACTGGGTTCTGTACTTTGGAGGAAATCTTATCACATGGCGGAGTAAGAAGCAGACGGTGGTTGCTCGCTCGTCTGCTGAGGCTGAGTACCGTGCGATGACGGCTGTTACATCCGAGATAACCTGGCTTGAAATACTTCTAACGGACATGGGAGTAAAATTGTCCTCACCCTCAACGTTGTTCTGTGACAGTCAAGCTGCAATACACATTGCAAAGAATCCTGTGTTTCATGAGAGGACTAAACATATTGAGGTTGATTGTCACTTCGTTCGAGAAAAGGTTCAATCAAAGGAGCTAAAGCTTGAACATGTTCCTGCCTTTGGGCAAGTTGTTGATGTCCTTACCAAGGCATTGCCTTGCAAGTTGTATTACCAGTTCTTGTCCAATCTTGGTGCCTACGACTTGTACGCTCCAGCTTGCGGGGGAGTGTTAGATGATATAGGTAAAAATGATGTAAAGGCCCATTTATATGCCCATTTCTCTTCTCTCCTTTAGTCCCACATCCTTTGTATAAGATTCATTCTCCTTCTCTTCTCCTATATATTTGTATTCTCTCTTGTATTTTACACATGAAGAAGTATCTACAAGATTTGCTCATTGCTTTCTACAGTTATAAACATGTGATTGTGGTAATATCTTATCAGTTTCTTGTTTGTAGTATGACTTTATTATCTTGTAGTGATTATGGTGATGAACATTTCACTGTATCCTGATCTTACCAACTTCGTGTTTGTTTTGTATCCTATTATTGTGTAGTTGTTATGGTGATGAACATTTCACTGTATCCTGATCTTACCAACTTCGTGTTTGTTTTGTATCCTATTATCGTGTAGTTGTTATGGTGAAGAACATGTGATAATAGCTCTATCATTTTCTAATTATTTCCATATGTGTACAGAAACATAATAAAAATGAATGATAATCAGTTGAATAATTAATTGGAACATGGCTTGTCTACTTTGAATACAATAGTAGAAGTGTTCATTTTATGGTGTCGGCAAATACAATTATATGTATGATGCATGAGTACAACTCAATCTATGAAAACAAGAACTAGTCCATGAGATATTCAAATATAGATAAGTGGGTTGGTGAACTTTTGGCCGGACATCCTGTGAGATTTCAGTGTATTCTGGATGTCACAACAAAATTTCCTTTGTTTGCTAAATGAGCTAGTAATACCTTATGAGCTAAAAGGTTCAAAAAGAACAAACGTGAGAAAGATTTTTGCAATAACAATGTTATGGCTCAAAATGAATCAATACGGTTGACATGCCATATGTAAGATTCGAACGAATATAAATTTCAGTGTTGATTTGGGTGGATGGTGGCTGTGCTATGGGTGAACCAGTGGGTTGGCTTGGCTGTTTTAATTTCAGTAACAAAGGCTATGTTAATTTTGATGAAACCAGTTGGACCGGTAGGTGGGCCGGCTGCCTTGGGTTAAGCGGTGGGTCTTCCGTGATATATTGCTGCATTCCTTCGTTCCTTTTCATTTGGACGAACACCAAGAAGAATAGCGGAAGCCGCTACCGCCGATCTCTCTCTAGGGCTCGATTCTTCTCTGATTTCTGTGAATCTTATTGCGATTGAGAGGTAATCTCCTTCCCTCCACTCCTCTTGTGTTGATCATGAAGTTTGTGTAAGGATTGATGATGAGTGAAAACCCTAGGGTTTGGGGTTTTGGTTTTAATTCATTTTTTTAAAACCTAAAGTTCTTTATAGCTTTCCAAGCCCTAAACCTTGAATTTGAACTAATTTTGGGAGATATGAAGTTAGGGTTTCATTAGGGGTGTCAGCGGGGTTGTGGAGGGCTGCCTGGGTACGGCCGGTTGTGCTGTTGGACTGCTTTATGATTGCTGTCGGTGGTGCTTTTGGGCTGCCTTATGTTAAATGTCTGGCTGTTTTAGAGGGAAATTACACCTTGCTTTGAGCTGCTATTCGCAGCCCTTGGTGTTGTCATCGTGACAACCCTCGAGGCTGTGCATTGGAGCTTTTTTGATCGACTATCGTGGGTATTTGAAACCTTTTGTTGGCTGATGTTGCACCTCTTTTTTGAATCACCCACAATCGTCCTTTCCCTAGACAACTCCTAGAGGTCGTACTTGTGACCGTCGTAGGAGTCCGCTCGTAATTATTTATGACTCAACACTAAAGTAAATGATATTTTGATACTGCAGAGGATGGCGTCCGGTGATAGACGTGACGTGAACCCTTCGACGGACAAGGGCAAAGGAAAAGTTGGGGTGAGTTCTTACTGTTTTTTCCTCTTTTGTGAACTTTTCAGTTGTTTGATATCACTGAATATATGAATCGCCGAAAACGCTAACGTGGCTTAGCGAGCGATAGAAATTTGAGGGGAACCAAATACAAATAAATACTATTTTGAATTAAATTGAACGGATCGAAATGATTGAAATGGAATCGAAATGGAGAACGCGTCGACGCATCGAAATACTAAGGGTCGGCCTAGTAGGGGGGGAATGTTTCAGACTCCTACACCTCGTGAGGGGGTAGAACTCTCACACCTCGTAGGGGGGATCGAACTCCGACAGATTATATGAATCCAATAGGAGGCGTTGAAGCCTGTAGCGCGTAGAAGCGCCCTAAAGTGGATAATGATATGAAGGGTCGACGGACCCGAATAAGTGAGATATTTGAATGACCCTAAGAATTTCGAGAAACGAACTACGAATAACTGGAAAGATAGCTTGATTCAGATGTAGAATTGTGATTTTACCTGTTTCTAGCATAAAACATGTTCATATAGATTTCATTGTTGTTGACTCTCTTGTCTGCTTGCAGAGCGAAGTTACTGGTGAGGTTAAGAAACTCACTTAGTTTTCAAAACTAATTGGTTCATCATTTGTTGTAGGAACCGAGTACCAGCGTACCAGAGCCCGCTAGACGGGCTCAGGAAGAGGCAGAACGAAGACCAGTTGAAGACGTGGCTCGTCCACGGGTTAGCATGAATTTATTCCTTGTACTGTTGTTAAATATTTGTAATGTAACAAATGTAGACACTTTTGTCCCTGACAGTGTAAATATATTTTGTATTAATGAAATGTGACGTTATGTTTTTCACTGGTACACTTTTTTGATTATCCTGCTGCGTATAATTATGTGAGAAACCCCCTCTGAAAGAATGAAATTAAATTGCGACGGGTTTTGGGCCGTTACACCATACTTTAAGAATTGTATTGACGCAATCGATAGAATGCATGTTAATGCAGGAATTCAAGTGACAAGCAGGTTTCATACATAGGGTGTCAAAGTTCTCCAAAAAATATAATGGTTATTATATGTAGGGATGTTCGCAAACCAAATAGTTCGTGAATAAATCGGGAATCAATTGCCAAAATTTGATTAAGAACCGCTTTTTCGAGAATTTGATCCAAATAATATTTTCTACTGGCAAGATTTGCGACTAATAGCAATATATGTTTAAATAAACTTTATATCATTTAATAGGAATTCGAATCCAAGCCCGAATCCAAATTTGAATTCAAATACAATCCAAGATTATGGGATGAAATTGAATCCGAGTCCAAATTCAAATATTCGAACGAAACTGAATCTAAAACTTACATTCTATGACAAATTTGGATTTGATTGAAGAGAAATTGGATTTGGTTCAGGAACATCCCTAGTTTTATGTAATTGCGAGAATTTGAAATTGTTGGAAGAGCCCAAAGCTTGTATGTATTATTTCAGTATGTAAATACAAGGAGAGAATACAAATATATAGGAGAGAAGAGAGAAGAATAAATCCTATACATGATGTGGGACTAAAGAAGGAGAGGAAAAATGGGCCCTCAAATGGGCCTTTTACATGGGCTTTTCTAATACTCCCCCGCAAGCTGGAGCGTACAAGTCGTATGCGCCAAGCTTGGATAGGCACTGATAGAAGAGGGTACTAGGTAGAGCCTTGGTGAGGATGTCAGCAACCTGTTCAGTACCCGGAACATGCTTGAGCTCGATCTTCTTCATGTGGACTTTCTCTCTGATGAAATGACAATCTACCTCAATATGCTTCGTTCTTTCATGGAAGACCGGGTTTTTGGCAATATGTATGGCGGCTTGACTGTCACAAAGGAGGAGAGCTGGTGAAGGTAGTTTAACTCCAAGGTCGGTAAGGAGACTTTCAATCCATGTGAGTTCAGAGACCACAGCAGCCATTGCCCGATATTCTGCTTCTGCTGAGGATCGAGCAACCACCGCTTGTTTCTTGCTTCGCCAAGTAATCAGATGTCCTCCAAAATAAGTGCAAAAACCGCTAGTAGATCGTCGATCGTCGAGGGAGCCAGCGTAGTCGGCATCAGAGTATGCCACTAGTGTAGGAATGGAAGATGAGGTTTTGTATACAAGTCCTTGGCCAGGAGCTGTCTTAAGATATCTGAGAATGCGTTCCACAGCCTGGAGATGAGAGCTTCGAGGAGAGTGCATATAGCGACTCACAAGTCCCACAGCGAAAGATATATCAGGTCTTGTAACTGTTAGGTAGATAAGCTTCCCAACGAGACGACGGTAATATTCTGGATTTGGTAGAAGCGAATCAGAATCTGAGCCCTGAGCACATATTTTGTGATTTGCATCCATGGGAGTATTAATAGGTTTGCAACCAGAGTAGCCTGCATCATGAAGAAGATCCATGCAATATTTGCGTTGAGAGAGAACCAACCCATCTGACCGTCTGGCCACTTCCAGACCGAGGAAGTACCGAAGAGGACCCAGATCTTTAGTTTGGAAGACGGAGCTCAGATGTAGCTTAACTGCTTGTATGCCGGCCAAGTCACTGCCAGTAAGCCGAACAACTACATTAAAATTCAGACCAATTCCAATTCTCTCGGGAATTGGAATTGGATGAATTCCAATTCTGCAATTTCAATTCTTGTGATCCGAACGGACCCTTATGGTATATACTTTTTGATGTTTTATATGCATATTGATATTAATCACCTTATTTGTAAATATAGCAATTCAAGAGATACTTTACTCACATAATCATATTTTTATGACTAACCAACCCACTGTGGACCTTATTTTTTAGGAAACAGTAGAATCACCCAGTGCTCCAAAGAGGGCTCTCAAAAGCGTGCAGAAAAACTTGTGAATGTATGGCTCAAAATATCTATTGGGATAGAAGAAGCTCAAGAAAAGCATAGGGCAACCTGTGAAAACTAGCAATGTGTCTGCTACAACCAAATAGATTAAATACCTGTATAAAGTTATATATCTGTTGTGACAAAAAAAGTAAATGGAATAAAATATTTATTATATGTTTTATTTTGGACATTAGGTGCAGTTTATGTCATATGATGTGACGAATGAATTGAAACTACGCCCAGATATTGAATACATTGTGGAGACCAGAAAAATAGTCTTTACACTTATGAGCATATGGTCACTCCCTTCACTTCAGAGTTTTATGATGGAAACTACGGGTTTATATTTAGTATCATAGCTGGATTGTCAGACTGTGGGGGCATGTTGGAATGTTGGTCCCAGCAGATCCACTGTAATGCGCAAGACCAATGATGACTCAGATTATCCCCAGTATGACTCGTTTGTGTGGTATTAAGTCCCACATTGCCTACCAGCATGCTCTTGCATATGCTTATGAGGTCGTGATCCCTCTTCCCTTCACTTGAGAATCTTGTGATGAAAACCACAGGTTTTAACTTGGTATCATAATTAGGTAACCCCATTGTAGTGGCATATTCGAGTGTTGATCCCAACCTAAGTCCATGGTGATGACATGCGGGACCGATGATGATCGAATTATCCCCGACGTGTATTGTTTGTGTGGTATTTAGTCCCACATTACCTACCCACATGAGCCCATGTCCCTTCTCACTTCCTTGGAGTTTGGAAACTGCAGGTTTCAACTAGGCCCTCCACCTAAAACTATTTGGTTTTAAGTTTGATGCTAAGTTTCTAACATGACATCATAGAAGACTAGGTCCAACAACTCACTCTCATGTTAGTGTCACCTAATTTCATTGTGTATTTATATGTCGAGGTGCAAGTAGTAATTATGTTGACAATTTAATCCCACATTGTGAAACTCATATAATCTTCTGCACTTATATAGATTTTGGGTCTTTCACCAATAACCATGTGATTCTAAGTTGGATATTTAGATTCTTAAAAATTACATCACAACAATTATAACTGTATTAGATGAATAGCTGAAGGCTAATGATGGATAAATTTTTTGTTTCAACTATTTGAAATAACTAATATCATAGCAATTTAAACTCATTTTAGCAATTTAATTCATTAAATGTCACATAAAATTACACAAAGCACCCAAATGATGATGTTTTTATATCATCTTTATTGCCATAATTACCAAATCGTAAATCACTATAATAAAACGGAGCAGCAAATTAGTCAAAAATCTTTGATTTTGGGGAATACACAATCAATGTTAAAAACTATAAAACATATTTAATATTAAAAAACAAATATAAGATATTTGTGTAAGGATAAAGTCACCTTTCCACTTTCGTCCTGGGTCAATTGAAAGAGCATTCAGAACCATAGAAAGACTTGCCAAACCACAGTAGGCGGGCTCAGATTGTGTTTGGAAGCTAGAAATCAACTTAAAAAATCCCTCCATAGTTCCACATTGAAGGGCTTCAGAAAAGAGTTGCTGCCCATTTTAGAATAAATGGGGAAGAGAATCTCATTAACTCATGACATTAAAGCTTTTTGCAAATCATAATACATTGTAGAAGATTAGGAGATGACAAAACAGAAAAGAAAAATGCATCCATCCAAGATGCATCCATCTAAGGGCAAAACTTTTGTTGTATGGAACTGGCGCAGCACGGGAAGGAAAGTGAGGTGCGAGTCTAAAATGCAACATAAATGTGGTGCCGAGTAATTCTAATGAAAACCTAGAATAACAAATGCACAAATGAGTTGATCCTGCGAATTTAGTAAATAGAAAGTACTTGTATAAAACTATGTAATTAGTGAAGATATTTGCAAATTAATTCTAAAAGGGAATAGATTTCATTTCTCTTTGATTGGAGTGTCCTTATTTAATTGTGCAATTAGAATAGTCTGGACAAATCAAAATTAATCAACAGAAACTAAGTACTATAATCAACGAGCATTCATAATCATAAAAATGTAGTCCACAGCCATACGTCAATGATGAACGGCAATACACAAACTAAGAACTCACGATGTTGGGTCCGTAGGGGCGGAGATGATACGGTTAGACCGAGGCAGTGGTGGCTCTCCAGAAGGATGAGGAGGTCCGTAAGTAGCTACTCGGAGTTGACTAAAGCTGCATGAAACTCAAATCTTTACTGGAGAAGGATTTGGGGGTTGAAAAGAAAGTATGGAGAGGCTGATTAGAGTAGTGGGTGGACTGGATGAAGGGGTGTTGGGGCTATGGTGAACTTGTGTGCCGTGCTGGACTGGGTTTTAGGGGGGCTGCAGGAGGAAGCATGAAGATTTAGGGTGCAGGAAACTGTCATCCAGCCCTATAGATGACCTCGAGAAGGGCTGATGAAGAGGATTGTGGACTGAAAGAGGATCTGTTCAGGGCTTGGGTTGGGAGAGGAGCTTGATTGGGGCTGGTAGGGCTTCAGTGGTGGTCGGCTGGAGGAGTTTCAGGTGGGTACAGGGCTGATATCGTAGGAGCGGCTGATGGTAGAGTGGCATAGGAGGGACCTGTTGGAGGGGAAAAAATTTGGTGGATGGTGACTGTCAGCTTGTATGGACGACAAACCGGGGTTGCTGCTGTTTTGGAGATGGCATAGGGGTGCGCCTGATGGTGGAGTGGCTTAGGAAAGAAATGTTGGTGGGGAAAAAAATGTGCGGATGGTGACTGTCAGCTTGTATGAACAGCAAAACAGGGGTTGCTGCTATTTTGGAGATAGCATAGGGGGCGGCTACTGGTTTATGGTAGAAGAAGGGATGGAAACATAAGGAAACAGAGCAAAAAAAGGGGGAAGACAATACCTAGGAACGGCACCTAGGGCATAGAGTCAGCACCGCGGATCGGCCGGAAGACCTTGGGAAAACCTCCAAAATCTATGATTCCCACGAGAAGCCCCTAACAGTTGTATTTATAAGAAAACGCAACTTGGGCAACTATTTTTAAAGGCTAAATCGCTTGTTCATAATAATTGTTCGATCACTCAAAATAAAATACCAAAATAAAATAAAAATGCATAGACGTAATAAAATATCTCTCCATACGCCACCGTGTACTCAGATCGTCCATATGGACGTATTAAATATGGTAGTAGCAATAATTTCCCGAATCATTCACTCTAATGCATCAGGATGATCCCCACCAAGAATCTTATCTAAGTAATGTCCATAAGTATGTTTGCTTAAAAATTTTGTTCTTTCAGACAAAAATGATTCCCTCCAAAATTTACCTAACCATACCCCACGGGATGCATATTAGTTCTTAAACAATTTAGCTGCACAACATTTCAAACAGCTTAAAATCAATAATTAATTCAAATATTGTTACGAGCTAGGGATGGCCAAGTGGGAGCATGGTGAGACCCCTGTTGTTACACGTGTACACAAGGAAAATGACACCTACATGGGGCAAAGAACAGCGAGAGATTTCAAATGAGTAGCTAAAGGTCGGTTAAGTATTTTGGTGGGTCTTACGTTGCTAGAATTGTTTGACTATCCCATATATATGGAAATGGGGGGTTTGGAAAAGAATTTTCAAATCCTGGCTTGAGAAGGAACATCTCATAGTATAGAGAAAGAACGAATTTTTCTTCTGAGTAACGACCTTCCTTCGGAGTCCACAACAATGCACCTTATCGCGTTGGAGCTACCTCTCTATTTTGCTAGCAGAATTACATGCATGTAGACAATGAAGCTTCATGTTGTATTGCTCGACAAAACCATTGTGGTGAAGATTGAAAATGGAACCAACTACAACTTCGGCTTCATTTGGCGCAGCGTTCTGGCCGACCGTTTGGGGCAAATGCTGCCGAACAGCAGGTAAACAAACGCCCTCCGGCGGCGTTTGATCCGACTAGACTCGCCGCGCCCTGAGAAACGGGGCAAAAAGCCCCGTTTCGATCAGCAGCTCCACCCCTCCAGTTCGAGCAGCAGCCCGTCTCCTCCCGCCCCCGTCTCCACCCACGGCGCCAAATGAAGCCTTCATCTCCCACTAGTTGGTCTCTTTCTTATTGGTTCCTGTAAATTCCATTTCCAACCTTTATGTACATCTTCGAGATGTTGAACGTGCAGCTCACAGAAACCCGTCACCTTGGGGTCCATCTCCTTCACCATGAATTTTTACTTCTTCGGCTTAGACGGTATGGAAATCATTTTAGGCGATGCTTGGCTCCAAATGTTGTTCGACGCGCAAGCCAATTGGAAGATCTTCCCAAGTCATTATCTGTATATGATGTCCCCCATGGCCTTCTATGTAAGTGTTCTCTCCCTATTGTTTACAAGCGATATTATGCTCCATTTGTCACACAATCGACTTGTATGTTGTTTCCATCCCCTGGACTATTGTGATTGCCCCTCCAGTGGACCCTGCAATGTCATGTCAATCACATCTTCGTGACCATTCTAAAAGTTCAAGTCCATCTTTGGGGAACCGTAGAGCCTCCACCCTCTCCGTCAGCGGATCACTGGAGCAGGATGAAACCACCTCAATCCAACCGTATTACAATGACCACGTGCAGAAGGATGATATTGAGTGGTTAGTAGTCGAAACGTTGGTGGGCTACATGCAGCATAGTACAATCCTATTTTTGAGACCTGCCTTGTTGGTGTGCAAGAAGGATGGGAATTGGCATTTTTGTGTCGATTACTGCGAGCTAATCTGTGCCACAAGTTTTTCATCATGGCCTTAGGCTGACAAAGCAATTTTATGCCAACTACTACTCTGACTCTCACCAAAGTTAGATGCACCTGGATGTTGTGGCATAAACAACCTTCAGAACCCGCGATTAAAAAATTCATCTTTATGCCCTTGGGCTAACCAACACCCCCACCACATTCCATTTCACCGTGAATACTTCCATCCACATTTGCGTAAGTTCGTCCTCATTTTCTTTAATAACATTAATGTTTATAGTTCCACTTTGTGAGACCATTACCACTTATGAACAGTCTTTGACATATTGATTCATAACAAATTCTACATCAACGAGAAGAAGTGCCTTTTTGGCAGTAAAAAATTGACCTATTTGAGCCACAACATCTCTAGGAGCAGTGTCTCGATGGACCCTCCAAAATTTCGGCGGATTTGGAATGGTCAACACCAACTTCTATTTGGTCAGTTTGCATTTTTAGATCTCATATTGTACAATTGGCAGTTAATTTGTCGTTACAGTATTCTTGCTCGTTCATTCACCACCATGTTTCACAATTTTTTTTGTTTTTTCCTACTTTTAATGGAAGCTTGAGGCACTAGCCATGTTTGCAACATTTCAACAGGCTCCGCTAATTACTCATATGTTGGTGATGTTAGACATAAGCAAGTCTTTTATAATCGAGTGTGACACATCTATGATGGAGATTGGGGTAGCTTTGATGTAGAATGGACGACCCTTTGCTGACTTATTTCAGAAAGGCCATGACCTCCAACAACCTAGCAAAATCAACATATGCATACAACTTTGAGCATTGGTCCTAGCAATCCACCATTATCGATTCTATCTCTTGGGTGACCTTCTTGTTGTTCGATCTGATCACACAGTATCCTATACTTGTTGAAGCAGAAGATCAGGACATTGGGTCAAAGTTATGGATCTCCAAGCTCCTGAGGTACAATTTTTCTATATAATACAAAACCTACATCTCCAACACCGCTGATGATTCTTTATACCTAGAACAAGAGCAAGTATCACATTTGACGATCTCACGCTCTTGTAGCCAATCTAGTAGAACTGGTTAGTAAAACACCATGCTCAGTCATGATTATCGTTCTCACTGACCCATCTTCATATTTGTCATCTTGAGTAACAGGCAAATACCATCGCTACAAGAACAAACTTGTAGCGGAAGATACTTCAGATAAGGTACCTTGTGTTCTTCATGAAATTCACTTGACCGTGTTCTGGGTAGCACCGACGCTCTCCACATACACAGTTGTTTATCTTAGAATTGTATATTGCTTGAGAATAATGACCCCTCTTGGGGTAATATATACAAGACCGAACAAATAAATAAGCTCATATACAAATACACAATATCTAACACCCCCCCCCCCCCCCTCAAACTCACGGGGGATCATACATCGAGAGTTTGGACATAAGGTAGTCATGTTGAACCCTCGTCTGGGGCTTGGTGAACAAGTCCGCAATCTGATGCTCGGTGGGAACATACTGGGGAACCAATGTACGTCGGTTGTACTGCTCACGGAGGAATAAGACGTCGACGCCAATGTGCTTGGAGAGGGAAAACTTCACTGGATTCAGAGTGAGCTGAATGGCATCAGTGTTGTCACAAAAGAGAGTGGTCGGTCCTGAGGAGACAATGCCAAAATCTGCAAGAAGCCAACGAAGCAAGATAATCTCCTCGACAGTAGACGCCATGGCGCGCAGCTCAGCTTCAGTACTAGAGCGGGAAACACCAGACTGTTTCTTGGACTTCCAGGCAAGCAAGGAGGAGCCCAAAAACAGACAGAAACCAGTGACGGAGCGACGATCAGAATGATCACTAGCCCAAGTAGCATCAGAGAAAGCAGAAAGCTGGAGGGAACTGCTGCTGGAGAAGAACAGACCACGGACAGGAGTCGCACGAAGGTAACGCAGTACACGCAGCAAGTGAGCATAATGGACTGATGTAGGAGTGCTAACAAACTGGCTCAACACATGGACTGCATGAGCAATATCTAGACGATAGCGAGTGGGATCAGCAAGAGGGATCCCCTCATCAGCCTGAAGCTGCAGGTGAAGCTCCATCGGTGTGGCAACAGTGCGGGTGTCAGAAAGAGCAGCCCGAGCTAGAAGATCAGTAGTATATCGCTGCTGAGAGAGCTGGAACCCTGCAGAGGTGGAAGAAAACTCAATGCCCAGAAAATAGCTCAAAGGTCCCAAATCTGTCATCTGAAATTGCCGCTGCAGGTGATGCTTGACGAAGTCAATGAAAACCGGGTCATCACCAGTGATGATCATATCATCCACATAGAGCAGAAGAAGAGTCCGGCCTCGGGAAGAGGTGTGAACAAACAGGGTCGGGTTGTGCTGGCTGGGTTGAAAACCAACGGCTATAACGACAGAGCTGAAGCGCTCGAACCAGGCTCGAGGAGCCTGTTTGAGACCATAGAGAGCACGACGCAACCGATAAACCATGCCAGGAGGAGCAGCAAAACCGGGAGGAGGAACCATGTAGACCTCTTGCTGTAGGTCATCGTGAAGAAACGCATTCTTCACATCCAGCTGAAACAGGGACCAACGATGGACAGCAGCAACAGCAACAAGTGTCCTGATCGTGGTCATGTGTGCCACAGGAGCAAAAGTCTCATCATAGTCTCGACCATGCTCCTGCTGAAAACCCCGAGCAACCAGACGAGCCTTGTACCGCTCAACAGAACCATCAGAGCGAGTCTTGATCTTATAGACCCACTTGCAAGTGATGGGAACAGCACCAGGAGGAAGAGGCACAAGATCCCAAGTAGAGGTACGCTCAAGAGCAGCCAACTCATCAAACATAGCAGCCTGCCACTCAGTAACCTGAGCAGCCTCGTGGTAGGAACTAGGCTCTGGAGTACTGGTGGAGGTAGCAGGAAGAGCAGTGAGGTCGAGTGACTGGGTGGTAAAACCGAGGCGATCTGGTGGATGTCGATCTCGAAGGGGGTAACGTCTGGCAGGAGGATCATCCACGGGACTCTCACTGAAGGCTGGTGCCACCTGTGGGGTAGTCAGAGCACGACGAGTGTAGTGGTGGATAATAGGAGGCAGAGGGCCGGGAGATAGCAGAACATGAGGAGGTGGAGAGGACTCAGAAGAGGGAGATGATGATGATGACGGTAGCTCTGCTGGTGACTGGTCTGACGGTGGTGGCAAAATAGGTGGTGGTACAGTAGGAAAAATAAGGAACTGAATATGAGCTGGGGTAGTGGATGAGGGTGAAGCAGAGGTGGATTTAGAAAGGAAGAAAGATTGGTCCTCAACGAAGGTGACATCACGAGAAATGCGAAGACGACGCGCAACAGGGTCATAACAGCTGTAACCCTTGTGCTCTGAGCTGTAGCCTAGAAAAACACATGCAACAGACTGAGCAGAGAGCTTAGTCCGCTCACGTGGTGGTAATAAGACATAACACAGAACAAACACGAAGATGAGTATATCAAGGAGGATGAGAGAACAAACACTCACTGGGACACCGACCCTGAAGGAAAGTGGATGGCTGAAGGTTGATGAGATAGAGAGCGGTGGAGACAGCCTCAGCCCAAAAATGTGGGGGAACATGGAAAGCCAAAAGAAGAGTGCGAGTGGTCTCAATGATGTGGCGATGTTTCCTTTTCGCAGTGCCATTCTGAGAATGAGCACCAGGACAGGAGAGCTGCAGAAGCGTGCCATGAGAGACGAGAAGGTCACGAAACTCATGCGATAGGTACTCCCCCCCCCCCCTGAGTCAGAGCGAAAAATACGAATAGAGGCGGAAAACTGAGTACAAACCATGGTGGAGAAAGTAACATAAACCTGAAAAAACTCACCACGAGAACGCAACATATATATCCAAGTGAAACGAGAAAAATCATCAATAAATAAGACATAATAGCGGTGTCCACCCTTGGATACAAAAGGAGCAGGCCCCCATACATCAGAATGGACTAACTCAAAAGGAGCAGAAGACCTAGACAGACTAGACTGATAGGGGAGTTGTAGTTGTTTTCCACGCTTACAACCCGTACAAGAGTGAGTAGTGTCAACAGATACACGACCCAAAACACCCTGACGAACAAGAGTTGAAAGACGGGCGCCACTGGGATGACCAAGACGATGATGCCACTGACGAAAGGAAACAGCGAGAAGACATAAAAGAGGAGCAGCGGGGGACGGCGTGACTGATGATAGACGAGGTCCCTGTAAGACGATCCTGCACATGACAAACAAACTCATCAAAAACAACAAGGTAGCCACTAGAGGCAAGCTGGCTGGAGGAGATGAGGTTCATGGAGAGCTGAGGGATATAGGCAACATCAGGAATGTGGAACTGAGGAGTGTGGAGAAGGCCACGACTGGTAATAGGAAGGTTGGTGCCATCAGCAATAATAACAGGTAGGTCAGAGGAAACAGGCTGGCAGGCATGAAGATGGGTGGCATCTTAGGTCATATGAAAAGAGGCTCCAGAGTCAAGTAACCACGAGGACGGAGAGATACCTGGCAGGGCAGAGGCCGCTGAGGGATCAGCAGAGGTAGAGGCCTGACCAACTGTGGCTGCAGAGGTACTCGAGAAGGTGCCTGAAGACAGCTGTTGAGCTAGTTGTAGGAGCTGCTCAGAGAAATAGGCTATCGGAGGAGGCACGGGAAGAACTGGAGCTGCATGTTGCTGGGTGTCACGAGACTGGATGTTTTGCTGGGAGCGCTGAAGCTTGCGGCACTCAGACACTCTGTGGCCCAGTGCATGACAATAATGACAGCGAACAGACTGTCGTTGTGCAGCATTGGGACCCTGGGAAGAGGGTCCCTGGGTAGGAAATGGAGCAGACGGTCGCGCAGGAGTACTGAGCCCTGGAGAAAGTGGCAGCGGAGGCTACGGAGCAAACTGAGGAGCAGCCAAGACAACATGGGGGGAGGTAGTGTGCTGCGACCCCTCCATGGTACGAAGACGAGTCTCCTCCACCAGAATCGTGGACAGAGTGTCACAAAGTGTGGGTGGAGTACCCCTATGGAGAAACTGTGAGCGGGCAGACTCAAACTCCGGGCGCAGGCGCATCAAGAAATCGTAGACACGGCAGGCATCTTTGTACTGAGCAGTGGCAACGCAATGGTAACAGGACAAGCAATGGGGCGGCTCCATCTCGTCACACTGACACCAGAGGGAAGTGATCTCAGCAAAAAACTCCTGAACTGAGCGGTCGCGCTGGTAGGTAGCTGCAAGAGTCTGTAACAATGAATACTGAAGTGTCTGGCTGGAAGGCTGATAGAGATCGGAAAGATGATCCCAAATCTCCTTGGCAGTAGGGAACTCACAGATGGACAGGTGGATGGGTACCTCACAAGACTGGCCAAGGATAGCAATAGCCCTGGAGTCATCGTCCTGCCACTTGGCCAACGCCTGAGCTGAGGAAACATCGGTGTTGGCTGTGGAAACAGAAGACTCAGTTGAAGAGGCGGCAGGGAGCAACGGTGCTGGGTAGGATCCATCTAAATGGCCCCAAAGGCGTAGGCCTCGGAGATGCATGCGCATGGTGGAAGACCAAGCCTTATAGTTCTGCCCGTTGAGCAGCACATCAGGCTTAGGAAGATAGCCACTGTGAGTCGAGGCGAGATCCATTGAAGGCCGACACCAAGAGCTGGAGCAGGATCGACCGGGCGGAGGAAGCAGGCGGAGGAAGCAGTCGAACAGGATCGAGCGCAGACAAACAAGGAACCACCGTGATCGAGGAAGCAGGCGGTTGATGGAGCAGACTGGTTCGAGCGCAGAGGAACGCAGAGGAAACGATGCAGGCGGTCGATCGCAGAGAAACAGGATCCACCGTGGTTCGAGCGCAGAGGAACTATCGGCGCAGAGGAACGAAGCAGGCGGTCGATGCAGGCGGCGATCGGCGCAGACGAACGAGCAGCGCTGACGGAAGGGAGATGCAGTCGGTCGATCGGCGCAGTCGGTCGATGCAGTCGGTCGATCGGCGCAGACGAACGAAGTCGGCGGTCGATCGGCGCAGACGGACGGGAGAGGGATCGGGAGAATTAAACCCTAAGCTCTGATACCATCTTAGAATTGTATATTGCTTGAGAATAATGACCCCTCTTGGGGTAATATATTACAAGACCAAATAAATAAATAAGCTCATATACAAATACACAATATCTAACAGTTTAGACATTAAACTCTATTGGCACATGTAAGACCCAAAACCGACCTTGTATATTACATACGTAGAAATTAAAAAAAGACAAAGTAATTCCCTGATGATGAAAATAATTTCAGTGTCACTTCGACGACACAATTTATTTTCTTAAAGTTTGAGCTTTTCCGATTGTTTTTGCGGCAACGTTTCGTTTTATTTTGAGATAGAGATCATTTTGGATCGACGACGATTGATTTTAGCCAAGTAGTTTGGCTGAATATATTAGTTTGGATGCATATACAGTGGCTGAATTGAATTAAAAAATGAGGTTGGCGGAATATATTAGTAAGGGGGCTGAAATCTGGATATAGTTTAGTATATTTTATAAAATTACGGTAGCTGGAATTTGATAAAAGTATATTTTATTTATAGGAGGTGGTGGACTCACGGACTCTTCCCTTATATTTATCATTTCCCTGATCCACCGCTTCTAATTTCCGCCTCTTCTATTGGAGGTCTCTCGCCTGCTGGTTCTGCTAGGGCTGCTTTGCTTCTCCTCTCACTTGCGTAACAGTTACCTCTCCTTGTGTTGGGATACTGTCTATGAAGCATAGATACTTCCCCGAAGGCAGCTTAACAGTACCGGATACGTTTCTGGTACTGGTACGTACCCGATACTTGACGGATACACTTATGTGGACACACTTGGACTAAGCACATTATTTGCATATTGTGATAGGAGTATGTTTTTCTATAGTAAACAAAGGTTGACTCTATGCTAAGAAGCGTTGGTACGTCCAATTAAATTGTGTATCTGTACCGAGTATGTTTCTGGTACTGGTACGTTTCTGTTACAAGTACGTGTATTGAACATGTTGATTCAGCGCAAGTTATTAATAAACGGCTAACTTGTCTCTAGACTAAACGGAGATTGAAGATGTTGATCTCCAACAATGAAGAAGAAAAAAAAGACTGATAAGCAGACATAAGTTAAATTTTCTCTTTTGCTTACACATATAAGATGTTAAATTTTGTAATATTTACGAATGTTTAATTTTTGAAAACTTCATGTTATGTTGCACTGATTTGTGAACTTGTACGTCAAGTTATGATTTATGTTTGATGTTTCGATGTTTTGAGAAATATTTATTGCACTTGTGATATATAAATATATATTATACTTGTTATAATATATCATAACTTACCCGTATCCTTATTTTTTAAGTTTTGTTATACCGTTGTACCGGGTACGTATCGTATCTGGTACCCGTACTCGTACCGGTGCTTCCTAGGATACCGCAGAGGATGGCGTACGATGATAGACGCGATGAGAATCCTACGAAGGACAAGGGCAACAGAAAAGTTGTGGTGAGTGTTTACCGCTTTGATTACGTATACATTTGAATTATTTTGAATTATGAACATGTAGAAATATTTTATTCTGACCTATTTTCTTGCAATGGACACTGAATATGAATTGAATTGAAGAGATTTAAAGATTTTAAATCAATAAAAATATGAAATCGCTAAAAAAGTTAAATATGGATTAGCAAGCGATGAAAACTCTAAGGGGAAATTTATATATTTATTTCCTATATTTTGAAAATGAATATAAATTGAATAAAAAAAGAATATGAAATCAAGAGTGCGTCAACGCTTTGAAAGGCTAAGGGTTAGCCTTAAAGAGGGGTAGAGCAACAGACTCCACCTCGGGGGGGGTTGAACTCTCACACCTCGTAGGAGGGGTCGAACTCCTACAGATTTAGTATAGAATTGTCTAATCTAGGAGGCGTGGAAGCCTGCTGCGCATGTGAGCGCCCTAGAATGGACATTGATGTGACGGGCCGACAGGCCCAGGTGTTTGAGAAAATTAAGATCGACCCTCAGCGTTTCGAAAGAACGAATTATGATATGAATTCTGAAATGAAGACAAAAATGCATAAGAATGAGTCATGTTATGCATTTTGAATTGAATAAGATTGAATTAGAATATGCATAAGAATGAAGTAAAATATGCATTATGAATTGAATACAACACTGAATAAGAATGATATACATTTTGAATTGCATACCGCAATGCATAAGAATGAATTATGATATACATTCTGCATTGAATACAAATTGAACAGAAATGAATAAGAATGAATTATAGTACCAGAATTAAGAATTTGATAAGAATGTAAGAAATAAAAAATTTGATACCATAAATTATTTATTTCAGTTTGACTACCTCATTGTACAGGACTTTATCTGCTTATATTACTCACATGTTCATATAGAAGTTATAACTGCATCTTGATGTTGAACTTTTTGTGTTTGCTTGTAGTGCGGTTAAAGAGGTAAGAAATTCACTTAATTTTCTAAACCAAATGGTTGTCAATTTCTCATTTTAGGATCAGACCGTCAGCGTACTAGGCCTCGCACTACAGAGGTAGAGCGAAAGCGAAGGGAAGATGTGGCTTGTCCACTAGTTAGATTTATTTTCGTTTATTTAGATTTGTTATCATCTGTACATGCCCATATTTATTTTTCCCTGTATTCTGGGTGGACATGATATAAATTAGTTGTCTAATATTTTTCCTAATATCACTCTTGTGTTTTACATGTTAGAACTGATGAGTTATTTAATTGTGAAAAACTGCTCAGAATAAGGATATAAATTGTGAAAACTTCGGGCCGTTACAATTAAGTGGTATCGGAGGCATGTTTTTCGCAATGCGTGTGACGTAGAGAGTATCGGATGGAGAACATAAGACGGCTAAGTTGTTCTCATCATGTCTTGTTCCTTTGAGAAAAACCTGAGGGTGTCAGTGAAGCAATATTTGAAGAACATGACATGGGCATAAAGCCATCCATGTCAGATTTTTGATACAGCTCAAGCCATCGCTGAAGCTATTAGGTTGGTCTCGGACACTCCTCTTGTAGTGTCCCTGGTTGCACCATCTATGCATCCTCCAACACATGGCATACCACCTCAGTCTCGCTAGATGGATACTAAATTGAGACATGTTTGGATTTGAAGCCGCTAACCTTTTGTGGTGGCCTTTCTCCAATTGAGAATGAGGACTGGATTTTGCGGATCGAATCAATAGTTGAGTCCAGTGTCCAACTGAACGTAAGTTGGAACTGGTTGCCTCTTTGCTGGAGGGAGAAGCTCAGCGTTGGTGGAATAATTTGATACGAGAAAAATTTGCAACCGCGGGCATGGCGATTACCTGGGATGGTTGGTACGCCAATTAATGGCAAGGAATTAAGGGATTATGAGAATTGAAAAGATTAGATATGAGAAATTGTAATGTCACATTCCCTTTATATAATGTATTTTTGGATTTCGGCCAAATACATTATATATTATGCAGTCCTGGAGGAGTTGTTACAAAAATATCTTTATATCATGATACAGATAAATGAATTGTCAATTGTTGATTACTCAAAAGAGCATCTTGTCTTTGAGAATTGAAGTGGATGTTGCATCCCTACCGTTGGTTGCATATGATATCATCTTCGGTATGGACTAACTTTTGAATCAAGAAGCGGTAATCAGCTGCAAGATGAAAGAGGTTGCGTTCAAGTGCCCGGACAGAAATTTATTTGTGTTTAAAAGCCTGGGAGAAGTATTAAAAGTTATGATTTTTGCTATGAAAGCGTGGAAGAAAGTGCGAAAAGGCTAAGATACCATTTTAGTAATGATCAAGAAATCGAAAAAGAAAATAAGACAATTACGTTGTGCCCATAGTACTTCCGTGGATGTATTTCCAAAAGATTTGTTAGGTGTGCGTCCAGCTAGAAGTTGAATTTGAAATTAACTTGACAAAAGGAGTTGCTCTAGTGACCAAGGCACCACATTGGATGACGCCTAAGGAATTGACAAAATTAAAGGTGCAATTGTAAGAGTTGTTAGATAAAAGGTTTATCCGACCAAGCACTTCACCTTGGGGAGCTCTAGTTTTGTTCGTTAAAAAGAAAGACAGATCCATGTGTCTGTGCATCGATTATCACGAGTTGAACAAGATAACGATTAAGAATAAATATCTCTTGTCTTGTATTAATGATTTATTTGATCAGCTAGTAGGTACGTAAGTATTTTCTAAATTTGATCTTGATCTGGATATCACCAGCTGCGAATCAAAGAAGATGATATTTTCAAGGTAGCATTTAGTACTAGTTATTGGACATTTTGAATTTATTGCAATGTCTTTTGGTAAAACGAATGCTCATGCAACTCTTATGGACTTGATCAATTGAGTCGTTAAAGCTTTTCTCGATTAGTTTGCGATCGAATTCATCGATGATATTTTGATCTATTCGAAGTCGAAGGAAGAGCATGCTGAAGTGGCTCTTTTGGGCCACGTGATTAATGTAGAAGGCTTATCGATTGATCTATCAAAAAAATTTAAAGCAATTATGAAATGGACTCAATCGAAATCCATAACCACAGTAAGAAGTTTCTTGGGCTTAGCTGATTATTATAGAAAATTCGTAAAAAAATTTTGAAGATAACACATTTTTTGACACTGGTAACTCGAAAAAATGTGTCGTTCAAATAGGAGGATGAATGTCAGCAAGCATTTGAAGCACTACAAGAACGATTAACAACTGCTCCAGTGTTGGCAATGTCTGAAGGGTCAGATGGCTTTCAAATTTATAATGATGCGTCCTATAATGGTTTAGGTTGCGTGTTGAAATTTTTACGTCCTATAATGCAACGCGGAAAGGAAATAATTGCATTTGCATTAAGGCAGTTAAAATACATTGAAAAGAACTATCTGACACATGATCTGGAGTTTGCGGTTGTAGTGTTTGCGTTTAAGATTTAGCGACGGTACTTGTATGATGTGCGTTGTGAAATTTTTATAGACCATAAGAGTTTGAAATATATTTTTGATCAGAAGGAAATTAACTTGCGACATAGGAGATGGCTGGAATTCATTAAAGATTATGATCTGGATATTTAATATCATCATGGCAAAACAAATGTGTGAGCAGATGCCTTGAGCAAGAAAAGTATAGTCGCATTATTAGTGATGTCGCGGTATAGCAAGAAGCTTCTGCGCGACTGCGAGAGATGGAAATTTGCGTAATTTTGACGCAAGAAGAAAATAGAGCGCAATTATTTCAGATATAGATCCAGTATTAGCCTAAGGATAAAATCAGAAAGCGATGACACAAGATCCATTCCTGATGGGTGTGTTTGTTGCAAAAGATGCATTGATCTTTCTGAATGATAGAATATGCATACTTGACGCGGATAATCTGTTGAAAGATATTTTCTACGAAGCGCATAACACACCTTATGCAATACATCCGGGCCGAACAAAAATGTATCGCGATCTGAAACAAGAATTTTGGTGGCCGAAAATGAAACAGGATGTGACGAACTACATTGCCTAGTGTCATATGTATCATAACGTAAAAGCTAAAGCATGTTGGATATCTTTGGTCACTCCCTATTCCAGAATAAAAATGGGATGACGTTATGGATTTTATATTTGGTCTGCCTCGCAGTATGACAGGAAATGATGGAATCTGGGTAATTATCGATTGCTTGATGAAAAGTGCCCACTTTATTACGATCAAGCAAGGTGGACCGCATGAAAAGTTGGTGGACTTGTATGTGAATATGATTGTGAAACTGCATGGAATCCCACAAATGATATGTCAGGTCGAGATCGCTAATTCACGTCAGATGTGTGAAGATGGGTGCATAAAAGGTTGGGAACAAGGCTTTTGTACAGTACAGCCTTTCACCTACAGACAGATGGTCAATCTGAGCGTACTATTCAGATGCTTGAAGACTTATTAAGAGTGGAAGTTTTTGATTTGAAGGGTTCGTGGGAGAAATATCTATCGTTGCTAGAATTTGGGTATATTAATAGTTATCAAGCGACGATTCAAATGACTTTATTTGAAGCTCTATATGGAAGGCGATGCAGAACACCCTTGAGTTGGGCAGAAGATGGAGAGAAGTAATTTCGGAAAAAGACAACTAATAAAATTGAAGAATGTTGGAAAAGCCCACTTAATATTAGGCCCATTTGTATAGCATTTATTGCTTTTCTCTCCTCTCTTTAGTCCCACATTGTGTATAGGCATTTTCTCTCTCTTTCTCTCATCTATATATATGTACTCATTCTTTGTATTTGTATCAAGTGGACATATATACAAGGTTGGCTTTCTCCATTTCTACATGGTATCAGAGCCAGGTTGCTGACTCCTGCGGACTCCCCTTTCTGTCCTCCCTGCGGCCTGCGACCTCCTGCGGCCTCCCTTATCCAGTCCGCAGCCTCTCCCTCCGTGGAACCACCTCTCCTCTGCGGCCTGCGAAAGTGTGTCCGCATCTTCTAGCCGCTTCACTCCTGCGGCCTCCCTTGTCCAGTCCGCAGCCTCTCCTCCCGTGGAACCACCTCTCCTCCCGCCTTCTCCTTCCTCCTCTGGCCCCCTATTTATAGCCATCCTGTGGGGTCCACTGCTTCCCTTTTTTCGCTGCGGCTTCCTCTTCCGGCAGTTTTTTTCTGTCTGCCGCGGGTTAGACCCTCTGCGTTCTTTCAGTCTTGCGGACTGGTCCAGCCCGCCGCGGTTGCTCTCTTGCTTCCCCGGCTTGTCCTCTCTTCTCAGCTCGCTCCTGTCCGTCGCGGTCTGATCCATACCGCCGCGATCTGATCCAGTCCGCCTCGCCCTTCTTCCATCCGCTGCGGCCTCTCTTGGCCCACTCCTTGCTGAGCGTCTGTGCTCACCGCGGTCTCTTACTAGCTCGCCGCGCCCTCATCCAGGTCGCCGCGTCCTCACCCAGTCCGCTGTCTGTCCGCTTCCTCTAGCTGCTGCCTCCAGCCCGCCGCGGTCTCCTCCAGCTCGCTGCGGCCTCCAGCCCGCTGCGGCCTCCTTCAGCTCGCTGCGGCCTCCTTCAGCTCGCTGCGACCTCATCTTGGTCACCCTCATGTCTACGTCTGCAGACTCCGTCGGCACGGCAGTTCCTCCTGAACGCCCGGCCTCTATCCAGGAAGTCCGCGACGAGCTCCGGATCACTACAATTTCGCTCACTGGCAAGAAGAACTTTGTGGAATGGGCACACTCGGTTCGCCGTGTCCTTCAGTCAAAGGGATTCCTTCATCACCTGACTCAGACCGTTATTGGTGTCCCTACTGAGGAGTGGTTACGCAATGATGGGCGTGTGCAGACTTGGCTTCTCAACTCTCTTGATGGCGAATCTTATCGCCTGACCATGTATCATGAGACGGCCAAAGGCATGTGGGACGAGCTCCACACCCTCTACTCTGGCAAAGATAGTCTCCACCATCTATATGATATCATCACCGCTCTCCAGGCCCTTGACAGCAGTGGCGCAACCGACCTGACGTCCTTTGTTGCTCAAGCCCGGTCTCTGGTTGAGGCTTGGATCCACCATCAGCCTCCCACTCTAGATCTCGCTGCTCAACGTACCCAAAAGGAAGCTGTGGGTATCGCCATGATGATGGCCCGGGTACCCCCTCATCTTCACAGTGTCCGGGCTCACATCCTCTCCTCTACTGTTACACCGTTCTTTTCCGATGTGTGCTCAATGCTTCTCAAAGTCTCCCCGCCTCCGGATGTTCCCGGACTTCCTTCTCCGGCCCTTGTTCAACAAGCACCAGCTCCCTTATTGTCTCTTCCCCCCTCTGCCCGTGGTGGCCGCTCTGACTCTCGCGGCCGGGGTCGCGGTGGCCGGTCTAGGCCTAAATGCTCGTTCTGTGGTAAAGATGGTCATCTTGAGGCCACTTGCTTTCGCAAACATGGCCGACCTCCTCGTCCACATGCCTCTGCTGCTACTACCGACTCTGCCTCCTCTCGTACTGAGCTCGACGAGGTTCGTCTTCAGCTCCAGCATCTTCATGGCTTGCTCAGCCGTCCGCCTGCCTCGGTTGGCTCTGCTGCCTCTATCTCCAATGAAGGTATCGCCTGCCTATCCTCTGGCACGCGCTGGATCCTTGATTCTGGTGCCACTCATCATATCACCTTTGTTAGGCCACCGCAGTACTTGTCTTCACCTCACCCGAAGTACATTACTGTCGCTAATGGGGCATCGGTTCCCGTCTCTGGATGTGCTGATATTTCTCTCACCTCTTCTCTCCTCCTGCGCTCGGCTCTACATGTTCCGGGCTCTCCTTTCAATTTACTCTTTGTTGGTCGCCTTACTACTGATTCAAATTACTCAGTGACATTTACTTCTTCTTCTTTTCTCATACAGGATCAGCAGACGTGGACTATCATTGGTAGAGGACGGCTGCCGAATGGGCTCTATCTTCTTGACGACTCTCCCACTGTCCTCGCATCTATCTCCTCTTCGAATTGGCATCGCCGTCTGGGACATGCTCCTCTTCCAGTCCTCCGGAAGGCTCTTCCTGATGTTACTCTCCCTGCTTTTCGCTGCGACACATGTATTTTGGGCAAACAGCCCCGTTCTTCTTTCCCCCCTCATTGTACTCGGAGCTCCGCTCCTTTTATTTTAGTACACTCCGATATATGGGGTCCGTACAAATTTACTAGTATTTCTGGCTATCGCTATTTTCTTACTTTTATTGATGATTACTCTCGCATGACGTGGTTATATCTCCTTCGGGATCGCTCTGAACTTCCCCGCGTATTCCGGGCTTTCATACTTGAGACTCGCACTCAGTTCTCTGCGCCTATTCGCACTATTCGTACTGACAATGCGCGGGAGTACACCAGCCATACGTTTGTCACTCTCTGCTCTGAATTCGGCATTCTTCACCAAACATCATGTACGTACACTCCACAACAGAATAGTGTCGCCGAGCGCAAGAACCGTCACCTTCTTGATGTCGCTCGCTCGCTTATGCTTCAAATGCAGGTCCCCAAACCGTACTGGAACTACGCTCTCTCCACGGCTTGTTTTCTCATCAACCGTCTCCCGTCTTCCGTCCTCCAGTATGCTACTCCCTTCAGCCTCCTCTTTCCCACAACTCCTCCTTTTCCCCTTCCGCCACGGGTGTTTGGGTGTACCTGCTACGTTCACCACCTCGGTCCCTCCACGGACAAATTGGACCCTCGTGCCACCAAGCAGATCTTTGTCGAGTACTCGCGCACTCAGAAGGGTTATGTATGTTATTCGCCTACTACCCGCAAGGTTACTGTCTCGGCTGACGTCACTTTCCGTGAAGATCTTCCATTCTTCCCTGCTCCGGATATCGCTCTGAGTCCAGCTCCCGTCGTTCGTCCTGTCATTCCTGCTCCTCACTCCTCATCCTCTCTCTCTTCCACACCTCCGGTCCGTCCACCACCACCGGTTATCCGGGTCTATTCTCGTCGCTCTTCTCATCCCGTGGCTCCTCTGCAGTCGGCATCGCCCTCTGGTGCTCTGCTCCCTGCTGCTCCGGCTCCCGTCTCTACCGCTCATCCGATGGCGAACTACGTCTCTCTCCATCGCCTCTCCCCCTCTCTTCTTCACTTTGCTACCTCATTATCCTCTGTTTCGGTCCCTAACTCTTTGCAGGAGGCGCTTCACCATCCTGGCTGGCGGGCGGCCATGGACGAAGAAATGACGGCCCTTTGGGCCAACCAGACCTGGGTTTTGGTTCCCTTACCTCCCGGTCAGCACCCTGTTGGATGTAAATGGGTCTTCGTCATCAAGCATGCTCCGGATGGCACTATTGCCCGACTGAAGGCCCGTCTTGTGGCCCGTGGCTTCACACAACAGGAGGGCCTCGACTATGAGGAAACCTTCTCTCCGGTGGCCAAGCTTAACACTGTCCGTGTTCTTCTCTCCGTCGCGGTGCACCGCCGCTGGCCCCTTCATCAGCTTGATATCAAGAACGCCTTTTTGAATGACGACCTTCAGGAAACTGTCTACATGCGCCAACCGCCCGGGTTTGAGACCACGGGGGAGTCTCGGGTCTGTCTTCTCAAAAAGTCAATTTATGGTCTCAAACAGTCCCCACGGGCGTGGTTTGACAAGTTTAGCAAGGTGGTTCGGGACATGGGGTTCACTCGGAGTTCTGCAGATTTCTCCCTTTTTACCCGACACCGGGCCACTGACACCATTCTCCTGTTGGTTTATGTTGACGACATCCTTCTCACTGGGGATGACTCAAAGGGGATTCAAGACGTCAAACAACATCTGAGCACTGTTTTTCAGACTAAAGACCTGGGGAAACTTCGCTACTTCCTTGGTCTCGAGATCGCCCGGCGGCCGGACGGGTTGGTACTCTCCCAACGAAAGTACTGTCTCGATCTTCTCAAAGATGCTGGTCAGTCTGGTTGCAAGCCAGTGTGTACCCCGATGGAGGCAAATCACAAGTTATGCGCTCATGCTTCGGATGACGATTTGCTACTTCCGAACCCGGAATACTATCGACGTCTTGTGGGCAAGTTGATCTATCTAACAGTCACAAGGCCGGATATATCTTTTGCAGTTGGGGTTGTCAGTCGGTTCATGTATGCCCCCCGGGCTTCTCATCTCCAAGCGGTTGAACGGGTTCTTCGATACCTTAAGGGAGCTCCAGGTCAAGGACTGGTTTACAAAACCTCCGACTCTGCTCCCGCATTGGTTGCCTATTCTGATGCCGACTATGCGGGTTCCCTGGACGATCGAAGGTCAACTAGTGGGTTCTGTACTTATTTTGGTGGGCATCTTATTACTTGGAAGAGTAAGAAACAAGCTGTGGTAGCCCGTTCCTCTGCAGAGGCTGAATACAGATCGATGGCCTCAGTTGTCTCAGAACTCACATGGCTTGAAAGTCTCCTTACTGACCTGGGAGTAAAACTCCCCTCCTCTGCTGTTCTATTTTGTGATAGTCAAGCCGCCATACACATCGCAAAGAATCCGGTCTTTCATGAGCGCACAAAACATATCGAGGTTGACTGTCACTTTGTTCGTGAGAAGGTTCAATTGAAGAAACTTGAATTAAAGCATGTTCCAGGAACTGATCAAGTTGCCGACATCCTCACAAAGGCCTTATCAAGCACTCTGTTCTCCCAATGTTTGTCCAAGCTGGGTGCATATGACCTATACGCTCCAGCTTGCGGGGGAGTGTTGGAAAAGCCCACTTAATATTAGGCCCATTTGTATAGCATTTATTGCTTTTCTCTCCTCTCTTTAGTCCCACATTGTGTATAGGCCTTTTCTCTCTCTTTCTCTCATCTATATATATGTACTCATTCTTTGTATTTGTATCAAGTGGACATATATACAAGGTTGGCTTTCTCCATTTCTACAAAGAACTAGTGCGAATAATTCAGCAGAGAATGAAGATTGAACAAAACCATCACCAAATATACTATCATGTCTGACATCATCTGGTGGAATTTAATGTTGGCTATCAAATGTGCTTGAAAATTAAACCATTTAAAAGAATCTCTCGATTGCATCGTATCGGCAAACTAAGTCTAAGATTCGTTTCTTTTCGATCCTTGAGCATATTAGTGATGTGGGTTATCGTCTAGCTCTGCCTGCAGAATTACAAAAGTTACATGATGTTTTTCATGCATCCGCTCTTTGGCGATATATTCCTAATTCAAATATGATGGTGTCTGTCAGTGACGTGCAGATAGAAGCTGATTTGTTGAGCGGAAGAGCAAGAACCTTCAGAATAGCGATGTGAACTTTGTCAATGTGTGGTGGAAAGATCAACCAACCAAGGACGCTACTTGGGAGCGAGAAGATATGATGATAAACTTGTTTCTTTCCTTCTTTTGAACCAAAAAGATTGAATTTTTGAGGATGAAAATTCTGATGAGGGGAGAAATTGTAAGACCCGAACCTAACTTTGTATATTACACATGTAGAAATTAGAAAAAGACAAGTAATTTCCCGATGATGAAAATAATTTCAGTGTCAACTCAACATCACACAATTTATTTTCTTGAAGTTTGAGCTTTTCTGAATGTTTTTACAGCGTTTGTTTCATTTTATTTTGAAATAGAGTCATGGAGATCATTTTAGATCGACGGCGATTGATTTTAGCCAAATATTTTGGCTCAATATATTAGTTTGGTTGCATATATGGTGGTAGGCCCGTGCAAAAATAACTGAAGAACCGAGAACCAATTTGAATCGGCCGGTTCGGGTCGGTTCCCACGCTAGCCGGTTCGGGTCCGGTTCTTGGAAAAATAAGAACCGGCGATTCAATTCAGTTCTCGGGTCCCGTGATCGGTTACCCGAGAACCGACCCGAACCGTATAATAATAGATGAGCGGATTTTTATAAGTTATCACTTATCAATAACTCACGTGGCGTTAAACAATTTTTATAAGTTAATATAATAACTTAATATTGATAACTGATGAGTATTAATTTTTTTATAACTCTCATGAGTCTCAACCCTAGCGCCGCCCGCTCAAAATATCCTCCTGACTGAAACTGAAAGCCTCATCCCTACTTCGAATCTTCAACCTAGCGTCGCCCGCTGCCCCAGCGCCCTGTCCGGCGCCCGGTAGAGTTCCCGTCCCCGTCTACCGTGAAGGTCGATGCTCGAAGCTAGCATTGTAACTTTATAAACCTTACACCCTAGCATCGGCCACTGCCCCTGCGGCGTGCACTGTAAACCTTCTTCCCTCTTCTCTCTTGTTTAATGTTTATCCATTTTGCTCTGCGTGATCTGCTACTCAACATTTTGTTTAATGTTTGTCAATTTATGTAGTTCAACAGCAATGTTTAATCCATTTTGTTTAATGTTGATGCTCACTAATGTAATTTTTCCTTGCATTTTTTCCTCTCATTGGTTGTCCACGGAATTTAAGGAACCGAGAAACGAACCGGAACCGGAACTGAACCGATATTTTTGATTCGGTTTCGGTTCTACATTGTAGAACCGTGGGTTGGTTCTAGTTCCAAAAATTCAGAACCGAACCTATACGGGTCGGTTCTTGGTTCTGAGTGGAACCGAACCGAACCGATCCGAGTTGCACCCCTACATGGTGGCTGAATTGAATTAAAATTGAGGTTGGCTGAATATATTAGTAAGGGGGTTGAAATCTGGATATAGTTTAGTATATCTTATAAAATTACGGTGGCTGGAATATGATAAAAGCATATTTTATTTATGGGAGGCGGTGGACTCATTGTCACAACCCACATTTTTCCCGCCCAGTAAGGCTTTGTTTGGCACGGCGTTTTGGGAACTGCACACCGCGAATTATTCAGCAGCCGCGCCAAACAGTATTTCTACCCTTGACAGTGCAAACCGCCACCGCCCTCTAGTCGTGAAAATACTGCGATTTGGAGTCGTGAAAAAATTTCACGACTCCAAATCGCGGGGGATGCGATTCACGGAGATGCCCGTTCTTCTTCCGCCTTCCCGCTAACGCTGTCGCGGCTACTGCTTCTTCTCCCACACGCGATAGCACTCTTCCGTCGAATACCTCTCCCGACTCCTCTCCCGCTTCTTCTCCAAACTAGCTAACGATAGTAGATTGTTGTTGCTCCGCCTTGAATAGCCGCATGCGCCTCGAAAAGCCGCCTTGCCGTCCCAAACCGCCCTCGCCATCGCCACCACATCCCTCGGCCATCTGGAATCCTCGACGCCGCCTTCCTCTTCCAAATCTGTGAATCTAGGCAGGCGTTTCGCTCGAAGCTGAGACCGTGGAGAAGGGTTGTAGCGACTTTTCTAATTCAGGGATAATCATATGTTCACCCAATAGAGGAGGAGGCCAACAATAATGTCGTCTACACCTCCCACAATTGGAACCAAGGAGGTAGAACCTCCAAGTCCGCACGCTCAGTTTATATCACTTTGATCTGGGTTGTGAGTGCGAGCATTGTGAACTACTGATCAAATTTGGACTCAAAATTAATTTTAAGTTCAATGTTGAACATCAAATTTACTTTAAAAAAATCCTAATGTTGATTTTATGGTTCAAGTGGGTGCACATGTTGATGTTAATGTTTGAAACACCACTGCAACAGCTATTCATCCAAACAGTTTCACAGATTCTGACATCACTCTGTAAAACAGCTTATTATTCCACCACTGCTTCCCACCACTGCTCTGCAGTCGCTGCAGCTGCGCCAAACAGAGCCTAAGTATATCAGAGTAAGGAAAAAATATGTGTCATGATGCCATGTCAGCAGTGGACAACTGCGGATGCTCGGGCAAAACTCATACTTAGTCATGAAGAAAGGTTCTTTTTAAGTTATTTAGAGTTAAAAACCGATTTGTGTATAGTAATTAGTCATATCCCTCGGCTTCGTGGCTCATCTACTCCACAAGGGAAGTAGTTATACGCTGCGGAAAATGCTTTCTTTATGAAATTAAACTTCCTACATGAGCTTAGATGTACAACCCCATATTCGCTGAGCCAGACAAGGAGGCACAATGGTCACAGGAGGGTTAGCCGAAGTGGTCCCGCCCTAAGGAGGATCTCGCCCACAGAAGGCGGAAACGCTCTCGCCGGATGCTATAAAAGAGAAACCGTAGGCCGAGAGCGCCAAGCGCGGACTGCGCGGAAGCGCTCTCGCCCAAACCAAGCCTCAGTCCCGAAGAGTTCTCGCTTGCGCTGGGCGAGAACGTTCGCGCCACGCCCTGGGCCGAAAGGTCTCGGCACTGGCTCTCGCCGAGTGGGGCCCAGGGTCTTTGGAAGAATGTCTTAATTGCCCTCAGGAGAAATTACTTCAGTACCCTCAGGAAAACAGCGGGTTTTGGCTATTGGCAGACCAACCAGGGGCTTTTCAGTAAATTCAGGACAGCAAAATGCTATAAATAGACCCATAAGGGCTCCTTAGAGAGCAAGCTATCATTGTCTCCCGAATTCCAGTGCTTTCTGAGGAGCTCCTAGCCCAGCTTTGGCTTTGGAGGGGAAGCTCTCAGAGATCTTCCGGGTGTGAGGTGGGACCTCCCTGCTGAGGCTTTTTGGGTCAGTCTTAGGTCCTTAGAATCCAGTCAAGTGGAGAGACTTGAGAGAAGTAGGTTTTGGCTGCACCCCTTTTTCTTCGAACTTCAGTTGGGGTCATATTTGGCTTCATCAGTTCTGGTGCGGTGAGCGTGGAAGGCAGCCGATTCAAGAAAGCCTTAAGTTTTGTCTCATGGCTGGAGGTGAAGGTGAAGGGTCAGGTTCTGGAGGCTCCCCCACCCGGGGAGAGGAAGCAACGAAGAGGATGCTGGATGAGTTCAGGCGAGAGGTTTTGCAGACGATCAGCTTGGCCTTCTCGGCGAGAGGCGAGTGGGCCCCCCCTCAGGTCCCGATAGAAGAGGTTCCGCTCTTGGGCGAGAACGCCCCAGGGCAGCGCCCAGGAAAGGAGGTCCCGGGCGAGGCTGGCGAGAGAGATATGGCGGCGCGGGAGCTATTCCCAGGCCAGAGGCAGCGCCCGGGCAAGGAGGCATTGACGGAGCCAGGCGAGAAGGAGGCGGCGGTGCGGGAACTCTTCCCAGGGCACGGTCTCGCGGATCGGGCGAGCCAGCCGAGGCCGCGAGACGTGCCCTCTCGCCAGGCAGGGGGCGAGAGCCCATTTAGCGAGCTCATCATCTCGGCTCCGGTACCGGAGGGGTTCCGGGAGCCCGACATGTCCTACTACTCAGGGAAGGATGACCCGGTGCAGCACGTACAGTGGTTTGAAGACGTTGTGTCCATAAGACAGATGACGGATGCCTTCAAGTGTCGCCTCTTTGCGATCACGCTGAAGGAGAAGGCAAGGGACTGGTTCCACCAGTTGCCAGCAAGGTCAATCTACTGTTTTGAAGACCTGCGGAGAAGTTTTCTGTTGAGGTTCTCAACCTCAAAGAAGCGGAAGAAGGAAGCGGAGTGTCTGTTTGCGGTGAGGCAGAGGCCGGATGAGACGTTGGGTCACTATGTCGACCGGTTCCAGGAGGAGATCCTTTTGGTCCAGGAGGTCCCAGGGTACGCGCTGATGCTGGCCTTCACCCTGGGGCTGAGACCGGGATTTTTTAGCATGGAGTTGAAGAGGATGCCCCCCCTCTCCTTTGAGGAGCTCATGGAGAGGGCGGCAAAGGAGAATGATTTTGAGAGAGCAAACCCAGCATTCGCCAGGAAGTTGGCCAAGCTAGCAGAAGAGGACGGGAAGGAACCAGCAGCGGGAAGACAGAAGGAATCAAGAGAGCAGAGGGAGCTGAGGGAAGATAGGAGAAGGGAGGAGCCCCGAAGGTTCGGGCAGCAGCAGGGTTGGGGGGCCCGGGAGCCAGTCAACCGGTTGGGTTGGAGGCCCCAGGAGGGTCGCCCCCAAGGACCAGGAGAAGGCTATCGGGGGAGAGATAACCTGCGGGAGCCCCGGAGGTTCGATCGACCGGCATGGAGGCAGGAGCCGAGGGATCGTCCCCCACCACCGCAGGAGGCAATGGAAGTAGGAAGAGGGAGAGGAGCAGCCAGGGGAGCTCGAGGAGGAAGAAGAGGAAGGGGAGACGGGAGAAGGGGCGGGGAGGCGTTGCTCTTTTGTGACTTCCACCAGGAGGAGGGGCACGCAACGGCCACCTGCCCGAAGTTCTTAGAGTTGAGGGGTGCCAGAGGAGCGGGGAGGCAAGATCCACCGATGAGGATAGTGGAGGTGCAGCAGGGCGAAGCGGAGGACAGGTGTGAAGACCGGGTGGATGTAGGGACCCGGGGAGGAATCGGGGTGATTCATGGAGGAGTGGGGATTGAGGCAACCCGCAAGGGGAGCCTTCAAACCATGTACCGGAGAGGGGTAGCCTCAACCTCCCAGGTTCCTCCACCAGAAGAAAAGATCACTTTCTCATCAGCGGACATGCCAGACTATGAAGATCCATTCTGCGACGCCCTGGTGATCCAGACGGCAGTGGAGAACTATACCGTTTCAAGGATACTGGTAGATAACGGGAGCTCGGTTAACGTCATCTTCAAGAAAGCTTTTGATGAGATGAGGGTTGAAGGGAAGAGGGTCTTGGCATCGGATGGACCTCTGTTCGGGTTCTCCGGGGAGAGGAAGGAGGTAGAAGGAGGAGTAGGGTTACACGTAAGGTTGGGGGGCGTGTCGCGGAACTGCAGGTTCGTGATCGTGGACGCCCCGAGCAGCTATAATGACATCTTTGGGCGTCCCCTCATCAGCGCCTTTCGCTGCGTCCCCTCCTCGTTCCATCAGTGCCTCAAGTTCAACAATGGGGGGGTGCAGGTCAGGGTCAGAGGAGACCCGAAGGTGGCAAGGCAATGTTATGTTACGGCAGTCAACACTATTTCGTGGATGGCGGAGGCGGAAGAGTTGGAAATTGAGATGGCGGCCCTAGAGGAGGTGGTGGAGGAAGAGGAGATGGTCCTTGAGGAGGTAAGAAAGGAAGCTGGAGAGGAAGCCGAAGAGGAAGAGACAGAGAAGATGCGAGGGGATGTGCGGGTGGTACGGAGGAGCAATGGGCAGGAAAGCGCGAAAGGGACAGTGGAAGTAGAAGAGCAGGCGGCGGGAGAAGTCGAGGGAGAGGTCCCCGGAGGCATAGAAGCCGAGCAGCAGCAGCAGAGAGGGGTAGAAGCGATGGAGATTGAGGAGGAAAAAGGAGAGCTGGAGCTCGAGGAAGAGGCAAGGATCGGTTGGGAGCAGTCGCGGCTGGAACCGGCTGAAGAAGTGGTGGAGATGGAGGTCTTCACCAGAGCGGGAAAAGTGCAAAGGGTGCGGGTCAGCGGGGGGTTGAGTCTTGAGGCCCGGGAGCAGGTGCGAGCTTGCATTCAAAGCAACGTTGACGTCTTCGCTTGGAGCGCGGCGGACATGCCAGGCATCGACGCCGACATAGCCTGCCATCGCCTGAACCTGGATCCCCGCGCCCGCCCCATCCGTCAGAAGATGAGAGCCATCGCCACCAAGCTGGAGGAGCCCATTCGCGAGGAGGTCAAGAAGCTCCTGGAGGCGGGCTTCATCTCAGAGATCCAGTATCCAGGCTGGATCTCCAATGTGGTAATGGTGAAGAAAGGATGTGGTAAATGGAGGATGTGTGTAGACTTTTCTTTGTTGAATAAATCATGCCCTAAGGATTGCTATCCCCTGTCTCGGATCGACGCGCTGGTTGATTCAGCCGTTGGTTTTTCTGTCATGAGTTTTTTAGATGCTTTTTCAGGTTATCACCAAATCCGGATGCACCCTCCTGACACCAAGGATGTGTCCTTCATCACAAGGGAGGGGTGCTTCAGTTACAAGATGATGTCCTTTGGGTTAAAGAACGCAGGGGCTACCTATCAGCGCATGATGGATCGGGTCTTCCGGGATCAGAGGGGGAGGAACTTGGAGGTCTACGTCGACGACCTAATGATCAAAAGCAAATGCATAGTTTCGCACCTGCAAGACCTCGAGGAAACATTCGCCACCCTGAGAAGATTTAAAATGAGGCTGAATCCCTTGAAGTGTGTCTTCGGGGCAAGCCGCGGAAAGTTCCTCGGGCATCTCCTGACTCCGGAAGGAGTGGAGCCCAACCCGGACAAAGTCAAGGTCATCCTGGATTTGGAGTCACCTCGCGACGTCAAGGAGGTCCAGCGCTTGACAGGCAAGCTGGCTGGGCTAAGCAGGTTCCTCTCCCGGGCAGGAGACAAGTGTTCTTCATTCTTTAAAGTGCTGCGGGGGAATCAAAGGTTCGAATGGACGGCCGAGTGCGAAGAGGCTTTCCAAGGGCTGAAAAGGCAACTCTCTCAGGCTCCCCTCCTTCAGAGCCCAAAGGATGGAGAGGACTTGACCTTGTACCTCGGAGTAGGGGCGGAGGCGGTAAGCTCCGTCCTAGTAAGAGAAGAAGGAAAGAAGCAGCTTCCCATCTACTACGTCAGCCGGATATTGAGAAATGCAGAGCTTCGCTACCCCATCCTGGAAAAGCTCGCTTATGCCTTGGTCATCTCGGCCAGAAAGCTCCGGCCGTACTTTCAAGCGCATTCGATTAGGGTGGTGACCGACCACCCTCTTCGTAAGATCTTCGAAGGAGTGGAGCACTCGGGGAGGCTGGCTAAGTGGTCCATTGAGCTAAGCGAGTTCGACATCTCCTTTGTACCAAGGCTCTCCATCAAGGCACAGGCAGTGGCGGACTTTCTAGCAGACTACGTTGTTGAGGTTGAGGGGGAAGAGCAGCAACCGCGAGAAGCATGGAAGTTGACGGTTGATGGGGCCTCAGGAAGGCACTCCCTAGGGGCAGGGGTGGTGTTGACAAGTCCCCAGGGGGTAACCATAGAGCAAGCAGTCATTTTACATTTCCCAGTGACCAACAATCAAGCGGAGTATGAGGCCGTTATTGCTGGCCTTCGCCTGGCAAAGGAGCTGGGGATTCAGGAGGTAGAAGTTTTCACTGATTCAAAGGTAGTGACATCGCAAATCCGGGGAGAGTTTGAAACTCGGGAGCCAACCCTCATCAGATACCTCTCCAAGGTAAGGGTGATCATCGGAGGATTCCGGTCTTTCTCAATTCAACATATTCCAAGGGAAGAAAGTGTAGCCGCCGATCGACTAGCCAAGTTCGGACCTCAGGTAGGAGGGACCTTGACGGAGCTATTCCGACCGGCTATAGATGAGGGAGAATTGATGATGGTGGATCGACAGCCCTCGTGGGTGGATCCATTTGTGGCCTTCCTAACCACCGGTGAACTGCCTGAGGGGACCAAGGTTGGGAGAAGCTTCAAGCGCAAGGCGGCTCACTACTTGATGATGGAGGGGGGTCTGCATCGTAAGATGTTGTCAGGGCTCCTAGCCAGATGTGCGACCGAAGAGGAAATCCCGAAGATTTTAAGGGAGGTGCATTCGGGCGAGTGCGGCAGTCACTCTGGAGGAAGGACACTGGAGGCTAGGGTGGTCAGACAGGGGTACTTCTGGCCCACCCTAAGGAAGGATGCCATGGAGTTTGCAAGGAGGTGTCAAAAATGTCAGCTCTTCGCCCCCCTTCAACTCTTGGCAGCTCAAAGACTCCGGAGTATCACGACACCATGGCCATTTGCTATCTGGGGAATGGACTTAGTTGGGCCCTTTCCTCCGGCTAGTGGACAGAGGAGGTTCCTTTTGATCATGATTGATTATTTCTCGAAGTGGCTAGAGGTTAAAGCTTTAGCCAAGGTCACCTCGCAGGTTATAAGGAATTTCATCTGGGGGGAGATCATTTGTAGACATGGGTTGCCCCAAGCAATAGTGACCGATAACGGCCCCCAGTTTGCCAGCGAGGAGTTCATCAGCTTCTGCGCTCAACTGGGAATAGATCTCCGGTTTGCCTCCGTCCATCACCCTCGGAGTAACGGTCAAGTGGAAGCAGCAAACAAAATCATTGTAAATCTACTAAAGAAGAAGGTGGAAAACTTGAAGGGAAATTGGATGGAACAGCTTCCATCGGTCCTGTGGGCACTACGAACGACTCCGAACACGGCCACCGGTGAGACCCCCTTCAAGCTCTCTCATGGGTGTGAAGCCGTCCTACCGGTGGAGTTTGAGGTCCGGTCCCCGCGAGTCACAGCCGCGGGCGAAGGTGACGAGACTTGGAGGGTGGAGAATGAAGAGGGGCAGCGCCTCTCGTTAGATATGGTGGAGGAACTGCGAGACGTGGCGGCTATCAGGCAAGAAGAAATCAAGCGACGGATGGCCAAGCATTTTGATAAGCATGTCAGGGTCAAACAGTTCGCAGAAGGGGATCTGGTGCTGAGAAAGGTCGACGCGGCGGGAAGATCGGCTCCCGTGGGTAAGCTCCACCCGAACTGGGAAGGTCCATACATTGTAAAGGAAGTCCTCGGAACAGGGGGATACTACCTCCAGGACGTGGAGGGAAGAGCCTTAAGCCACACGTGGAGTGGTGATGATCTAAAACGCTTCTACCCCTGAGGGGGGAAGGATGTAACCGTGTATCTCAAAATTAAACTTGTTATATTATACCGATTGATTCTCCTTTAACTAGTGTCGAATTTTTCATGACATAACATAGTTGAATGTTTTGTGACACCCCGAGCTCGGCTCGGCCCCAGGTAGACCCGCTGCGCAGGCTCTCATCTAGCTGGCAGGTCCGAAGGCTCGCCTGTGGGGGATAGGTTTCGGTTTGAGATCTTCATCGGCACCCCGAGCTCGGCTCGGCCCCAGGTAGACCCGCTGCGCAGGCTCTCATCTAGCTGGCAGGTCCGAAGGCTCGCCTGTGGGGGATAGGTTTTGGTTTGAGATCTTCATCGGCACCCCGAGCTCGGCTCGGCCCCAGGTAGACCCGCTGCGCAGGCTCTCATCTAGCTGGCAGGTCCGAAGGCTCGCCTGTGGGGGATAGGTTTGGTTGGTTTGAGATCTTCATCGGCACCCCGAGCTCGGCTCGGCCCCAGGTAGACCCGCTGCGCAGGCTCTCATCTAGCTGGCAGGTCCGAAGGCTCGCCTGTGGGGGATAGGTTTGGTTGGTTTGAGATCTTCATCGGCACCCCGAGCTCGGCTCGGCCCCAGGTAGACCCGCTGCGCAGGCTCTCATCTAGCTGGCAGGTCCGAAGGCTCGCCTGTGGGGGATAGGTTTTGGTTTGAGATCTTCATCGGCACCCCGAGCTCGGCTCGGCCCCAGGTAGACCCGCTGCGCAGGCTCTCATCTAGCTGTCAGGTCCGAAGGCTCGCCTGTGGGGGATAGGTTTTGGTTTGAGATCTTCATCGGCACCCCGAGCTCGGCTCGGCCCCAGGTAGACCCGCTGCGCAGGCTCTCATCTAGCTGGCAGGTCCGAAGGCTCGCCTGTGGGGGATAGGTTTGGTTGGTTTGAGATCTTCATCGGCACCCCGAGCTCGGCTCGGCCCCAGGTAGACCCGCTGCGCAAGCTCTCATCTAGCTGGCAGGTCCGAAGGCTCGCCTGTGGGGAATAGGTTTGGTCTGGTTGGCTTGGTTAATGAAAGGCAGGAAGCACGTTGGGAATACCAAATGAAAAGTGAAAAAGAAGAGATAGATCTCGGCAGAGATAGATCTCGGCAGGGATAGGTCTCGGCAGAGATAGGTCTCGGCAGAGATAGATCTCGGCAGAGATAGATCTCGGCAGAGATAGATCTCGGCAGGGATAGGTCTCGGCAGAAGATTCCCCATTGAAGGGAACTCGAGGTGGGGAGGCTTCCGCCAAAAGGGTTCCTCACAGTGTTCTCGAACAAATAGGCGAGATCGTCATACGATGGGCTAGTGGGGACTCGCACAGTCTAGAGGGGACGGTCCCGTCTTAAGGATTCGAGAGTCACGCTTCCGGCTGGCCGGTTACCGCGGGTTCTTGCTGATTCATCGCTACGGATTTCCTAAGAAGGCCAAGGGTCTTGGCGGAAGCCTACGCCGAAAGCATTCAACTACGACAATCACATCAAACACATTCGCAAATAACAAAAAATGTTCGCAAGAAAAAAAAACATTTGCATTAACAAATACTATATACGGGTACAAAATGATAGCGTCTCGCGCTTTACATAGAAGTGAAGAACAGAAGCAAGAAGGGGACCCTCAAGGGGACAAACTGTATCCTTCGGAAGTCTCGCTGGAGCTTCCGCTGGAGCTTCCGCCGGAGCTCCCCCCGGAGGTCTCGCCATCCGCTGCGGGGGACTTTGGGACATCTGAGGGAGGGGTATCAGGGGCGCCAGGGGGCTTTGGAATGGGCTCGAAGAGCCACGGGACAAGTTGCTGAGCGGTGATGTCTTTGCCCCTCCCGTCCCAGCAGTCGATGTCGCGCAGCGTCTTCAGCGTCAACTTCACGGTGGCTTGCGCGTTCCCCTGGAGCAGCTTGTCAATGTCATAAGCCGAATAATACTGGCTCTTCAATCTCTCGTCCAGCGGAGGGGCTGCACTCGCCTCGAGGCGCGCGATCTGCTCCCGCAGGAGAACATTGTCATATCGGGCCTGAGACAGCTCCTCGCGAAGTGCGGCTTGAGCGGAATCCTGAACAGCGGAAGGTTAGCAAAAGAGAAAGGTTAGGAAGGCGAGAACAAGTGATTGTGGAAGGTCTCGCTTACCCCTTCCGCTTGGCGCGAGGATGACAGTTGCTGGGTCTCGGCCAGCTCCTTGGCCAGAGAGGCCGCCTGGGCCACCGCATCGTCCCTGGCCTTGAACATGTCTTGGAAGTTGCGATCTATCGTAATGCTCCGTCGGGCGCACATATGCGCAAGCTCCAGCCCACGTATTAAAGCGCGAGTGGAGTCGTATGCCAACAGCCGGGTCGACATCCTGTCGTAGACGCTAGCGTCCTCCCGGCTGTAGAGGCCATAGCCTAAGGCGAAAGCCTCGCCGGTGACCTCGTCTCGCTCCGCCCAGCTCGGCAAAAGGGACGAGATCGTGACCTTGTTGGCGTCAAGGTCCCATTGCAGCAGTGGCTTGTTCTCCGCGTCCAGACACCTCACGCCGAGACCAAAGTTGCGATGACCCCGCGGCACCTCGTCAGACGGGGGTTGGCCGGAGGTCCCGGCGGCGGCACCCTCGCTCTCGGCGGCGCCAGGGGTCCGAGGGTTCTCGGCAGGAGTCCCGGGGCCGCCCCTGGTGGCCGCAATCCTGCTTACTGCCTCCAGGACCTCCTCGAAGGAGCGGCCGGCGGGGAGAGGTTTGACGGGCTGTACAACCACAGCCTTACCCTTCTCGGTATCCGTGGTCTTGGGCCTCTTGATTGGCTGAGGTGCGGAAGCAACCGGCTTTCGCTTCACAACACCGCTCGAGGGGGGGAGGCCCGGCTCCTTTCGGCAGGCTTGCGCGGCGGCTTTCGCAAGAGCCAGCGGGTCCTTCGGAGGCTGACTCCCTCCGGCGCGAGCCTCGTCAAAAGGCTGGCGGAGAGGGATCTCGCGCTCTCCTGCGAAAACAATAGCGATAAGTTCTAACCTTGGAAAAGGCAAGAAAAAGATAAACGAAGGCGAGACCCTACCTTCTCCCGGAAGTACAGGGGAAAGAGAATCGACGTCTCGCCGGAGGTGGAGGACGTCGAAGTCCTTGGTTCCGAAGAACTCAAGGAGGGCACTCTCGCGGGAGCCCAAGGACGGAGGCTTGTAGGCGGCATCCTCGTATTGGATGGGGGCTAGGGGTGCGTTCCCGAAGTCGTCGGAGACGTAGATGAACTTCTCGCCCCAATGATGATGCTTGTTGGCGAGACCGATCGTCTTCAGCAGTTGCCCGGAGAAGAACACCACGCCTCCTTTCGCGCGGAAGGTAAACAGCTTGCGGAAGATCGACAAGCTGAACTCGATCCTCTCGGAACGCATGTAGCATATGAATGCCACGAGAATGGCAACTGAATTAGGGTTCAGCTGCGCGGGAACCACCCCGTAGTACCGGAGAGCCTGTCGCATCTCAGGCCACAGCGGAAGGCGGAAGCCCACCTCGAAGTGTTCAATAGGGATGGCGAGCTCCCCCTCCCCTGCAGTGTTGACTTTGTCATGACTGCCCGGGGGCCGCGCGACGAAGCCGGCGGGAACGTGCTGGGTCTTGGTCAGATTGAACTCCTCCAGAGTGAGAGTACAGGAAGGGAAGAGATGCTTTTGGAAGGCTTCCGCGCAGTTGGATCGTCCTTCACCACCGCCCGGCATCGCAATAAGGTTTGAGGGCGAGATCTACGAGGAGGAGGCGAGAGCGAGAATGGAGCGAGAACGGAAGTGGAAGGGTGAGACAGGCGAGAGCTTTGCGAAGACCGCGAGAACAACAACAAAGGGGAGAGAGACTGGAATCAGAGAAATGAATGTGGTAGGTGAGCCTCCTATTTATAGAAAATCGTGGTAATGATGGCTGTTTTCAAAAAGGCGGCGGGGGTACAGCCGGCGCGTCCTAGGTCAGCGACGCTTCGTTTTTCCCGCCCGAATCTGACAGCGACTGATTAACTAAGCAGCTGGCGCAAACGTGGCGAAGTGTCATACGGCCGGTAAGGCAGGCGGAAGCAAAGTGGCTCTCGTCACCCCAAAGACCTGGGAAGATAACTCATACGCATACAAAGATATTAAAGACAGAGCTATTGCTCTCGCTGAGCGGGAACGCGATAAAATAATAAGCGAATAAAGTGCGGGAACATTAGTTACAACTCCAAGCAAAAAAATGAGGGTACATTAGAGAAGGGAAGGCCAGGGGAAGAGGAGGGGAGGTCTCGCGCTTCAGTACGGCTCCCAGCGCCATTTCCCTTGCTCCCAACGCCACTTGCCTCGGTCCCGCAGCTTGGTCCGGGGAGGCGCCTGCGGGTTGAAGTAGGATGACAGAACGCTGCATCCCAGGTCAACCCGGCGAGACAGATCCCGGATTCTCTCGATGCATCTCTCAGGTGAGGACCCGGCGGTAGCTCCCCCGGGCCGGTCCATCTCGCCTAGAAGGAAGTCTCGCTCCAGGGACTCCAGCCTTTTCTCCACTGACTGGCGAAACTCTCTGGCCGCAAGGTCGCGGACCCGTTCTCGCCGGATGAGTTTCGACAGAATGGCGGCAACCTTCTTCCCTCGTCTTTTCGCGCTCCCGGCACCGGTCAGGATCTCCTCCATCTCGTCAGATGAAGGGAAGGGAGAGCTCTCGCCATCCTCTCCTTCTCTTTCTTCTTCTTCTTCTTCTTCTTCTTCCTCTACCTCAGCACCAGGACGCGAGTCCGTGTCCCCTGTCGAAAGAAGCCTCATTTTAGCGGAAGCTGAAGAATAGCAGCGATAAAATTGCCGTATACCTTCAGAGTGACGAGGCCCCCCGGTCGACGGCAGGCGAGAAGGCCCAGCCCCCCCCCCCCCCCCCCCCCCCCTCAGCTCCAAAGAGGAGGTGGATTGGCTTTCCTTTGCCGGGGGGGGTAAACTTTGCGGATGGTGATCCCGGCCTGATCGAGAGCGGGGGAGCGGGTTTTCTCAGCCGCTGGAGGACTAACGTCTAGCGGTGGCACAGGGATCTCGGCATTTTTTCCTCTCGCCGATAGGGAGGAGTCAACCACATGGGCAGACTGATTCGCAGTTCTCGCCCCACCATCCTGGGTGGCGAGATCCGAAGGTGCAGAAACCAACGCTGCGAGAAATCAGGTCAGCGTTTGGAAATACCAGGCGAAGCCAAGAAGGGAACCTTTACCAGCGGTGTTCGGGTCTGGCGGAGGAGGCGCCTCGGGAACCTGTGGATGATCATCGTGATGGCTAGAGGGTGGATCCGAACGTTCTCGCGGGGACGCGGCAGCGTCAGGAACCGTCTCCTGCGAGAGGTATTAAGTTAAACAATTGAGCAACTGGTTGTTAATTGGTATATCAAGCTTACCTTCCGCGGCGAGATGCCGTCCGCGCAACTAGGGGTCGAGGTGGGCGGGCTCCTGTTCTCGCGGGATAGGTCCCGCTGAACCACCTTCGCCTTCTTCTTCTTCTTCTTAGGCAGAGAAGGCTCAGCAACTGACGACTGTCTCGCTAGCCATGGGGCGACAAGGGCACTGTTAGCCCTAGCTCGCGCCTGCGCCGCGTTGATGCGGTCCTGCAGATCCTGCGGAAGAGGTTTATCGGCACGCTTGGAAGGCATAGCGAGAGAGGGCGAGAGCTCAGAAGGAGAATGGCGACTCGAGGGAAGTGTTATGACCGTCTATCGGCACTCATATTTATAGGCGCCGTACGGCCCACCGAAAGATTCCCTGACATTGACACGTGCTCAGCGAATATTTTGGGTTGAACATGTCTTTTCGAGCGCGGCGCTAGCTCAAAAAGAGCGGGGATTGTGTACAACCCCATATTCGCTGAGTCAGACAAGGAGGCACAATGGTCACAGGAGGGTTAGCCGAAGTGGTCCCGCCCTAAGGAGGATCTCGCCCACAGAAGGCGGAAACGCTCTCGCCGGATGCTATAAAAGAGAAACCGTAGGCCGAGAGCTCCAAGCGCGGACTGCGCGGAAGCGCTCTCGCCCAAACCAAGCCTCAGTCCCGAAGAGTTCTCGCTTGCGCTGGGCGAGAACGTTCGCGCCACGCCCTGGGCCGAAAGGTCTCGGCACTGGCTCTCGCCGAGTGGGGCCCAGGGTCTTTGGAAGAATGTCTTAATTGCACTCAGGAGAAATTACTTCAGTACCCTCAGGAAAACAGCGGGTTTTGGCTATTGGCAGACCAACCAGGGGCTTTTCAGTAAATTCAGGACAGCAAAATGCTATAAATAGACCCATAAGGGCTCCTTAGAGAGCAAGCTATCATTGTCTCCCGAATTCCAGTGCTTTCTGAGGAGCTCCTAGCCCAGCTTTGGCTTTGGAGGGGAAGCTCTCAGAGATCTTCCGGGTGTGAGGTGGGACCTCCCTGCTGAGGCTTTTTGGGTCAGTCTTAGATCCTTAGAATCCAGTCAAGGGGAGAGACTTGAGAGAAGTAGGTTTTGGCTGCACCCCTTTTTCTTCGAACTTCAGTTGGGGTCATATTTGGCTTCAACATTAGAGGTTCCCAGAGGACACCTCATGGTATGCAAGATCTAAATTTATAATAACGATAAAAGTAGATTTTTTTTACGGTCGCTAAACATAGTGATTTAACATTTTTGAAAACATGCAATGCATGAGGTAAAAGTAGTAGTTTTTATACTTGAAAATAACTATCATACAATCCTAACATAAAACGTCCCAGAGAGCAAGCAATCCACATTCACAGAAAGAAAACTAAGCAGCTAGCAAGTATCCAAAAAGAACAACAGTCTTGTGGGCGTCAACAAACTGACATGAACCCACATAAATCCAAGTATGTCTGAGCTAGTAAAGCAAAATAATCAACAAACTACCTCGCTAAGATGAGGCAACAACCACGACCAACACTGTCGCACAAGCACTCCAAAAACCCAGCACCGAACTCAGCTACAGCTTTGAAACTGAGGCATTTCAAAGACAAAACACCTCAGCAAGAAAGTACAAGTGATGGCAAAAAAAGCCACAAGTACAAAAGTCAAGGGGTATCAACCCAAGACCAAATAAAAGGTACATAAACAAGTACAGTAGTAAGGTACAAAAGTAAAAAAAACTTACGTGAAGCGTCACGTACAACCAGAATACCCCAAACGCACAAGGCTATAAGGGGAAAAATCAAGATTAAACCATCAGGAAGAGAAACAAACTCATATTAGTCACTTGTGGTCAACTCCACCAAACAATCCAAAACGGGCAGGGTGGTCAACTCAGCTGGACACAACCCTAAAGACAATTATCCGTCTAAATGCGGGAGAGACTAAACACTCCACCAAACACCGCAAATGCCCCAAAAACCCGGTAGAGCCCCACAAAGTGCTAATAGGGAGATCAAACGTTGTGCCGGTGGATTCACCCACTAATAACACCCGCAATGAAGAAACACCCGGAAGGAAAACCCCGTAACGATTCGGGTTTAGAGCTCAGAGGCACACCACAACCCAATCGGGGCCTGGTGTCTTGTCTCGCCCACGGCATCGCCACGAAGAAAAACCATGATAGACATCTCAAGTCAACAACGGCACGTCAGATTCTACTAAACAATTCTAGAATTGAAGCGGTTGATCAACCTTTAGGAAGAACTTAAAATCCTAAACAAACTCTAACGCACTCTACGAGAAAATTACGGACATTAATAAAAGCGGGATTTAATCACGTTATCAGAAACACACAACCTTTAACAGGCTAGATGGCGAAATCAAGAACATGATGATTATAGTGCAATTAGTCAAAAGATCATATCAGCAAGATATATCAGTAAATTATTTGAATAATCAAGAACACAAGCAGTTGGAAATTCCTGCAAAATCCTGGGTAAAGAAGGGAAGTGAAAAAGGAAACCATCACTTGCCTTGATTTTTTTATCGAAAATATTCTCTGAATCACTCTTTGACGTAGATCGGGGCTAAAGAAAACGAGAGAAGTCAAAATCTAAGAAGAATGGACAAAAACAGGAGTTTGAGCCGAAAACCCTAGCGAGAAAATCTCAAGAGAAGGAGAAGATATTACCACGATGACAAAGCTCTCGCTGAGAGCTTTCTGGATCTATGATCGGTTGAAGATTTCGAGCACCGGAGCACCGTCGGCGGGCATCGGAGGAAAAGCGAAAAACTATCTCTCTTGTTCACGCCGCTCTGGTTCGGGAAGAACAGTAGGTCGGTCCAAAGTGAAGAAGGAAATAAGTAGGTATTTATATACCTAAGGTAATATCAGGATCACCGTACTCAGAAAAGAATCGGGTCAGGCTGAATCAGCCATCCCGAGAAGAAGGCCAGAGCACTCGAGAACAAGCAGGCAGGAATTCCGAGAACCAAGAAGCATTTCCCGAGAACTAGGAGTGGATTTCTCGGATGGGAAAACATATTTCTCAAGTATAGAAATGGTTTCTCGAGAACATAAGGGATGCTCTCGAGTACAAAAAAAAAGATCTTCTCGAGAACAGAAGGGCTGTTCTCGAGTACAGAAATAGTCTTCTCGAGAACATAAGGGATGCTCTCGAGTACAAAAAAAGATCTCGAGAACAGAAGGGCTGATCTCGAGTACAGAAATGGTCTTCTCGAGAACACAAGGGATACTCTCAAGTACAAAAAGATCTTCTCGAGAACAAAGGAGGTCTGTTCTCAAGTACGGAAAATCTTCTCGAGAACAAAGGAGGTTGTTCTCGAGTACGGAAAATCTTCTCGAGAACAAAGGAGGTCTGCTCTCGAGTACGAAAAATCTTCTCGAGAACAAAGGAATTTCTCGAGATCAGCAAAGGCATCTCGAGAACAAAAGTAGTTCTCGAGAACAGAAGAACACCACCCGGGGAAGCAAAGACTGTTCTCGAGAACAACAAGGGATTTCTCGAGAACTCCAGGTCTTCTCGAGAACATAACAAGGTAAATTTGATAAATTTCAAATTGTCTTTTATCCCGGGATAAAATGTCGACCCTACGAATTAGCGGCGAAGACGACCCTAAAATCCGACGTACCATTCTTGAGACACTATCATCAATAGCTTACCCAAGCAAAGAAAATCCTCACAGGATCCAAACACACGTCGAGACCCCAAAATGCCCGGAACGCAACAAAACCGGACAAGTCCAATTCCTCAAAACCTCAACCTTAAATCAAGGAAAAACATTTAATCCCAACAGAACTCCCAAAAATCTGGTCAAACAGACCCAACGGGCGCAAAACGCACAAACGGTGCAGCGCCGACATCAAAACGAAGAAAGGGTAACGCCCTGACGTCATAATTATGATGCCAACAGACCAAATATTGACATCAGAAAAATCGGGGGCGTTACACTCATGGACTCTTCTCTTATATTTATCACTTCCCTGCTCCACCACTTCTCATTTTCGCCTTTTCTGTTGGAGCTCTTGCATGCTGGTTCTGCTAGGGTTGTTCTAGTTCTCCTCCCCCTTGTGTAACAGTTACCTCTCCTTATGTTGGGAGTACCCGAGAAACCTGTTGTACCTTCGGCCTGTGCTCTGCTGCTGTTTTTTGCGGCTTTGGGCTTTGGCCGGCAGCGTTGGGCTGCCTCTCCTTACTGTGAGTTTTTTCCCCTTTCTCTTCTTATAATTGTTGAACTATGAGTTTCTATGCTGAAATTTGGAAGGGATTGAGTTATGGCTTTCAAATTTGGGGGTTTTTCTATATTGTCCGTCTAGTGTTTCCTTGATTTGGGCATTGTTTGGACTTGGGTTTGTAGGCATGTTGTTCCTCTACCTTTATTTCTTTTACTCATACATGTGTTGCCCTGGTTTAATGTTGTTGTTTTGGCATGATATCTTGGGGATTTCTTATATTTGTTGTAGGCCGGCTGTGTTGGCAATAATTTGTCTTAGATTCCTGTATGGAAGGGCGACTGTTTGTGGAGTTTTTCCTTGGAATTGGGGCTGCTATTGGCATCCCTTGATGCTGCTATTTTAGCAGCCCTTGATGTTGTGTGCTGCTGTTGGGCCGTTATTGACCCATGTAGTGCAAGGTCATTTGTTATATTTGACTGTCCACCTTGATTTTTGAATAAAATGAAAAGTGACCCTTGTTGTAGTGGCTGAATTCAAGTTTGAGTTGCTTTTGTTTAGTCTCCTATGCTAGTCCTTCCCTAGGCAACTCCTATACGTCGCAGTTGCGGCCTTTTTTAGGAATCCGTTTATAACTATTTAACGGCCCAACTCTAAAGTAAATGACTAATTGATACTGCATAGGATGACGTCCGACGATAGACGCGATGAGAATCCTACAAAGGACAAGAGCAACGGAAAAGCTGTGGTGAGTCCTTACCGCTTTGATTACGTATACATTTAAATTATTTTGAATTATGAACATATGTAGAAATACTTTACTCTGAATTATTTCCTTGCATGGACACTGAATATGAATTGAATGTATCGAAGAGATTTGAAGATTTGAAATCACTGAAAATATAAAATCGCTAAAAAAGCTAAATATGGATTAGCAAGAGATGAAAACTCTGAGGAAAAATTTATACATTCTTTCTTATATTTTGAAAATGAATATAAATTGAATATGAAAAGAATATGAAATTGAGAGGGCGTCAGCGTATCGAAAGTCTAAGGGTTGTCGCCGTGTAAGGGGGTAGAGCAACTGACTCTTACACCTTGTGAGGGGAGTAGAACTCTCACACCTCGTAGGAGGGTCGAACTCCTATGATTTTGATATAAAATTGTCTAATCTAGGAGGCGTGGAAGCCTGTTACGCATGTGAGTGCCCTAGAACGGACATTGATGTGACGGGCTGACGGGCCCAGGTGTTTGAGAACATTAAGATTGACCTTCAACGTTTCGAAAGAACAAATTATGATATGAATTATGAACTGAAAACCGAAATGCATAAGCATGAGTCATGATATGCATTTTGAATTGAATAAGAATGAATTAGAATATGCATTCTGAATTGAATACAACACTGAATAAGAATGATATACATTTTGAATTGCATACCGCAATGCATAAGAATGAATGATGATATACATTCCGCATTGAATACAAATTGAACAGAAATGAATAAGAACGAATTATAGTACAAGAATTAAGAATTTGATAAGAATGCAAGAAATAAAAATTTGATACCAGAAATTATTTATTTCAGTTTGAATACCTCATTGTACAGGACTTTATCTGCTTACTTCACTCACATGTTCATATAGAATTTATAACTGCATATTGACGTTGACGTTTTGTGTTTGCTTGTAGTGCGGTTAAAGAGGTAAGAAATTCACTTCGTTTTCTAAACTAACTGGTTGTCAATTTCTTATTTTAGGATCAGACTGTCAGCGTACTAGGCCTCGCGCTGCAGAGGTAGAGCGAAAGCAAAGGGAATATGTGGTTTGTCCACTGGTTAGATTTGTTTTTGTTTATTTAGATTTGCTACCGTCTGTACATGCTCATAGTTATTTTTTCCTGTATTCTGGTTAGACATGATATAAATTAATTGTTTAATATTTCTCCTGATACCACTCATATGTTTTACACATTTGAACTACTGTGTTATTTAATTGTGAAAAATTGCTCAGAATAAAGATTTAAATTGTGACGAACTTTGTTCTGTTATAGCACAACATAATGAAAAATATTCAAGAGTTTGTAGCCAACTGCCCAGAAACTAAAAAGTAAAATATAAGGTCATGGATCCATAATAGCCTAATTGAAAGGGCATTACGTTGGAATTCATTCCACATCTATTGAAGTCCCACGGTTATGCTTGCATTCTTGTGGTGATAGATCGCATATTAAAGTATGCTCACTTTGTGTCCCTCCACCCCCTCTACAAAACTTTGTTGGTAAAGAGTTTTTGTGCAAGAGATGGTACATTTGCAAGGATTTCCTTTGCCCATCATTAATGACTACAACGCCAACTTCATGAGTACATTTTGGCTTGAGCTTTCAAGTTACATGGAACCAAGTTACATTTGAGCTTCGTATACCATCCCCACTATTTTAAATATCCTCTGATATGACTGACATGTCTGTCAACATGTCATTTCTTACGATAAAACGGCATTTTAAAAAACAATCAACTGTCTTTTTGTAAAATATAGGTCGACATAATCGATTTTTTCGATATATCGGTCAGCAAGACCTTTGAATATATTGTTTTCTATTTTATGTTATGTTAGCAGTTTAGCATGTCTAAATCATATATATATATGCACACACGACTGTCATGCACGGAGGGCCCCACGTACCCTGCGTGACAGTACCCGGGCCGCGGCCATGGGCTTCGTAGTGTAGATTCTTTGTCGAAGGGATCACAGTATTAAAAAGACAAAGCATTATATTAGATCAATGGGATTGAATTTGCTGAAGGGTTCAAATTCTTTCAAGACAAATATACCCATTTTTTCTAATATAATGTATCCATAATAATGAACTCGCAAATTCAATCTGAAGCAATTTTGAATGTTTCTTTGACATCGGATTGAAGATGAGCATTAAGTAATTTGGTAGAATCAAGGGGAAATTCAAAGGAATATATCAAGAACTATAATTTCTATGATGATATTTTGTAGTCAGGAAAGTTGTTAATAGAATACAATGTTATGTAAATTTCAAAAATTTTAACCGTTCAAAAAATCCGGAATAAAATAAAAATCCCCCAAAATAAATCAAACTCTCCTTTCAGGGCAAAACCTCAAATAAATTAAATTCAGTGTGAAACCACAATTCGCAGTGTAGAATGTTGAAATAAGGGTAGACAAAAGCAGGGAGATTAGTGAAGAAGAAAGGAAAAATTGAAGTAAGGTTGAGTTTACATACCAGCGGATCTGGAGGTTTGAAACCTGCGTTACTGGGGCTTTCGAAAATACGTTTAAAAATGTGAAATGAAGGCATCATCCATGAGTAATTTGTTGCGTTTAACCTCATCTGCAGAGGATGAGGAATTTTACCCGGTGGAAGGGGGTGTGATGTGATGAGTAGAGAGCAGCGAGAGGGGTGGAATGCGAGAGAAGGTTGGATGTGCGATGTGGTTCGGAGCCGATTGTGTGGAGATCCAACGAGAGACCTAGAGGAACAGGAACGAAGAGGCCCAGCGTCGCAGAACCTGTAATGTGGTAGGAGCGGGGAAGTATAGGCCGGCGTCAAGAGTGCGGTAAACCTAGAATGTGGGAGTAGTGGGGAGGAGGGTCGGCGTAGGGACTAGGGGAAGAATGGATTGAGGGAGGAGCAGGGACAAAGAGATCGGAAGAGCGATTGCGGGAGGAGTGCAGGAGGTTTGGGAGTCTGCGGTAGGGTTTTCGGTGTGGGGTTTAAATGAAGTATGTATGGAGGGTTGCGAGCAGAGCCTTTAATTAATAGGTGAACGGCTGAGATTTGAAGAGTGGACAAAACCCAGCTTCAGATGGTCCATTATGTTTTCCTTTATATATATATATATATATATATATATATATATATATATATATATATATATATATATATATATATATATATACATATACATATATTATGTATGTTTAAATCAACTATACTTATTATTTTGTATTTTTAATGTGTTATTCTTATAATCAATTTAATATAATTATTTCACATTATATTTTTCTTATTTCATTTTACAAAAAATATGAAAAAGTTCAACATAATTATTAGTTGTTATTTAAAAGATGTTAACAGAAACTTACTAAGCATGGAAAGGCTTAAAGTTGATTAAGAATATTTAGCTTTTAAATCTTACTTATTTGTTATAAAACCTAGTACTAAAAAAATGTCTTATATAATATTAAATATATTTTTGATTATAATATTTTACTTTGGATATTTCCGAATTTATTTTGGAAAATACATGACTTATTGTTCTTTTAGTTGTTATGTTACATTTTTTCATTTAGAACATAAAATTATACTTAGAATACAAAAAAATAATTTTTGATTCATAAGATATGGAAATCCAATATTTTAAAATATCTTGGACATGTCTCTCACTTTCGACATTTAAAAACTTAATCTGACATGTCGCTAACACCCGATATTTACAACCTTGACCATCCCCGGTCATAAGGCCAGATATAAGTGCTTGGCACAGGGTCCATTGTGTACGTGTAATCTAAACAAAGGCAACCTGAGGTGCAGTGTCGGATAAATAAAATCCTAGTCATGCCTACGAGGCTACGATGATGCAAGGGTGCAAGGACGACTAACAAAGTATTGTAACTAGAAATTTAAGCATAAAATAATAGTATTTAATCAACAAGCGGTGTATAATTAATTCAAGCATACAAATAAGTTAGGTTTGCCGCCAATTGGAGGGTCGTTGGATATATGCGCAAGCGAACAAATCTTTCATGTCATGAAAAGTTAGAGAACAAATGTGCTACCATAGATGGCATTCATAATCATATAATTATCCAAAGCCATACAACAATAAGGAAGAACAAGAAAATTGGACGTTAAACAATCCCAAATACGAGAATCGTAAGAGAGGAATGGAGATCAGACAATTGTAGATGCAGTGGAGGTTGTCTAGAGGGATGAAGGGTGTCGTATGGTGGCAACTAAAGGGAGATTTAGGATGTTTATGGACTGGTTTTGATGGAGGAGGGTGGAAGGGATTCAGTTATGGGTTTAGAGAGGGAGAATGAAATGTCAGTTTGGGGTAAAAAAAGGGTTAAAGGGTGTTTGTCCAGGCTAGAGGTGGACTGAGGTAGGACTTGAATTTTAATGGCTAGAAGAGGTACAGATAGGATGCGTGAGGTGAGGGTTTGGCAGTGATTAGTTGAAGGTTGGGGAGTTTAGGTGTCGGCGAGGGTTCTGAGGGGTGTTGGGTCAGGGATTATGGATTAAAGTGAGTTGGCCAGTGGCTGGTTTGGGCAAACTTCAAGGGGAAAGTGTTTTGAGTGGGGTGGTTGTGGTAAGACCATTTGGGGGTTGCCGCCTAAAGGTTGTCGTGGGAGAAAATGGATGGATGTATTGGAAAACAAGGACAAGGATACAAGGAACATACCAAGGAGTCGTCATCTTGGTGTTTCATGGAGTAGGCCACGAGCTGGATTTCAGGAAGAAAGCCTCCACAATCTACAATCAAATCTGAAACCAACCTCATACCTCTTATTTATACTAATCCCACTTAGGGAACCCACCATGGATGACTAAGATTGATCATACATGATAAGTGTCTAATCTTCTTGAATAAAACACACAAAATAAAGTGCATAGAAAATGCCTAAACGGCGCTCTGAACACAATCGTAGATTCGGATCGTCCATATGATGATCCAATCAATGCCTCCTGTGAGAATAGACACTTGCGGGACCCATTAAGTGATGTCCTATGGTCAAAGTGTGATCCTCGTTACTGATTAACTACAGGTTCGGGATATACTTGCATAATTTTGCCTCTAATCAACAGTTTTATTGTTCCACAGGGTTCGGGATATATTATTCCACATGGCTCCATTGGTTAGAGTTCTCTTACAATAATTCTTATCATTAAACGGCTGCGATGAATCTCTTACAAATTATTTATGGCCTCCCACTACATCGAATTGCTCAATATATATAGGACAAGTGTAGAGTCGACACTTTAACCTGTAGTCTAGCCAGTCGTAATGAAGGCCTACATCAGTTAAAGTTAAATTTGTTGCATGGGAAACAGTGCATGAATCATCATGCAAACAAGCATAGTCTCAACATGATCTTCGCATTGCGGGGCAAGTTTTTTGTAAAACTCTGCCCTTATCTAAAGTCTTCCATGACCACTAACTTGTGTGGCTAAATGAGTTCTCAATTTTATGAACCATTTCTACTCTTGGAGCTTATTGGAGCCATTGCTCACCATTTACAACGGTTGAATCGATTGTTATTCATCCAATCTTTCATGTGTCCCACCATAAGAGGGTCATTAGTGTATACCCATTGTAGGACATATTTTAAGTGGACCTTACCACGAAGATTGTACTTTCCTAAAAGCAAATCCATTCTTTATATTCAACCAGTCAAAATGGATGAGATTCTAATTTTAATTGTATGGTTGAATAAACTTGAACTATATGCATGAGCACTGATGAACTGTAGGCTCAATTTTACCCACTTGACGTTGGGGGCACTATCAGTTTTCATTGGGGAAGTGTGATGGTATAAGCATTGTACCAACAATCACCCTAGATAGGAGTACGGTGAAACCTCCATGTTATGCATGTACTCGAGGAGGATGGCACTCAAAGTAGGCATAGAATAGCGGAAGATTTCAAATGAACAACTAACATGCATTTTAGGTCTTCTGGGGAGTCTTATGTTGCTAGGGTTAATTTTAAAAGAGAGCGGTAGGTTGGGTGAGGGATAAGTGGGATGGGAATAGGCTATTCATGTTTTAGCTTGAGAACCAAGTACTGAGGATAAGTGTGGGGATCTTCTCATGCATACATCTCTTTTGACTTTAATCTTCAAGTGCAAAATTTTTGTCTTCATTGACTCCTCATCCCACATCTTCATTACCATGGATTAATTATTTACATGAAGAAATTTTAAGTTTCAAACATATAAGCAAAGGATGTCATTATTTGACGCTTGATAGAATGAAGAACGGATGATGAGAAACAGTCACAAAACAAGTACTTGTAGACTAATAGCATAAAAGTAGGATCTCCAAAATTATTTGACATATCCGCTCATGCTTGAAGAGAGATAATCCATTGATAGCATCCGAGATTGAAATAGGTAAATACGTTTAAATTTAGGAAGATGCCGACCGTTATTTTGAAAACCGAAGGCTGTAAAACCAGATCAAAAATAGGTCAGATATGTTGATGCCAAAATTTGACTTCAACGAAATTTCGAAATTAGGGGCATAGTCAACACCTACTTCTCCCGAGCTCTGACCTCCGACTAGTTGTGAAGGACCAGGAACCGACCCAAAGCCTCAGCAGGGAGGTCTCACCGCTTAACCGAAAGATCTCTGAGAGCTTCCCCTCCAAAGCCAAAAGCTGGGCTTGGAGCTCCTCAGAAAGCACAGCAAACTCTTCCAAAGTCCCCGGAAAAAAGGTGCTTCTGAAGAACCCCTATGAGCCTATTTACAGTTTTCTGAGTTTGAACTGTCAATAACCAAACTGAACCGACCTGAAATTACCAAAATACCCTTGTTTGGGTCTGCCAACAGTCAAACTCCGCTGTTCTGAAGTGTTATATGCAGACCACCGATGGCAAAAGCGTAAAATCACCTAGGGCAATAAAGGTGAACCGCCTTCCACCTGAACCGGCGCTTGGCGAGAGCAGCGTCTCGCGGGCGAGAGCTCCTCCCTATGGGGCTCGTCTCGCCTAGCGAGGCTCGCGCCTGAGCCGCTGGGCCCTCTCTCTGGGTCCGTCTTGCCCGGGAAGGCTCTCGCCTGAGCCGCTGGACCCTTCTCGCCTGAGCCGCTGGGCCCTTCTCGCCTGAACCACTGGGGCCCTCTCGCCTGGCGAGCCGGCCTTAACACGGCGAGTAGCACTTTTCCTGGGACCCACTCGCCAATGAGTGGGCTTCTGTCGAAGAGTCCATCTTGTCTTTCCTTCCCCCCTCTTCGAGTCCGAACTGTTCCTTTGAGCACGAGGTTGTACAAGATAGTCCACACTCATGTATATAACCATCCAACCATCTAATAAAAACAGGAGAGTAAACGCCAGGAAATATGTGCGGGCATTGGGCGATGCACCCCTTCGTGAACGAACCCTAACTCCCGAATTTTCATCATTCTCCACACAGCAAGCAAGAGGAATTGAACTCTAGACGAGAATAAAATAGTAGTAGTAGCAGCAGCAGTAGAAAATATACCTTCCCTTCAGACGATGCGAACTCGATGGCCGGCGGCGACGGAAGAATCCGGCGATAGAGACCGCCCACAGCCATTTCGCTAAACCCCCCAAGTCTTCCAGTTGGGGCTGCTGAGGGCGGAAGTGGAACAGCTCGAATGATCACTTTATTTTCGATCGATTCGAAACTAGTTGCGAGCATAAAGCCTGGCAGGTCGAGCTAAGTACCGGTTCCAGGCTTTTTCTGCCCAGATGGCATGGGCCTGGCTAAGCCCAGGCCTCATCAGATCTAGGCTTGACTTGGGCCGATTTTTTAAAAAACATATTAATTTTTTTATAAAAAATGATTAGTGACCAAGAATAATTTTAAAAAACAAATCTTTGTTCTTGCGCAAAATACTAAACCAAGAATTTTTTCAAGCTACAAATAGGGATGTAATTAAGGGACCATTTGACACGACGGTGATGGTAGTGAACCGCGATGTAACAAATTGTCATCTGTTTGACGCGATTTTTTGCTTCGGCGTGTTTAGACAAATGTTATCGTCATGAAATATATGTTTGACGTGACAACGATTATGAATGCCACTAAAAATAATATTATGACGGAAATTGCAAGAGATTCGACGATCCAACGAGTTAGTTTTTTCGACAATAATATTTTGACGGAAATTGCAAGACATTTGACCATCAAATTGAATAACAATCACTGTCAATAGTCTTGGAATAATGAGAAACATGTCATAGAATATCATTTAGTTATGTGAAGATATATTTGTGCACGCAAATTTTAATTATTCAATTCTTATACAATGAAGAAAGAATTAACTTTATAAGCAAAAACACGAATGACATGGTCACATGAGAGAAGTATTATTAATATGTTTCATTCATGAATATGAACTATTCCCTATGAAATTTCGCTGCACTGCCTTCTTGGCTCAGTCTTGGGTCAGGCACAGGCACAGGCCTGGGTCCGGGCTCAGGCAAAACACGTATATTAGGGCATCTTTAGGCCCCTGGGACCAGCATGGGCCTGGTCCTGACCGGTCCCAGATCTAACCAAACTTTTGCCAGACCGAGCCCAAACAGGATTTCCATACCCAGTCATTTTGTGCACCACTATTTGAACGTATCTGTAAATTCCATGAAGCTTTATAGATTTCTTGAAATTTAAATTAAAAGAAAACGACAAAAAAATTTGTGGAGTTGAATCTACGTCTTCATTCCCCTCCCACGAAGACCATTGCGCAACTGTAAGGACGCGCGTGCGCACACCAGCCTGTGCAAGGCTCCCGGCCGCACGCCAGCGCGCGCGCGGCCCCACCTGACCATGCGCATGAATTGGTCACATGTGCGCCTGCGTGCGGTCTGGTCGTGCACGCCTCTGCGGGGTCTGGCCACGCGCAAGTCTGCGTGCGGTTCCGGTTGAATGCTCCTGCACGTGGTCCCACCGCTTCGACCACTCGGATTGGGCGGACACTTGGCCGCCAAGATTGGGCGACCATCTCTCCGCCTAGGGCGGCCCCAGGCCGCCCCATCCTCTGGTTGCCGGAATCGGGAGGCCAATTTACCGCCCCGTTCGAGCGGCGTTTTTTTCCTACTGTGGGCGGCCCCAAGGACGCCCCGCCCTCCGGCCGCCTGAATCGAGCGACCACTTAGCCGCCCCCTTCGGGCGACAGTTTTCCTACCAAGGGTGGGTGGCCCATGGTCGCACCTGCTCTTTGGCCGCCCAAATCTAGGAGGCCTCTTGGCCGCCCAGTTTGGGCGACTGCTTTCCCGCCTAAGGCGAGGGGGGGGCATGGCTGCCCCACCCTCCAGCCACCCAAATATGGGCAGCCTCTTTGCCGCCCAGATCAGGCAGTCATTTTGTCGCCCTAGTCGCTTCTACTTCGCATTAATGTGAGGGACTGTTCCCAGCTACCCCGACCTCATACTCTGGGTCGAGGCACAGATCACCGCCGACAAAGCAGTTGAAGCACATCATCAGCAATTCGAGAGGAGCTCAAAGAGGCGGAAGGGGAATGAGCTACCATTGCCACTAGTTATGTAGATATACAACGCGTGCCAAAGCATCCCACGTCGAGTTCAAGGCCAACGTCAATAGCAGGACTACACTCCCCTTAACCCCACTCAAACCAACATACTACTCGTCATCCATGATAACGATGCACTTTGTAGGCCCGGCCCACTAGCACCAAAAAGAGGAGATCAATCTCAATATTGCGACTTCCATCAAGGACGTGATCATAATACGAAAGGCTGTCATTTGCTAACGATGGAGTTCGAGCGGCTCATCCAACAAAGACCTCTTGTAAGATTTCTACTAAACCAGGACCCAAACTAGCGCGCGCCCTAGGCTGACAGCCTAATAGAGGACAACAATGTACCCCAGCATGGATAAATCAAAGACGAGGGCAATGAGATTTTCCTCTAGTAAAGTGCACAAATTTTGCACCTCATTTACCCACAGCTTTATTGTTTATTATTATTATTCTTTGTTTTTGCGTAATAAACTACTAACACACGCAAATATGCTTTAATTATCTACGCAACTACAACTGCTGCTTATTTCGTCAAAAGTGCAAAGCTTCTAGAGAAGAATTCTGATAAATAAAATCATGGACACAGTTTCCAACACCAACCAACAGGGTCTTCAACTTCAGGAATCACAATTTGTTTGGAAATCAAAACACTTGCTCCTGCATTATAGGGCATCATGCCCTCGTGCTGTAGAGCATCCGCTCCCACATTGCAGGACATCCAGCTTGTGTGTTGTAGAGCACCCACTCCCACGCTGAATGACTTCATGCCCCCACGTAATAGAGCACCCCGCTCTCGTGCTGTAGGGCTTAATTCCCCCGAGCTGCAAAGCATCCGCTTCCGCGCTGAAGGGCTTTATGTCGTGTCTCTATAGAGCACCTGCTCCTGCGCTGCAAAGCACCTCGCTCCCACATTGCTTTTGCACCACGACACTGAATGGGAAATCCCCCTTGCGTTCGCCAAATGGTTAGTAGGGCCTACCCCTCTCCATCTCCGGGATCTTTCCCAGTGACCTCTCACTGCCCCGAATCAAAGGTTCGTCTATCTCTACCGCAGTAGGTCATAACGCTATAAGATCCTGCCCCCTCGCGGTTGCCCTTGTTTGAAGGTTCACTCTTCTACCATCAACCAATCAACGACATCCCCAAGCTCGACGCTCTGACTTATCACTACCCGGCTAGAAGTGTTCGTCATTCACCTTTGTAGTAGGTTGAGACATCGCCTAGGTCTCGTCCTCCAACTACGAGCATTCAAAAAAGAGGTTGTAGTCACACAAAAAGCGACAATGCATGCAAGCACCACACAAGCTCAACCAACACAAAAAACATGGCTCTATGCCAGAGAAATCTACAATTAACGATATGACAAAAAAAGAGCATCCAAAACATTGCTAACAATGTACAAAGCTATTATAATGCGCAGGAATACAAAGTACAAAGATACTTGATACAAACACAACAACATGGCGTAGATGTGCAAAGGTACAACAAAGACCAAGCGAATACTCGCCAACAACATCGACAACCAGAATCGAGACTGAATCCTAAGATCTCAGATAAATCGTCTAAAAGGAGGCTGACTACACGCAATGACGTGTCTGCAACATTATACAGGGGATCTACACCTCCAGTTCTAGCAACAATTTTTTCTCCTAGGGAAGACAAGTAACATCCCAACTTTTATTGGGCCACTAGAACCCTAGTGGGCCCAATAATAGTGACCCGAGTCTCTACCCAAGACCCATAACGAGGTAGGAGATAATCATAGTCGAGGATTTTGAGCTAAAAAATTCTGATTTGAGTTCTGTCAATTTTGTGGCCTCGTATAGTTAGTACAAGTGCGTTGGAACACGTTCCGTTGAATTCTGATATCATATTGTGGATATGACCGTTACGCGTAGAACGTTGCAAATACGAGATTTTTGTATATCGAGCTAGGGAACTCCGATCTGAGTTCTGTCAGTTCCTATGGCTTCGTATAGTCAATACGAGCGCATTGGAACTTGTTGCGTTACAATTCGGAGTCAAACAACAAATTTTACTATTTTGACTGTTTTAGTGCGTCGTGACGCGCAAATTTTGAATATTTATCAAACGAACTCTGATTTGACACCGATCAGTGGCGTTGGATTTGTATGATCAATACAAAGTTAACAGAGTTCTCCCCGGTCAATTTCATGACAAGTGGTCAATTTGTGGTCAAATCGAGCATTATCGTGAACCGGAAAGCATGCGCACACAAATTATGGCACGATATCCCAACTTTGACCCCACCCCTGATGACTTAGACCTATTTTGACTTTGACCAACATAGAGAACCCACCCTAGGGTTGACTTTGGTCAACCCCTTATTTTTTTCCTATTTTTGGAATTTTTCAAAAAAGAAGAGGTGCACCTTCTCTTCATAAAGAGGCATGAGCTTCACCCTCCCCCTCTCTTAGGCCCTTGCAACCAGCAAAGGCATGGTGAATGGGCCCTTAGCAAAAGCCCACAACCCCCCCCCCCCCCCCCCCCCCCCGCATTTCTCACATGGCAAAAAGGATCAACCTCTAGCTGTTCACAGATAGCTGGAGGGTGGGGATTAATCCCACCCAAAGGAGGGATTAATCCAACACCGCCGGAAGTGGGGAGGAGTCCCCCTCCCCCCGGCTATTTATAGCCCCACCCCTCCCTGCTTTGCTTACACCTCCTACAACTCTGGTGAGTCCTTTCCTCCCCTCGCCGGAGCTACCCTCGCCAAAAACAACCATACCTGAAAAATCGCCACCTCTTCCCCCTTCCATGACAGCTCAGCCAGGACCTTTTTGAGCCCCCCCCCCAACTCTAGGTGGAACTTCTCCCCTCCCCTTCCTCATCTCCCTCACGTGCTGTATGTACTTTCCGGTGGCCGGAGCGCCGTCGACGCCACCCGAGCCAAGTTCCAGCTCGGGTGGTGGCCGTGTAATGTAGGCCTTGTCCAACGCTAGTGGTGACGCTGGAAGGGTGTTACACCACCAGGAGTGTTAATCCTCGGTGATGGAGAACCATGGTAACTCCGGAATTTTCCACTCCGATGGCACCCGAGAAGTGATATTTCGTCGTCTTCTTTTCTACGGCAGCGACCGGCGGCGCCAAGATGCCAGACCACCGCCGGAGGAAATCCTGACCCCCGGCACACCGACAGGGGGTGGTTCCATGGCCGGAGAGACACTAAAGAGGAGGGGGAGGTGCGACATCGCCGGGAGCAGAGTAGCTGCGCCACCCCGCTCTCGGGTTAAATATTTTTTGGCAGTGGCCGGCGGCGCTGGGCTTTCGGACCACTGCCCAGAGGTTCGTCGGCCCCCAGCGATTCGACCAGGAGAGGAGTCGTGGCCTGACATCCACTGAGCGGAGGCGGCAGAAGCCCGTAAGTTTCTACCGCCTGGATTGTCCCGCCGCCGTCTGATCTCCACTAGGAGATCAGACTGTTGTGATCTTCTTAAATCTTTCACCCACCTCAGCATCAGTGCCTCCCACATTGGATCAGTTCCAAATCCGCTATGGGGACAGAATACCAAAATCGTATGTTCGGCTCCATCCCAGCCACATGATTTATTTAATAATTGGCTATTTGTACATCATTTTGATAATAGAAATTTGGAGATTTTCTGAGGAAAATTTAGGTTCCTAGGATAAAAGTTTTGAACAAAAAAGTTGTTCCCCCTGATGAGGGCAATCTTGATTTTTTTTTGGAAATTTTATGAATTAATTTGGTATTTTTTAAAGCCTAAATAAGAATTATTTGGCCAAATTATAAACCCAAAAAAAGTTCATAAAATTTTGAAAAAATGTCTAGGTTCATTTTAGGCTCTCTTTAATATTGTGTTAAAATTTGGGGACTTTGGGATGAAATTGAAGATTTTCCAAATTCTCGGGGCCTAGGGTCGTGCTTTAAAATCGCTGCGTTTAAATCTTTCGGAAAAAGAGAATCGGCGCATGCGATCGTGTTTTTAATTGAATATTGAGTTCAAAACAAATGATTGACGAGATTTATCGAGACGAGATGTCAAACTCAGAGTGTTTTGAGGATTTTTGTAAATCAAGTGAGCGTCTGGTTTTTAAAACAACTCTCGGATATTTTGGCTAATCTTGGAAGTGAAATGTCCAAGCTCATCTCGGGTGAAGAATTTCTCTCACATTTGGAAATGATTTTCGAGGTTGAATTTCGAGGAAAAACATGCTCTTTAAAAAGATGCTAGGGTTGGATCCGACACGAGCAAATAAGATGATAATTTTTCTCGAATGAATAATAAATGTGCAACTCATAATAAGCATCCCTAATCTGATTAAGTCATGATTGAAAGGTGCAACTAAACTATTATCGGATCCTAATAATGGGTGCAACTCAAAAGAAGCTTTCTAAAAACAGAAATAGAACTGCACTTGCCTCTTATGAACGGAGATGAAACTGAACTTGCCTCCTATGAACGGAAATGAAACTATACTTGCCTCCTATGAACGGAGATGGAACCGAACTTGCCTTCTGAGAACGGAGATGGGACTGAAGCCACTTGATTGGAGTGATTGGAATGCTAACCCTTTTCTTATTTATTTATTCCAGTCTTGAACTGGTCTAGTTATTTTATTTATTTCAGTTCAACACTTCCTTTCCAGTACTCCAGTCTTGAACTGGTCCTACTTATCTCTTTCAGTTCAGTTCAGTTCATTTCTTTTAAAGTACTAATCTAGTCTCGTACTGGTCCAGTTCCTTTCATTACTTATTTTCAGTTCATTTTGTTCATCACATTCTAATTTCGTACTTGTCATATTTCAATTTAACATTTCAATTCTGCAGCTTTTATTGTCAACAGCTTTTATTACCGCACTTATATTTCCTACAATTTACTATTTTAGCATTTTAAGCATGGGTCCTGCTCTGACGAGCGGTTGATTGTTTAGGATTGAGCCTTAGTTGGGGATAATAGGAATTGAATCATTCCTCCAGAGTTAGCCCCAAATAAAGTGCTCACATGTTCCTTACTAAGATTTGAGCTGAAGGTTGCTTGCACGAATTATCTTTTTTAGCATAGTAGAGCAGGCCGCCACAAACCCGATGCATGCTAGCTTTATATTGTTTTAATTAAATGCTTGTAAATTGCTTGCGATAAATTGTGGTGGGTCAATCACTTCCGCTGATCGTTCGTACCAGTGCGGGATGGTCAACGACTCATGGAGTCATGGAGATGAGTACCATAGGTGACTGATCGTTATTTCTCTCCTCATTGGGTTTCCACCACTGGTCGACATAAATATAAAATTATCGTATGTCGCTCACATCCAAGAGTACACGGGGTTGTATGTTGGAGCCTAGGAAGTGTGGTACGACCACCCCCAGAAGTAGCAGGACTAGCCACTGTCACCGACGACCATATCGATGAGGCCCGCGGAGCTCGCTACCCTGCTTGAAGAGAAGTTGTACAAACTATATCGACATAGGGTGTGTGCACGGGTTTTGAATGCCTGCATAGTGTTGACAATTTTGAATCCCTATGGTGTGAATAACAGGCTGTGAGTACCTGCCATGTTGATAACTAATGGAGCGTTTATTATATAATTGACGGTTATGATGCTACTATTTCCAGTTATATTATGATGTATATTCTTATAAATAGTTGATTCTAGTATTTATATATGAAATGATGTACTAACCCTCTCATGCTTCTATTATTTATTTTTATTTGGGTGCATGATCTCGTCCCCAGGATATGGATCTGGAGAGAAGATGTGTTTTCACTTAGCTCTGTGACTAACATTTATTTTGATAACCATTCACATGAGACGGAGCACCGTGATGCGCCAACTGATAGGACTACTCGAGCAGAGGCGCCCCCGTCGTCTCTAGACTTCTGAGACGTAAGTTTTTAGCGCATAGGCTTGCGAGTGAGAGAGTGTTAGTAGTAGTTGTCTTTTGCTGCCTACAAGCTTGTTGTATAAACAATGGCTACGACCTTTGCTTACTCTGATACACACACACACATTATATATATTTTTGTGGTATTCTGATATTGCTTTCGCATTTCTATGATGTGATATGTATGTTGTGATTCAAGTCAGGCAAGACAGTCAACTAGTGCTTAGTAGAGTGAGTTGTTGCCTCTTAGGAAGCATTCGTTGGTCGTCTTGGCAGTAATCCTGTCTCCGACCTGAGCCAGGCTAAGGTTGAGGGAGGGGGTTTTACAGGGCAGCCCCAAGACTGCCCCACCCTCCGCCCATCGAATCGGGCGGCCTCTTGGTCGCCCACTCCATGCAACAGTTTTTCCGCCTAGGATGGGAGGCTCCATTGCCTCACCTGCTCTCTGGCTGCCCAAATTTGGGAGTCCTCTTGGCTGCCCAGTTTGGACGTCTACTTTCCCACCTAGTGCGAGCAACTCCATGGTCGCCCCACCCTCCGACTGCCCAAACATAGGAGGTCTCTTGGCCGCTTAGATCAGACGACCATTTTGTTTACTAGAGAGGGTGACACCATAGACGCCCGCCCCTACGGCCGCTCGAATTGGGCGGCCCTTTCGCTGCCCAAGTCGGCAGGCCCTTAGCTGTCTGGCCTTTCAGCAATGGCTGGTCGAGATCCCTCTAGTGCCCGGTCTTCGCCGCCTGGGTCTGCGTAATCACCTGTAACTTCCATGTGATCTCCTCCATCCAACTCATGTAACCACCCTCGTAACTACCCGTAGTGGGAGTGTGCGTAGCTAAAAATAATGGTTGGTCTGCATTTAATAAAATTAATAAAATAATACTAGTATTAAAATTTAGAATCCTGACTTGCAAAAAGTAATTACGGTGGTTACAGTCTGCAATTAGCTGAGTAACCATCGTAACTACCCATGAGGTCTATAAATAAGACCTCAGACCCTCTTTCATTTCAATCCTCTCCTCCCTGAATTTTCTCCTACATTCTTCTCTTTCCCACTTCTCTTCCTCCATGCGCGCTCTCCTCTATGTGTGCTCTCTTCCTTGTGCGCACGTCCCTTCATGCGCACGTCCCTCTGTACATATGTTCTTCCTTGAGCGCGCTCCTCCTCGCGTGCTTCCCTCTGTGCGCGCGTTCCTCCTTGCGCATGCTCCTCCTTCCACGCGTCCCTCTTTGGGCATGTCCCTTCAGCTTACGTTCCTCCTTGCGTATGTTCCTCCCTATACGCATCCCCCTGTGTGCACGTCCCTTAATATACATGTTCCTCCTTTTGTGCATCCCTTTAGCGCACATTCTTCCAAACGCTCTCTAACCTACTCAATATTAAGTGATTTGCCCGTTCAAGAAATAACATTCCATCTGCCAACAAGATCAGCACTCCAGGTTCCTCCACGCACAACATGAGGCAAACTGTAGGGACAAACACGTAGAGCACGCCGCTCAAACCTCCAAGCAATAGTCAAAGATTCTAGAGCATCCAGAGTGTGAAACTGTCACAACCCGTATTTTCACAACAAAAAAACAATATATCAGAGTAAGAGAAAGCATGTGCCGTGATGTCATGCCGTGCAGGGGATAACTATAGACGCTCAGGCAAGAACCTACTCTAAACACTTTTCAAAGCATTCTCGATTTTATCAAGAAGAAAACATTTTTTAGATAGGTTTTGACGGTCATATCCCTCAGCACAGTGGATCAACTAGTCCACGAATATAGATATAAATATACGATGTGAACAATATTTTACTTAGTTCAATTATTATCCTACATGTGCAAAAACATCCAAAAAGACAACTCATGATATGCATACATCTATATTTAATATAGGTATGAAAAGAGCTTTTATGTTCCTTAAAATGTCGTGTTATTTGAGTAAAAAGGATGCCATGAGTATGAGAATTGTATAATTATACTTTTTATAACTTGAAAATAACTACATGCAATCCTAACATAAAATTTTCGTAGAGAGCAAGTAAAACCAACAAATCATCTAGAAAGTGACTTAACAGCTGACAAGTAACTTAACTTTCGACAAATCTCCAGTGGATGTCAACAACCTGACACGAACTCACCAAAAGGCACGTATGTAACTACATACAATCCTAAACCCTAAAAACAAAACAACAAAACTACCTCACAACGGTGAGGAAAGGACAACTGCAATAGCTGCAGAACACTAACAACTATCAACCCTAGCCGCTCGATCGACTACTGCTCCGAACTTGAGGCATTCAAAAGCAAAGAATACCTCATTAAGAATATACAAGTAGCGATCAAAGATTATTAGTAGTGATAATCGAAAGGAAACAAAAGGGTTACCAACCCAAAATACAAGGAAAGCTGTCAAACTATAACAAATAAGTCATAATATAATAAGCAAGAAAAACTCTCAATAGTGTAATAAGAGAAGTTGCACCAAGTACAAAATGAAGCCATGCTTCGATAAGATCTGCAAGAGTAAGCATAATAACATATGTCTATAAAATAAGAAGGAAGAGACTGAATAACTCTAAACACGTGAATCATTAACACTTGGTAAAAGCGGCTCTGAGTCGGTGGTCCCATTGTCAAACATGAATTAACAGATTCAAACATCTCAACAAGGCATTGTGGTGGTGGCCACATTGTCCAACACAACCAAACAGTCCAAACATAAAAAGGCATTGTGGTGGTGACCACATTGTCCAACACAACCCAACAATCTATAATGAAATACAAACCATCATGTGTAATGATTCACAAACCAAAATCAAGTTGGTGGTCCTTTATCCACTGCCAACCTAGCCACAACCAAACATCTAGGACACCAATAAAACCCAAGGCTTAGCATCGGATTTCCATGACGATGCAAAGTGAAGAAAACCAAAAGTTACTAATACCCGACGAATATGACTTGGCAAACTCAAAGTCACTCGATATACACACTAAAATTACCCGATAATAACTCTGAAATCACTAGACGCCAAGACTACAACCATTCGATGCCTCTCTGCTTCACTCAACACCAAGCCTGAGTTCACTCAATGCACTCGACGCCAAGGCAGATTCACTCAACGCACTCGACATTAAGGCATATTCACACAACGCACTCGACGCCTAGCTGAGATCGCTCAACGCCGAGACTTAACTCAATGAATCTTACTTCACTCAACACCTTAGCTGAGTTCACTCAACGCACTCGATGCCAAAGGCAAATTCACTCAAAGCACTCGACGCCAAGACAGTTACACTCAAGGCACTCCATGCCAAAACAGTTACACTCAACACACTCGACGCCTAAGGCAATACTCATCGAAAAAGACTTAACTTCTCATGAATACTCCACGAACTCGAAGCCAAAGGATAATCACTCGACGCTCTCGACGCCAAAGGCAATACTCGTTGAAAAATACTTAGCTTCTCATGAATACTCGATGAACTCGATGCACTCGATGTCAAAGGCTAATCACTCAACGCACTCGACGCCAAAGGCAATAATCGACGAATTCGTCGAGAATACTCAACGAATTAGACTTAACCAGACTCAACCCTTACCCGATGAATTTTACTCATGCTAACTCCCGCATATTCGGCGAATTTTGGTCAGCTAACTTCTATATATACCACGAATTTTCCTTCGCCGAAAACCCTACGCTACCCATCAGATTTCGACCTAGCCAAACCCTACACTACTCCTATCTTCTAAGGAGGAAGATAAAGAGGAAAGAAAGGTACTACGGACTAGAAACTTAGCAAGGGGAAAGAATTCACCACTTTCCTCAAATCTTCCAAAATACGGTCTCACGAGCGCTCCACTCTAAGGATCGGTCGCAAGAACTTCTAGACAACGATTCTTGAAACTTTTTGGGGCAAATGAGAGTTAAGGTCAAAAACCCTAATGCCAAAAATCCATGAAACAAGGAAAACTTACCGTGCACGTGTAGATCTCGGCGAGAGCTTTTCGAATCTACCCTCCGACGACGATTCCTAGCACCGGAACTCCTACAGTCGGCGGCCGAAGGCTTTGCGCTGTCTGTCGCTATCTTTCTTCCGCAATTCGGTCCGAAAGCTTGGGAGAGATGATGAATAGGGTTTCACTAAAACGTACAAGCTTATATATATATATTTAATATTATATTATTATTAATATTTGAAAGTCTTTGAATACAATGATAGCTAATCAACTAGATGGGGGGGGGGGTGAATAGGTTTCTTGAGTTTTTAGTTACTTTTAACCTTTATCAGATTTTGTTGTGTGTTATGATATGATTGTTGATGCTTTCAAGATTATCACCCAGATGACACAGTAGCTTTATAGTGGTTCCCAGTATATGGGTACATTCACTATCCCTCCCGTCTTTCTAATAAAATATTAGACAAGACACTTCTTTAATAACTTGGCTTCTTAGAGATTACAACATGATCCCAAAGGATCACTCAGTCTTCACTGAGACTTACAACACAGGCACAAAACCTTACCACTCGGTAATCACCTGATGACCTACCACAAGCGCAAATGCCCTACAATACAGGCTGGGAAAAAAATAGCCCTATCGCACAGATCCAAAACTGGATCCTACCACTCAGATCTATCTTCACAGATCTATCTCTCTGCAGATCACATGATCCCTATCTCAACAGATCTATCTCTCTGCCTTTATAAACCAGGCTTATAACATAGATTTTGCCAGATCCTATAGAATTTGAATAGAAAAGTTGTTTTGACTCAAGTGAAATTAATCACTGAGTCAAATACCTCCCGAGCTGAGAGAATCGTAGCCTTATCTTCTTCACAACAACAAGAATAGAGAAAGGTAATTTTTTTTTTATTTTTGCAGAAGTAATAGCGAAAGCGTTTTCCTAATATTGACGAAAAATCCTCCCCGGCAACGGCGCCAAAAGCATTTTCCTTTATTTTATTTTAAACTAAAGATAATATTAAAACAAAAACTTCGGGTAAAAAGATAGCATTCTATCAATGATTCACTATGAAAAGAAGATAAGAAGGATAAAAATATAGTTTTATGATTGGAAATCAAACTCGACCGCGACGGATTCGAAAATAAGATATAATCTCGCTAGAACATTAAATCTCCTAACTTATAGACGTTTTGACCGAAATCTCTTTGCAAATCAAAAAGTCCTAAAGTTGCATTATCGAAGTGATCTGCACTATTGGATTTGACTCCAATCCGGAGGATTTACGTTGTCCTATCTCTAGGATTGCGTGCAACTCCTTCCTTCTTTGAGTGATCTTTCAAATCAACGAGTCTCTAGACTACTATGAAATGAGATCAAATTGCCTACTACCGTATACCGGAAATACGGTGTCGACACGAAAAAAATCAAAGAAGGATCGAGAATAATTTTGACAAAAAAAAACTAAGAAGTAAAAGGAAATCTCATCTCATTTCATGGATCCTCATGATCGAGTGCTAACAGAAAACTAGCTACGCATAGTTAAGAAAGAAATCACAATAAGACAAAAGAAATTTATTTTTATTGCTTGATAAAACGGGAAGTACAAAATAATAAAAGAGACAAATTATGCTACTGAAAAAAGGATTACACTAACAAGAAAAATGGTTACACTAATAAAAAAGAAACTTAACAACAATCAAGTAAGAAACATAAAAGAACTCTCTCTTGAACTAGCACTCTTACTTTCTCTCCCAAAATCCAACTCTTCCAAAGCTTGAGGCAAGGGCTCCTTTTATAGATGAGGGGGAAGGTTCTAGAGAGAAGTGGAGATGAAGGGGGCGAAGGGTGTGGTCGGCCATGCATGTATGAAGAAGTGCATGAATGACATTTAATGAGGGGGAGAGAGAAGAGACCACATGCATGCATTTTCATTTAGGAAAATAAAAAAGAACAAAATAAATAAAAGAGGGGGGATGGATGAGTTTAAATGAGAATGAGATAAGGGGAAAGAGGGGTGAATGAGAAATAAATAAGAGAGAAGGGGTGAGTGGGGAGATGCATGAGGAATAAAGAAGAGAGAGGAGAGGAGTGGCCGGCCATACATGGTGGAAGAAGTGCATGAATGAAATAAATGAAAGGGGGAGAGGGAGTGGGCTGCATCATGTGAGTTGGCCGGCCGCACTGGAAGGAGACTTGGGCTGTACTTGGAGGGGGGGCGGGCTGCTACATCATTGAAGTGGGCTGCTGCATTGAAGAGGGTCGGGCTGCACTTGAAGGAGACTTGGGCTGCACCATGTGGGCTGGTTTCAAGGGCTCGAGTTCACCAATGAAGTGGAGCTCGGGTAGCATCATGTGCGCTGCACCTACAAAAAAAATTAAAACATGCATTAGTTTATGTTGTAAGATAAAATAACTAATCAACATCTGTAACGCCCCGGATTTTTGATTACGTACGCATGATGGGCGTTACGTTGGTTTTGACTGTAGTTTGAGCATGGTTTTTTCCCGCGGGCTTGCGAGTGGCTGTTTTGTTTGCCGAGTTGCACGATTCCCCAGCAAACTGGAGTCCATATGAGGGACTCGGTGAGGCCTCTTAGGGAATGCTTGCACTTTTTCGCGCCCGGGTAATGTAGCTCAAAATAAGTTGCTGGTTCAGGAAACAAAAAAGGGTAAAAAGTGCTTGAGGCAAAAATGGTCTAGGACGTCTCAGAAACATTTTTCACAAAAGGGGAAAAATGGTCGTTTTTGTGCGAGACACGCCCCCTGACACGGGTGTGACCCAGGCCGTGACCTGGGCGTGACCTCCTTGACTCGACGATTTTTCTTGCGTCGAGTTGAGCTCGACGAATGGAGTACAAGCCCCGTGACACGGGCGTGTCACGGGCCGTGTCCCGCTTCGTCGAGTTTCGAGTATCGAGCGTCGAGTATCGAGCGTCGAGTATCGAGTGTCGAGTGTCGAGAGAGGGGACACGGCCTGTGACACGGGCGTGTCACAGGGCGTGTCAAGATGGGTCGAGTGTCGACACTTTCTGTCGACGAGGTGTCGAGACACGGGCTATACGCCCTAGGTCACGGGCGTGACCGACCCGTCACGGGTGTGTACCCAGCCGTGTACCGTGTGGATAAACGTGGAATTTCCGCCTTTCGGCGCCGCTTATGGTACACGCCCTGTGTCACGGGCGTGACCGGCCCGAAAATCGACTTTTCCAGTTTTTTTGTGCCGTTCATTTCCTTGATCCTGCATCGAACGGTTCAGCTCTGTTCTGGAGGAAATAAGTCCGAAACAGAGACTTGGGTTTCTCATTTCATCTTCATCTTCTTCTTCTTCATTCCCAAAGGGAAAGCAAGAGAGCAAGGGAGCAAGCAAGGCAAGGAAAGAGCAGAGCAGCCGTCGCGACATCGCCTCGGTTCAGGCAAGCGGTGTTCTCCACCCTTGCCAATCTTCGTTCTTGCTTCAATTTTTCATTTTCCTAGCTTTCGATCTTGTGTTGAATTCTTCCTTAAATTGCTCTTTCAATTCCCCTATGCGTATTTGTTCTTCTTGATTCAAATTATGATCAATCCTCTTGTTTGTTAATTTGATACATGTAGCGAATTCCTTATGCTAAATGGCCTTGCTAATTTCCTATGCTAAAATTCCCTATGCTAAATTCAAATTAGCTAATTCCTTATGCTAATTCCCTATGCTAAACGACTTTGCTCTCCCATGTTTAGATTTGTGATTCATGTAGTTAACAACTTTCCCTATGCTAGATTATTTCATGTAGCTAATTTGGTTCATATTCATGTAGCCTATCAAATAGAGGTGATTTTTCCTTGATCAAAAACATATGATTGTGTTCCAAATATGTGGTTTATGTACTTATGTTAATCAAACTCTATATGTAATTCTTCTTGGATACAAGGCCTATGACCTTTTTCATGTGATGAAGTTCGTCAAACTCTACGTTGGAAATTGGTAGTCGTGTGTAAGGGCGATGAAAGTAAACGTGTTACCTTGGGTTATGGGGCGTTTTGCGGGGCGACTTTGTGAACCATGGCAGGAGCGTTTGTGTGAGAATTTTGCAAGGGGTGGTGTGGTTTCAGCCTGTGGCCACCGAGTTTTGTTTTTGTGGTTAGAGAGACCACTTTGGCCCCGATTTGGGCTGGTTTTGTTTGGTGCGTTCCACTTTAGGGCCGCCACCGATAAGACCCTTGCGAAATTGAACTTAACCGCTGCTTATGCTTCACTAGTATCGTAGTTTCTTGTCCTATGAATGATGGAATGGACATGTGTTTTGCCTTTTGCTCCTACGGTTTGAGCAGGACTTGATGAACTTGTACGCACTTGGTGCGGTTGACCCTTTGGAATGACATTGTTTTCTACATGTACGCACCTGTTTTATGCACTCTTTTTACTTAAACATTTCTACGGGGTTGGTAAGCCCCTTCTTTATCACTTATGAAATTCATGCTCTCTTTTGTATAGCTTGGTTGATTGCTGAGGTATTCTTTCTTGAATGCCTCAGGTGCAGGTTGTAGCCGGTTGAGAGGCTAGCTTGGTTGGTGGCGTTTCTTGGGAGCTAGCCTAGCATACATAGCGAGGTAGTTCTTCTTTTTGTTGTACAGACATACATGTGCCCCAATGGGTTCGTGTCAGCTTGTTGGCGCCCATTTGGTGGGTTTTCTTTTGTGTAAAATATGAACTAGACTGCTAATGTGACTCACTTGGATGGAGTGATATCTACTTGCTTTTGGGACGGATTTCTGATAGGTTGCATTAGATATTTTGAAGTTAACAAAACCTACTATTGTATATCATGCACACATGTTTTGATTCACTAAGACATATTTTCTAAATGACGTAAACAAAGAGGAGTTCTTATAGTAGTATCACTCTAGACTGCATATAGGAGCTCATCATAAATACACAAAGTATTTCCGCCGCGTACAAATACAGTTTTACTATCTAAGGCCGAGGGATACGGCCATTTAATCCAAAAGTTTTCTTACATTTCACTGTTGAATTTCAACTTATAAAGTAAGCGTCAAGAGTTGCCTGAGCGTGTGCAGTTATCCCCTGCACGACGTGACATCATAACCCGTAGTTCCTCTTGCTCTGATACGATATGCTCGTTGAGGAAATGCAGGTTGTGACAGTTGGTATCAGAGGGAGGTTTGCTTGACATTTGGTCGGGCAAACTTTCTCTTTGATTTTGTGTTTCTAAGCATCATCTCATACACACACCGAGGTGTCATCAGTATGTCTGGGCCGAAGCACGTACACTACACTCATGGCATGAACAGAAGTATACGGGGCATATTATGTAGTATGAGATGCATAATATGTGGTTGTATATGGATCCACCATAGGGGCAACATGTGAGGGTTATGTAGTATGGGATGCATAACCTCACCACATGGATGCGACTAGCACATTTTCTTTTATTCGTTGCATGCAATACTATGTAGTATGGGATGCATAGCATTGTGATGCGTACGACCACTCATGGCATGCATTAAGGCTTTTTTTTAGATTGCATAGCACAGCACGCATAACATAACATTGCATGAGCACAACGTGCCAAGCTAAGACGTACATGATGACACCTGTACACACATGGTTTTGGGTCAAAGAAAGTCATGCATTCATGGTTGAGGCACAAGTTCGTGGGATGACGGTGAGTCATCTTTAGGCTAGGCATACCATCATTCTCAAACTCCCAAAGCAAGTTAGCAGTTGATGTTCATATTTCTTTATGTATGGTCGGTGCATAGCCGTTGTGTGTTTTGTTGGGTTTGAGCTTGATAAGAGTGAACGTGTTATAGGATGTCGAAGCATCCAGTGACAAGGCAAACTCCCCAATCCGAGGGCGAGTCTTCGGGCGCGCAGAATAATGCGCTGATGGATAGTCTTCGCCAAAGTAATGAGGCTTTGACGAGGCAGGTGCAGGAGGTCCAGTACCAGCTCCAAGCTATGTCATCCGCGATGTCTGGGCTGGCACCAAGAGGACAAGAGGCGGTTAGAGGCCCCACTAGTTCGACTCCTTCAGTGGCAGTGACACCCCCAGTTGTAGTTCCTCCTGCGATGACTTTCATCTCGCAGTTTCAGCGACTTGGACCACCGACGTATGATGGAAAAGTAGACTTCGTGATCTTGGATGATTGGGTGATTACGTTGGAAGAAATGTTTGAGTATGCTGGTGTGACCGAGGACCAGAAGGTTATGCTTGCTGCCTATCAACTTAAAGGGTTGGCGAAAGGTTGGTGGTTACGAGAAAAGGAAGGCCTAGGGGCGGGCTGTTCGTGGGAAGTGTTTAAAGAAATGGTACGGCGCAAGTTTCTACCGGCAGTGGAAAGGGACCGCCTGATGAATGACTTCTTGTACTTGAAGTAGAGGAAACTCACAGTTAATGAGTATGAAATTGAGTTTAACAAGTTAAGTCGGTTCGCTCCGAGCTTGGTGACTACGGAAGCTGATCGAGTCAAGAGATTTTTGGGCGGACTCCGCAGCGACGTGCAGCAGTTCGCAAGTGCTTATGGAGCGACAAGTTACACTACGGTGGTTGAGGCGGCGTTGAAGGTAGAAGCTATCGAAAATGCCAAACAAAGAGGGCAGCAGATGAGGCAGGGCAAGAGACAGCTGGTGGGAGAGAAAATGTCCCACGAGTCAGACGTAAAGAAGAAGAAGGAACTATGTAGCTTCTGTGGCCGAGCCGGTCACCCGTTTGAAAAATGTTTCAAGCGGTTGGGGATGCAAAAGAAGGAGCAGGTGCACGCCATTCAGGGTGCGCCAACCAGAGACTTGGAGTGTACATTTTGTGGGAGAAGAGGTCATGATGTGAGCCGCTGCTGGGCCAAAGACAAGGTATGCTTCCAGTGTGGCAGACCAGGACATCTGCGCGCAAGGTGCCCACAGGTTCAAGCTGTGTTGCAACCCGCACCACTCCAGGATTTGCCTCCGCCTCCGCGCTTGGACAAAGGCAAAGGGAAGTTGAATGTGGTCTCTTCAGAGGAAGCGCAGATGTCACCGCAGGTTATCTCAGGAAACTTTAAGGTAAAGAACCGTTGGGCGCGTGTTCTCTTTGATTCTGGCGCGACTCATTCATTTGTGGCTCGAACCTTTCTGGATCGATATCATTTGACACCAGAGCGAGTGGGGAATGCGTTTTTGGTGAAATTTCCTTCAGGCGCTTCTGTGGTGGCTGACTGGGGTCTTCTTGATTGTCCCATTTTGTTGGGGGATTTCATAGCAAGAGTTGATTGCAAGGTGATCGATTTGGACGATTTTGACGTCATTCTGGGCATGGACTGGTTAGCCCGTTATGATGCCGTCATCCAGTGCAGAGGAAAGCGCTTGGATTTTATTAAGGATGATGGTCAGCCAGGAAGTGTGTATGGTGATTCTTGTCAGGATTCTCCAGGGATTTCGGCGGTATGTGTTCGGACGTTGTTTGTTTCCGACTGTTGTGCTTGTTTTGTCTCCATTGTGGGGACGAGTGCTGTTTTGCCGCTTTTGGAGGAGATACCTGTTGTGCGTGAATTTCCAGATGTTTTTCCTATTGACCTTCCTGGTCTACCCCCTAATCGTGATGTCGAGTTTGTTATTGATTTGGAGCCGGGTACGCGACCGATTGCGAAAGTGCCGTACATGATGGCCCCGCGTGAGCTAGCAGAATTGCGTACACAGTTGGATGACTTATTGGCAAAAGGGTTTATCCGGCCAAGTTCATCACCTTGGGGTGCACCGGTGTTATTTGTGAAGAAGAAAGATGGGTCGATGCGCCTTTGCATCGATTACCGGGAGTTGAACAAGGTGACAATAAAAAATAAGTACCCACTGCCAAGAATCGATGATTTGTTTGATCAACTGCGTGGCAGTTCTGTATTTTCGAAGATTGATCTCCGCTCGGGCTATCATCAGCTCAAGGTACGGGAGTCTGATATTCCGCGGACTGCATTTCGATCACGACATGGTCATTTTGAATTCCTTGTGATGTCGTTTGGTTTGACCAACGCACCATCAGCCTTCATGGATATGATGAACAGGGTGTTCAAGGACTACTTGGATAAATTTGTGGTGGTTTTTATTGATGATGTTCTTGTCTACTCCCGCAGTGCTGAGGAGCATGAACAGCATCTGCGATTAGTATTGGCCACTTTGCGAGATCAACGGTTATTCGCCAAGCTAAGCAAATGCGAGTTTTGGTTGCCGCAAGTTGCTTTTCTGGGTCATGTCATTAATCACCATGATATTTCAGTGGATCCCGAAAAGATTTCTGCGGTCATGGAATGGAGAAGACCGGAAACACCCAAGGAGATTCGAAGCTTCTTGGGCTTGGCCGGCTATTATCGCAGATTTGTCGAAGGTTTTGCGACGTTGGCCGCACCTTTGACTCGATTAACCCAGAATAATGTGGCGTTTGAGTGGACTGACAAGTGTGAGGTCTCATTCCTAGAACTCAAGAACAGGTTATGTACCGCTCCTGTGTTAATCTTGCCAACAGAAGGAAAGGATTATGAAGTGTTTATGGATGCGTCGCACGTTGGACTTGGATGTGTGTTAATGCAAGACAAAAAGGTGATTGCGTATGGGTCTCGGCAGTTGAAAATTCATGAAAAGAATTACCCAACGCATGATTTGGAGTTTGCAGCGGTGATATTTGCATTGAAGTTGTGGAGACACTTGCTATATGGTGCACAGTGTAAAATCTTTACAGATCATAAAAGCTTGAAGTATGTCTTCACGCAGAAAGAACTTAATTTGCGCCAACGGCGATGGCTTGAGTATGTAGCTGATTATGATGTGGACATTCAGTATCATCCGGGAAAAGCGAATGTTGTAGTCGATGCTTTGAGTCGGAAGACGGGGAAATTATTTCATCTTTCCGTCGACCGTCTTGTAGAGGAATTTCTATTGATGGATATTGCGGTGGGCAAATATGACCCGCAAAGTTAGTCGGCAATAGAAGAACCGCCATGGCTGGTGCTTGCAAGACAACATCAAAAAGATGATCCTGATCTTTTACATTTATTTCTTCGGACTGAAAAGGATGAATTACCGGATTTTTCTATTGATGAAGGGGGCACGTTAAAGTATCGTGGTCGCTTTTGTATTCCCTTAGTTGGAGATATTCGCGAGATGGTGTGTCAGGAAGCCCATGGCGCAAGTATGGCCTACCATCCAGGCTCAACAAAAATGTACCGTGATTTGAAACAAATTGTCTGGTTGTATGGAATAAAAAGAGATATAGCACAATTTGTCTCGGAATGTCATACGTGCAAGCGGGTGAAAGCTGATCATGGGAAGCCTGGTGGCAAGTTGACACCATTGGAGATTCCAACCTGGAAGTGGGAAAGCATCTCAATGGATTTTATTACTGGTTTACCAAGATCTCCCCGAGGACATGACTCCGTGTGGGTGATCGTGGATAGGTTGACCAAGTGTGCTCATTTCATACCCTTTAAGGTCAACTACCCGATGAAGACCATAGCGGAGCTCTATTTGAATGAGATCATCCGACTGCATGGTGTGCCTATGAATATCATTTCAGACCGAGATTCCCGCTTTACCTCTCATTTTTGGCACAGTCTACAAGAGGGTTTGGGGACAGATTTGCGATATTCCACGGCTTATCATCCTCAGACGAATGGCAAAACCGAAAGAGTAAATCAAATTGTAGAAGATATGATTCGATGTTACATTCTTGAGTATGGCGGAGCATGGGATGAACGTTTGCGGCTTATGGAATTCGCGTATAATAATAGCTATCAAGAAAGCTTGCAAATGGCTCCGTTCGAAGCGTTATATGGGCGACGATGTCGGACACCACTCTTTTGGACTGAGGTTGGTGAGCGGCCTTTGTTGGGTCCAGAGGCGCTCGAGGATATGGAAGCTGCAGTACGACTTATTCGGGAGAAGCTCCGAATCGCCCAAGAGCGATATGAAAAGTATGCCAACCGACGAAGGTCGGAATTAGAATTTGCGGTGGGGGATTCTGTTTTCGTGAAAGTCTCCCCAATGGTTGGGATTAAACGGTTTGGGAAAGAGCGCAAATTAGACCCAAGATTTGTGGGTCCCTTCACGATTCTTGCGCGAGTTGGAGCATCCGCCTACAAACTGGAATTACCCGTGAACTTTCCTGGTGTTCACAATGTGTTTCATGTTAGCCAACTTCGCAAGTGTGTGCGGAATGACAAGCAAGTGTTGGACGTTGTGCCGCAATTAGCGCCCAACCTTTCTTATGAGGAGATGCCCATCCGGATATTGGACTCCCAAGATCGCGTGTTGTGGAAAAAGAAGATTCCTATGGTAAAGGTGTTATGGAAAAATCAGGATGTGGAAAGCGCGACGTGGGAACTCGAATCAACAATGAGGGCGGCTCATCCTCATTTGTTCCCGTAGATAAGCTGGTATGTGACTTGGTGTTTGATTGCATTCATGTTTTTAATTGGTTTTGTGAAAGTTTCGAGGCGAAACTTTTTGTTAGGGGGAGTGATTGTAACGCCCCGGATTTTTGATTACGTACGCATGATGGGCGTTACGTTGGTTTTGACTGTAGTTTGAGCATGGTTTTTTCCCGCGGGATTGCGAGTGGCTGTTTTGTTTGCCGAGTTGCACGATTCCCCAGCAAACCGGAGTCCATATGAGGGACTCGGTGAGGCCTCTTAGGGAATGCTTGCACTTTTTCGCGCCCGGGTAATGTAGCTCAAAATAAGTTGCTGGTTCAGGAAACAAAAAAGGGTAAAAAGTGCTTGAGGCAAAAATGGTCTAGGACGTCTCAGAAACATTTTTCACAAAAGGGGAAAAATGGTCGTTTTTGTGCGAGACACGCCCCCTGACACGGGCGTGACCCAGGCCGTGACCTGGGCATGACCTCCTTGACTCGACGATTTTTCTTGCGTCGAGTTGAGCTCGACGAATGGAGTACACGCCCCGTGACACGGGCGTGTCACGGGCCGTGTCCCGCTTCGTCGAGTTTCGAGTATCGAGCATCGAGTATTGAGCGTCGAGTATCGAGTGTCGAGTGTCGAGAGAGGGGACACGGCCTGTGACACGGGCGTGTCACAGGGCGTGTCAAGATGGGTCGAGTGTCGACACTTTCTGTCGACGAGGTGTCGAGATACGGGCTACACGCCCTAGGTCACGGGCGTGACCGACCCGTCACGGGCGTGTACCCGGCCGTGTACCGTGTGGATAAACGTGGAATTTCCGCCTTTCGGCGCCGCTTATGGTACACGCCCTGTGTCACGGGCGTGACACAGGGCGTGACCGGCCCGAAAATCGACTTTTTCCAGTTTTTTTTGTGCCGTTCATTTCCTTGATCCTGTATCGAACGGTTCAGCTCTGTTCTGGAGGAAATAAGTCCGAAACAGAGACTTGGGTTTCTCATTTCATCTTCATCTTCTTCTTCTTCATTCCCAAAGGGAAAGCAAGAGAGCAAGGGAGCAAGCAAGGCAAGGAAAGAGGAGAGTAGCCGTCGCGACATCGCCTCGGTTCAGGCAAGCGGTGTTCTCCACCCTTGCCAATCTTCGTTCTTGCTTCAATTTTCCATTTTCCTAGCTTTCGATCTTGTGTTGAATTCTTCCTTAAATTGCTCTTTCAATTCCCCTATGCGTATTTGTTCTTCTTGATTCAAATTATGATCAATCCTCTTGTTTGTTAATTTGATACATGTAGTGAATTCCTTATGCTAAATGACCTTGCTAATTTCCTATGCTAAAATTCCCTATGCTAAATTCAAATTAGCTAATTCCTTATGCTAATTCCCTATGCTAAACGACTTTGCTCTCCCATGTTTAGATTTGTGATTCATGCAGCTAACAACTTTCCCTATGCTAGATTATTTCATGTAGCTAATTTGGTTCATATTCATGTAGCCTATCAAATAGAGGTGATTTTTCCTTGATCAAAAACATATGATTGTGTTCCAAATATGTGGTTTATGTACTTATGTTAATCAAACTCTATATGTAATTCTTCTTGGATATAAGGCCTATGACCTTTTTCATGTGATGAAGTTCGTCAAACTCTACGTTGGAAATTGGTAGTCGTGTGCAAGGGCGATGAAAGTAAACGTGTTACCTTGGGTTATGGGGCGTTTTGCGGGGCGACTTTGTGAACCATGGCAGGAGCGTTTGTGTGAGAATTTTGCAAGGGGTGGTGTGGTTTCAGCCTGTGGCCACCGAGTTTTGTTTTTGTGGTTAGAGAGACCACTTTGGCCCCGATTTGGGCTGGTTTTGTTTGGTGCGTTCCACTTTAGGGCCGCCACCGATAAGACCCTTGCGAAATTGAACTTAACCGCTGCTTATGCTTCACTAGTATCGTAGTTTCTTGTCCTATGAATGATGGAATGGACATGTGTTTTGCCTTTTGCTCCTACGGTTTGAGCAGGACTTGATGAACTTGTACGCACTTGGTGCGGTTGACCCTTTGGAATGACATTGTTTTCTACATGTACGCACCTGTTTTATGCACTCTTTTTACTTAAACATTTCTACGGGGTCGGTAAGCCCCTTCTTTATCACTTATGAAATTCATGCTCTCTTTTGTATAGCTTGGTTGATTGCTGAGGTATTCTTTCTTGAATGCCTCAGGTGCAGGTTGTAGCCGGTTGAGAGGCTAGCTTGGTTGGTGGCGTTTCTTGGGAGCTAGCCTAGCATACATAGCGAGGTAGTTCTTCTTTTTGTTGTACAGACATACATGTGCCCCAATGGGTTCGTGTCAGCTTGTTGGCGCCCATTTGGTGGGTTTTCTTTTGTGTAAAATATGAACTAGACTGCTAATGTGACTCACTTGGATGGAGTGATATCTACTTGCTTTTGGGACGGATTTCTGATAGGTTGCATTAGATATTTTGAAGTTAACAAAACCTACTATTGTATATCATGCACACATGTTTTGATTCACTAAGACATATTTTCTAAATGACATAAACAAAGAGGAGTTCTTATAGTAGTATCACTCTAGACTGCATATAGGAGCTCATCATAAATACACAAAGTATTTTCGCCGCGTACAAATACAGTTTTACTATCTAAGGCCGAGGGATACGGCCATTTAATCCAAAAGTTTTCTTACATTTCACTGTTGAATTTCAACTTATAAAGTAAGCGTCAAGAGTTGTCTGAGCGTGTGCAGTTATCCCCTGCACGACGTGACATCATAACCCGTAGTTCCTCTTGCTCTGATACGATATGCTCGTTGAGGAAATGCGGGTTGTGACAACATCCAACATAAAAATATCATAGCAATAACAAAACATAACAACTAAAATAATAAAAACATAACAAACAAACAAATACAAACATAAAACATATTATCAAAAATAAAATATTAAAGCAGAGCATACATAAAATATATAAAAAATAATACTTAAACCTAGAAAACTCTTAACTAAACTAGTCCAAAAAACGATGACTAAAACTAGTCATCAAATTCCCCCATGCTTAAGTATTTGCTTGCCCTCAAGCAAATGGAATTTAAACAGTAGGGAAGAGGAATTAAAAACAAAGCAATTTTAAGTTTCATCATTAAGAAAACCAAAATATGAAAAATTAAACGATCCTAATTTCTATGTTAACAACTAGTGGGGTGAGAAGTGCATAATAGAAAACTTGAAAATGGAAACCTAAAAATATCATTAGAACATAAAGAAGAATTACACATTTCTAAATCCCTAAAAACAAGGCATCCAAAATTTAGGAAAATAAGAAAAACAAAAGTAGAGATTCTAAATAAATGGCGCATTGAACGAACTACTAGGTTGCTAGAATAACAGTTACCCCTAAATCACCTCAAGATAACCTCCAAAGAAATCCATCAATGATGGCGGCCATAGGCTTGACTTTTCACACTCTCTCCACCGCAGGTTTAGTCATGTTCTAAAGATCAAAAGGGCTTTTATAGGCGTAAAGACTTGGCTTAGGTAAATGATTAGAAATAGAAAATCAAAGATAAAAACGACGGTTAAAACACACTAAACCAAGGATGAGCTTTAAATAAACATAAAAAACACAACAAGTACATCATTTTGTCAAGTCAAACTAAAGAAAAGAACAAGGTCATGTATTTTTTCTCTTTTCACCTATTTGGCCAAAAATAAACTTCTTCGTTTTTTGATTGATTTCACATTTTGATAATAATTTTTTTTCATAGGAGAGCTCCAAATGTAAGCTTAAGAATTCCTTTTCATTTTTCAAAGATATAACCCATCACAAACATAATATTTAAGTAAAGCTCAAATCTAGTGTGATATAGGAATGACATTTTGGCTTTGGTGAAAAAATAATAATGAAAGGTGGAGCTAAACAAAGGAAAAATTTGGAAAAAAGGCTCAAAATTGTTTTAGCAAAGGTGAAATATTTTGGTGGGCAAAAAGACTCAAACGGATCAACGGGTGGCCTAAATCATTTCTAAAGTACGTGAAAAACGATGCAAATGTTTCGAGAGTCGCTAGAGACAAGTTCTAGACACCAAAAAAGAATTACCCCAAAATGAAAAAGTGACAACGTTATCTAGCAACCATTTATACACAATTTAACCGAATAAAAAGAAAAAACTACAAATTGCTAACTTACAAAGTAAAAAAAGGATGCCTATATTTAAGAACTAGAAAATAGTAAAACTAAGCTATGTTAAAATAATATATTTAGAAAACAGATTCAAAGAAATTCTACTTAGAACTAAAGAACCGCATGAGCATACACACCACTAGAGGAAACATAAAAATAATGATAAAAATTAATTTTTGCTTCTGATTTTCAAATAGATTTTAGAAATTTTTGGAGTTTGATTTTTTTGGTTTTTTGGGGTTTTGTAATTTCTAGTTTTTTTGGATTTTTGATAAAGTTAAAGAAAAGCAAAAAAGTAGTACTCCTAAAAAGCTTAATATAACTATAATAATTTTTTTTAATTTTATTATTTTTGTAGAAAGGAAAGAAAAAAGAAAGAAAGAAACGAAACCCTCCCCCATGCTTAGATTTTTCATTGCCCACAATGAAAGAAAAAGAAACGAGAAAGAGAAGAAGAAGAGGGGGGGATAGAAAATGCAGTAAAGTAAAAATAAGAAAAAGAACAGGACTTCCCCGAGTTTGTGAGCCCGAAAGCGGATGTCGCTCCCCCATGCTTGTGCTTTAATTCACTTGATCACCAACATGCTTGACTTGAACCTTGTTGAAATCAGCAACGTTGGAGCGGCAATCACGAACTTGTACTTGTATGGCCACCGGGAGGAAGAGCAAAATACAACAAAAAATAAAAGTAGACAAATCCTTGGGCATACTCCCAAGAGTGTTCTTTATTTAACAATATAAAGTTCGAATAATAATAATAAAAGTTTGATAATAAGAATAATAAGTCCAGAATAATGACAGTTCCACATGGAAATAAATATTAAGAGACAAAAATAAGATGCTCCTTTACAGGAGATACAAAATCATTTGAAAAATATAATTTTAGTCTATGACCATTCACTTTAAAGCCACCCTTGTCCGGGTGCAAGAGCAACACAGTTCTATAAGAAAAAACTTGCTTGACCGTAAATGGTCCAGACCATCGAGATTTGAGCTTTCCAGTGAAAAGACGTAAACGCGAATTAAAAAAGAAGAACTTGATCGCCTGGTTTAAACGTTTTAGGGTGGCACAACTTCTTATCGTGATAAAATTTCGTGCGTTCTTTATAAATTTTATTGTTCTCATAAGCGTTCGCTCGTCACTCGTCGAGTTCATTTTATTGATTTTTTTTTTGTGCTCACCGATCGAGTGCGGATCGAAATTAAAAAATTTTAGTGCCCAGTACGCACGGTGTTCTACTTCTACCGGTAGATGACATGATTTTCCATAGACTAATCGGAAAGGAGTACAACTGATAGCAGTCTTGTACGCCGTCCGATATGCCCAAAGAGCATCGTCTAACTTTAAAGACCAATCTTTACGAGAAGTAGAAATGGTTTTTTCCAAAATCCTTTTGAGTTCACGATTGACTACCTCGACCTGACCGTTTATTTGGGGGTGATAAGCCGTGGATATTTTATGCGTAACGTCGTATTTAGCTAAAGCTTTAGCGAGCTGAGCGTTGTAAAAATGACTTCCCCTATCACTAACGATCGCTCGAGGAAATCTAAAATGAGAAAATAATTTTTTTAAAAAAAGAAACTACGACTCGAGCGTCGTTACTGGTAAAGCTTGGGCCTCCGCCCACCTAGAAACATAATCTACGACGACTAGAATGTATTTATTTCCTAATCTTGAGGGGAACGGGTCTACAAAGTCAATGCCCCATAAGTCAAAAATTTCACACTCAAGAAAATAATTTTGTTCCATTTCATTTTTATTAGATATGTTTCCAGTCCGCTGTCACCGATCACACCCGCCCACAAAGATTTGAGCATTTTTAAATATGCTTGGGCAATAAAAGCCAGCACTAAGCACTTTGTGGGCGGTGCGGTTTGCTTGAAAATGCCCGCCAGTCGGACCTTCATGAACATGCTTCAAAATTTGTTGACCTTCTTCCCGGGAAACACATCTTCTTACCACATGGTCCGCACAAATGCGAAATAGAAAGGGGTCCTCCCAAAAATAATACTTCAACTCAGAAAAGAATTTCTTCATTTGCTGAGAAGAGTACTCTTTTGGCAGGACCCGGGCCACGAGATAATTGGCCAGATCGGCAAACCAGGGGGTAGAAGAAGAAATATTCAAAATTTGTTCATCCAGAAAAGAATCATTAATAAAATTTTCATTTAAAAATATCGAGTTCAGGATTTTCGAGGCGAGAAAGATGATCGGCCGCTAGGTTTTCCGCTCCTTTCTTATCCCGAATCTCCAAGTCGAATTCTTGAAGTAAGAGGATCCAACGAATAAGACGCGGCTTGGCGTCCGGTTTAGAAAGGAGGTACTTCAAAGCAGAATGATCCGTAAAAACAATAACCTTAGAGTGAGTAATGTACGGTCGGAATTTATCGAATGCGAAAATAATAGCTAAGAGTACCTTTTCGGTTGTGGTGTAGTTTTCTTGAGCGAAAGTTAGAGTTTTGCTTGCATAATAAATTGGGTGGAAATTCTTAGCTATTTGTTGTCCTAGCACCTCACCGACCGCAGAACTACTCGCATCGCACATTATTTCGAAAGGCAAATCCCAAACTGGGGCGATCATAATTGGAGCATTAATAAGTTTAGATTTTATTAATTTAAACGCAGTTAGACAAGAATAGTCAAAAATAAAAGGAGCTTCTTTTTCGAGAAGGTGTGTGAGAGGTTTAGTAATTTTTGAAAAATCTTTAATAAAGCGCCTATAAAACCCTGCATGACCTAGAAAACTTCTAATCGCTTTGATATTCGTAGGCGGCGGTAACTTTTCAATTACTTCAATTTTTGCCTTGTCCACTTCAATTCCCTTAGCGGAAATCTTATGGCCAAGGACTAAGCATTCACGCACCATAAAGTGGCACTTTTTCCAATTTAAAACTAAGTTCGTTTCTTCACAGCGTTGTAAAACTTTTCCCAAATTTTTTAAACATAAATCAAAAGAATCGCCAAAAACTGAAAAATCGTCCATAAATACTTCCATAATATTTTCTACATATTTATCAAAAATAGCTATCATGCACCGCTGAAAAGTAGCAGGTGCATTGTAAAGACCGAAAGGCATCCTACCGTAGGCAAAAGTTCCGAATGGGCAAATGAATGTTGTCTTCTCTTGGTCCTCGGGTGCGATAGGGATTTGAAAATACCCCGAGAGACTATCGAGAAAGCAATAAAAACTATGCCTGGATAAACGTTCTAAAATCTGATCGATAAAGGGGAGGGGGAAGTGATCTTTACGGGTGGCATCGTTTAGCTTACGGTAGTCGATGCACATCCTCCATCCCGTTACCATCTTAGTTGGAATTAAATCATTATTTTCGTTCGTCACTACCGTGATCCCACCTTTCTTAGGGACAACCTGGACCTAACTTACCCACTTACTATCGGAAATTGGATAAATTATCCCCGCATCTAACAATTTAAGAACCTCTCCCTTCACGACCTCTCACATATTCGAATTAAGACGACGTTGATGTTGAATTACACCCTTAGAATTATTTTCAAAAAATATTTTATGGGTGCACAAAGAGGGGCTTATGCCGGAAATATCAGAAATTTGCCACGCTATAGCCCGGCGATGCTTTTGTAGCACTTCGATCAATTGATCGTTCTCGTATTGAGAAATAAAGGCCGAGATTATAACGGGCAATTTAGAATTTTTTTTGTAAAAAAGCATATTAAAGATGTTCGGGGAGTGGTTTTAATTCCAGGTTGGGTGGTTAATCATAAGAGTTTTTCAAAATTTTTTCTTTCTCAAAAGTAAGATTTCAAATTTTTTTGTATAAAAATAGTTTCATTTTCAAAATTGGATTGCACGGACATAACCGTATTTTCGAAAATATTTGTAGAAATTTCAGAAAAAGAAGAGGAAAAATCATTTGAAGAAACATTGCAAAGAGAAAGAGAGGAGTCTTCATTTAACACATCAAGAAAAAAACAAGAATCATCATTTTTTAAAGAGTTTTTCATAGAGTGATTTATCGAAAAGGTGACCTCGTCATCTCCTACACAAATAAAAAGCTTCCCGTTACTCACATCGATGACTGCTCGAGAGGTGGCTAGGAAGGGTCGACTAAGGATAAGAGGGATCTCGACGTCCTCCTCAATATCAAGAATAATAAAATCCACCGGGAAGATGAATTTGTCAACATTCACTAGCACGTCCTGTACAATACCTAACGGATACTTAATTGATCGATCGACCAACTGAATACTCATTCGCGTAGGGCTGAGAGTGCCCAATCCTAACTTCTTAAATAATGAAAACGGCATCAAGTTGATGCTCGCACCTAGGTCCGCTAACGCATGCTTTACGAAAAGATCACTAAAAATGCAAGGAATAGAAAAGCTAGCAGGATCGTTTATCTTTTTAGGAAGATTAGAATTTTTAATAACCGCCGAGCACTCTTCGTTCAACATTACATGAGATAAATTTTCTAGTTTCTTTTTGTTAGTCAACAAATCCTTAAGATATTTAGCGTACTTAGGCACTTGGCTAATAGCTTCGTGAAATGGTAAATTAATATGGATTTGTTTGAACATCTCGAGAAAATGTTGGTACTGATCATCTAACTTGTCTTTCCTAAGCTTAGAGGGATAGGGAGGTGGCGGAAATTCTTTTATAATCACCGGAGCATCATTTTGAAAATTATCATTTTCTTTTTCAAAAATAGATTTTTCTTTTTCTTTTTTGAAATTCACATCCGTAACGATGGTTTGTTCAGCATCAGGAGAGGCAATCACCTCTGGCTCTTCCCTGGTGGTGGGCTCGTGGATTACTTTACCGCTCCGAAGGGAAATTGCTTTCGCGTGCTCCCTTGGGTTGGGTTCAGTATTTGAGGGAAGAGTCCCAGGTGGCCTCTCGGAGGTAACCTTGGTGAGTTGTCCGACCGTGTTTTCTAAATTTTTCATTGACCCTGTTTGATTTCTAATGGTCGCCTCGTTTGCGCTTATATATCTAAAAAACATTTCCTCCAAAGAGGGAGGTTTTTGAAAATTCTGGTTTTGATTTGGTGGTGGTGGTGGTGGAGTGAAATCGTGTGGTAGACGTGTGGCATTTGCAGGGTTACTTCACGAAAAATTTGGATGGTTACGCCATCCAGGGTGATTCGAATTAGAAGCACTATTAAAACCAGGAGGAGCAGAAAATGTAGAAAAATTAGAAAAATTATTCTGAGCAGGCCTGGATATGTTCCCCAGATAATCCACCTGCTCGGCAGAGACATTTGCATTTTCATATACCTGAGGTGCGGAGGTAGCAGTCATCTCCGATATCTTCTTGTTCATCATCTCCACTTGAAGCGCCAGTTGGGATACAGAGTCCACTTCGTAGATACCTGCAGGTTTATTTGGGCGAGTACTAGACGAGTTCCACTGATAAGTTCCATCGCTATGTCCTCTATAAGCTCAAGAGCGGCCTCCGGAGTTTTACGGTCCAAAGACCCACCGGAGGCGGCATCTATCATCTGCTTGGTCTCTTGATTTAGCCCATTGTAGAATGTCTGGATCTATAATCATGCAAGCAGAGCATGATGAGGGCAACGTCTCAAAAGTTCCTTGAACCTCTCCCAAGTGTCATAGAGGGTCTCAGAAGCAATTTGAGAAAAAGAAGTAATATCATTGCGAAGTTTCGCAATTTTAGCGGGGGGGATATCTAGCAAGAAATTTATCTATTAAAATATTCCAAGTGGTGATTGATCCTCTTGGAAGAGAACTCAACCACTACTTGGCTTTTATCCTTAAGGAGAAGGGGAAGAGTCTCAGCCTAATTGCGTCGTCTAAGACACCAATGATTTTGAAGGTGTCACAGATCTCGAGAAAACTACCAATATGCAAGTTCGGGTGTTCATCTTGTAATCCGTCGAACTGTACATATTGCTGCACCATTTGTATGATGCTAGGCTTAAGTCCAAAGTTATTGCTCGCAATTACAGGTTGAACAATACTTGTTTATGTACCCTCCAGGTTGGGTCGAGCATAATCAGACATCGTCCTTTGGTGTGCCATTCCTGGGTTGGGGTCTCCCATTTCAGAGTTGAAGTTACAATCACCGTCGGAATCCTCAACCACTGTTTGAGAAGTGGAACCCCTGAATCGCAAGTTTCTCCGAAAGGAGCGCTCGATTTCTGGGTCCAAATCAACAAGTAGCGACGGATTCGTGCGGGTCATGCACTAAAAAAAATGAAAGAGGATGGAGTGAAAAAAAGAGAAGAACGAAAATAGAAACTTGAAGAAGAAAATAGAGAAAGGTAAATTTTTTTTTATTTTTGCAGAAGTAATAGCGAAAGCGTTTTCCTAATATTGATGAAAAAGCCTCCCCGGCAACGACGCCAAAAACTTGGTGTGTTGAATTCACTATCAACCCGAAAAGATAAGTGTACATATCGAATTGTAGTACCAAGGCCGTATTAAAACTCGGGGTTGTCAAGTACTATTACTCTCGCTTCTACTACTATCCTACCGTACGATTGTTGGTTGTTTGAGAATTAAACTAAAGATAATATTAAAACGAAAACTTCGGGTAAAAAGATAGCATTCGATCAATGATTCACCATGAAAAGAAGATAAGAAGGATAAAAATATAGTTTTATGATTGCAAATCAAACTCGACCGTGACGGATCCGAAAATAAGATATAATCTCGCTAGAGCATTAAATCTCCTAACTTATAGACGTTTTGACCGAAATCTCTTTGCAAATCAAAAAGGCCTAAAATTGCATTATCGAAGTGATCCGCACTATTGGATTTGACTCCAATCCGGAGGATTTACGTCATCCTATCTCTTGGATTGCGTGCAACTCCTTGCTTCCTTGAGTGATCTTTTAAATTAACGGGTCTCTCGACTACTATGAAATGAGATCAAATTGCCTACTACCGTATACCGGAAATACGGAGTCGACACGAGAAAAATCAAAGAAGGATCGAGAATAATTTTGACAAAAATAAAACTAAGAAGTAAAAGGAAATCTCATCTCATTTAATGGATCCTCATGATCGAATGCTAACGGAAAATTAGCTACGCATAGTTAAGAAAGAAATCACAATAAGACAAAATAAATTTATTTTTATTGCTTGATAAAAAGGGAAGTACAAAATAATAAAAGAGACCAATTATGCTACTGAAAAAAGGATTACACTAACAAGAAAAATGGTTACACTAATAAAAAAGAAAATTAACAATAATCAAGTAAGAAACATAAAAGAACTCTCTCTTGAACTAGCACTCTCACTTGCTCTCCCAAAATCCAACTCTTCCAAAGCTTGAGGCAAGGGCTCCTTTTATAGATGAGGGGGAAGGTTCTAGAGAGAAGTGGAGATGAAGGGGGTGAAGGGTGTGGCCGGCCATACATGTATGAAGAAGTGCATGAATGACATTTAATGAGGGGGAGAGAGAAGAAACCAAATGCATGCATTTTCATTTAGGAAAATAAAAAAGAACAAAATAAATAAAAGAGGGGGGATGGATGGGTTCAAATGAGAATGAGAGAAGGGGAAAGAGGGGTGAATGAGAAATAAATAAGAGAGAAGGGGTGAGTGGGGAGATGCATGCGGAATAAAGAAGAGAGAGGAGAGGAGTGGCCGGCCATGCATAGTGGAAGAAGTGCATGAATGAAATAAATTAAAGGGGGAGAGGGAGTGGGCTGCATCATGTGAGCTGGCCGGCCGCACTTGAAGGAGACTTGGGCTGTACTTGGAGGGGGTCGGGCTGCTACATCATTGAAGTGGGCTGCTGCATTGAAGAGGGCCGGGCTGCACTTGAAGGAGACTTGGGCTGCACCATGTGGGCTGGTTTCAAGGGCTCGGGTTCACCAATGAAGTGGAGCTCGGGTAGCATCATGTGGGCTGCACCTACAAAAAAAATTAAAACATGCATTAGTTTATGTTTTAAGATAAAATAACTAAACAACATCCAACATAAAAATATCATAGCAATAACAAAACATAACAACTAAAATAATAAAAACATAACAAACAAACAAATACAAACATAAAACATATTATCAAAAATAAAATATTAAAGCAGAGCATACATAAAATATATAAAAAATAATACTTAAACCTAGGAAAATCTAAAATAAACTAGTCCAAAAAACGATGACTAAAACTAGTCATCAAATTCCCCCATGCTTAAGTATTTGCTTGCCCTCAAGCAAATGGAATTTAAAAAGTAGGGAAGAGGAATTAAAAACAAAGCAATTTTAAGTTTCATCATTAAGAAAACCAAAATATGAAAAATTAAACTATCCTAATTTCTATGTTAACAACTAGTGGGGTGAGAAGTGCATAATAGAAAACTTGAAAATAGAAACCTAAAAATATCATTAGAACATAAAGAAAAATTACACATTTCTAAATCCCTAAAAACAAGGCATCCCAAATTTAGGAAAATAAGAAAAACAAAAGTTGTTGATTCTAAATAAACGGCGCATTGAACGAACTACTAGGTTGCTAGAATAACAGTTACCCCTAAATCACCTCAAGATAACCTCCAAAGAAATCCATCAATGATGGCGGCCATATGCTTGACTTTTCAGACTCTCTCCAACGCAGGTTTAATCACGTTCTAAAGATTAAAAGGGCTTTTATAGGCGTAAAGACTTGTCTTAGGTAAATGATTAGGAATAGAAAATCAAAGATAAAAACGACGGTTAAAACACACTAAACCAAGGATGAGCTTTAAATAAACATAAAAAACACAAGAAGTACATCATTTTGTCAAGTCAAACTAAAGAAAAGAACAAGACCATGTATTTTTTCTCTTTTCACATAATTGGCCAAAATAAACTTCTTCTTTTTTTTGATTGATTTCACATTTTGATAATAATTTTTTTTTCATAGGAGAGCTCCAAATGTAAGCTTAAGAATTCCTTTTCATTTTTCAAAGATATAACCCATCACAAACATAATATTTAAGTAAAGCTCAAATCTAGTGTGATATAGGAATGACATTTTGGCTTTGGTGAAAAAATAATAATGAAAGGTGGAGCTAAACAAAAGAAAAATTTGGAAAAAAGGCTCAAAATTATTTTAGCAAAGGTGAAATATTTTGGTGGGCAAAAAGGCTCAAACGGATCAACGAGTGGCCTAAATCATTTCTAAAGTATGTGAAAAATGACGCAAATGTTTCGAGAGTCGCTAGAGACAAGTTCTAGACACCAAGAAAGAATTACCCCAAAATGAAAAAGTGACAACGTTATCTAGCAACCATTCATACGCAATTTAACCGAATAAAAAGAAAAAACTACAAATTGCTAACTTACAAAGTAAAAACCGGATGCCTATATCCTTAGTTTTACAGAATGATATTGACGACGATGTTAGTAATGGATTGCAACTCTTCCTTAGTCATTTTGAACTTTGTTGACTTTTTGTTGACTATGCTGATGTCAGTTATTCTGGACTTAAAAAACTTCAGACAACTACCCAGGCATTGAGTGCTTTGAGTGAACAAGCTTTACTCAACGAATCTAGACTTAGAAAATTTCTAGCCATGCTAGGCGTTGAGTGAGTAAGCTCCACTCAACGTTTTTTTAACTTAGTCAATATTTTGCATCCTTCTGCAACTCTAGGCATTGAGAGCGTTGAGTGTATATGTAAGACCCCCCCTCCCGGATCCCAAAACATGGCACGAAGGGTGAGTCTTATGCCCGGAACAGCCACCTTGCGGTAGCATTAGCACACGGGCTAACCTGTACCACAAGACGCCTATTCCGCCGGCTACAACAATATCAATAGAACATGCCAACCCAACCAAAAACAATAAGCAAGAGAAGTCAAAATCCACACTAAGTATATAATGTCCAAAACATCAATAGTGAGAAGCTAAACATGCTTCTACAATATATCAGAGTACAACTACTCATTGCCCAAACGGGCTACATCAGAGTAATCAAAATACTAACATCAGTAACCGACGGTATCGACGACACCGTCACTTCAGGCCCTGTCATCCTGGCCTGGATGTCCTGCTGCATAGTCTGCGGCTGCTCTACCTGCAGCGTGACCTCCTAAAAAGGAAGACGTAGCAACTGTTAGTCGAAATGACTAAGTGGTTTCACATCCGCTCCCCCGGCGACTCCTCGGCACCGGGCGGAGAAAAGGAACAAGAGTATAGTATGTAATAAGTATGCAAGTAAAAGAAGTACAAGTATGTGACATTAGTGTAACAGTAACAGTATCATAATCAACATTTATTTAAGAGATACACTAAACTAGCAAGTATAAGTAACAGCAGGAAAGTAACTTAACTTATAAGAATGCCCATACAAACTTATAAGTTAAGGATCGGGTTACAAAAAGTAACTCATCGTATAAGAGTGCCCATACAAACTTATACGATGAGGATCTTGTTGTGCAATGCTATGAAATGCTATGAATGCTATGCAATGACTCACCCATGCAATTGCTATGTCGACACAGAATATAGTTCCCACTTTTCGAGCAGGTAGCTAACCTCTCAGGCGTCAGCCGCCGTGACCAGGCGGTGACAGTGGAACGGGCACTTCTACTACTAGGCGGGTATCACACTACTTCACCTAGGCCTCCGTACGCCTCAACGCTAAGAACACAATAGCGGAGCCCATGCTTACTATGGCCCAGCGGGGTCTTGGGTAGATGTGCACCAAGAACACAGCCCGAACTGGCCTTGTGTGACCCGGAAGGGGCATCAGAAGAAGCACGAGGACACAGCCCAACCGTTCACATGGCCGGAGGGGCCTCGGGACGTGAACACCGAGGACACAGCCTAAACCGACCAAGTCTAACTGCCAACTCCCGTCGGTATGACGACTAGCGAGCCCGTAGACCTGCCACACTATCCTTAACCCAGGATTACGACACCGCGTGTCGACTCACACCACATGCAAATACCACATCAACATAACATGGAAGGGGCCTCGGAAGTAAACACGAGGGCACATCCCAACCATCCATCCACAACTTATCTCAACACAACCAAAACAAGTGACGGTCATCACCGCACTTACATCCCTTCACAATACTACCCGTAGGGAGACGACGCTCTAAGTATTGGACTACAAGACTCATTTCATTAATCAAGCATATCCATGGACATAATCTATTCATCTATATGACTTTCCAAATGATGACAATGTAATATAAACATGATGCGTATAATTATCAATCTTTCAATTCCTACCAATTCCATTCGTTTAAATAATATTGTTTCTCAATTTGATAATATGAAATCTGATTAATAAGCTACATCAATCATGCAACAAATGATTAATCATTCATCCAAGCCAAGTATCTTGCATTATTAATTCCACCGAATCAAAATCCATTTTCCATTAAGCCCAAAATTTAGGTGCAGGTTGAATCTGGACAGCAACTTCGACCGAAGATTCCCGAAGCTACAGGAATCCGGTGAAGACGTGTAACCCTACGATGGAAAGGTCTTTCCGTGGTCTACAACTCTCGTATTCAGACCTCAACCCAAATTTGATATTATCCTATTTGAAATCGGACTTGAAGTCTGCTGCGTACAGAACACAATTTCTGCATGCAGGATTTATTGAACACCATCTTCGTTTAGACTTTTCCGTGGCTACAGACTTCGCCAAAAGTCATGCAACCATTCGTTGGAAAGGTATTTTCAAGGGCTTCAACTTTCGTGTTTAGCAGAAAGCCCAGCTCTGGCCATATCACACTTAAAAATGCCCACGAAGTTCGCTGCGCGCAGAATACAGATTCTGCACGCCTCTTAAGGCGGAATGAACGACATCAGTTCATCTTCCTCCTCAATGCGATCGTCCCAAATCATTCCAGAATTTCCTCCACCCTTATTCAACCTCAAGAGGCCACTATTCTTCACGAAACCATCCTCCATCATCACATAGAAGAAGAGAATGGTTGAAGAGATCTAAAATCTAGAACACAAGTCCTAGCATGGCCAAACATAGAAGACTTCTTCTCTCCATCAAGATTCTCTTGAGCTGATGTATCTCCTAGGAAAATAACTATAGATCTAGCACCAAGGGAGAGGGTAGGAAACTCACATCGGTTCCAGCGGTACCACCACTTCCGGACATGGATCTCGTAGTTCTCCTTGGCGGCATCTTCTCTTTCACGGCGATGGCGGATCTCCTCCGGTAGAACTTGCTCCAGCAGTTTTCTCTCTCACCAGGAGTTCTCACAGAAAATAGGGGATGAAATGATCATGAAAACGGCTAGGGTTTTCTCTCCCCCTTATATATAAAAAGGTGATACGGGTAGGGACACGGCCGTGTCCTTACCCGTGTCCTGCCTGGTGAAGCGGCAATGGCAGTTTCCATGTCGGTTTAATATTTGACACGACCGTATTCCTGGCCGTGTCCTTGGCCGTGTCCTTCTCGGTTTGCATCTCGACGATCGATCAAAATTGTCGACTGGAGCACACGGGTAGGGACACGCCCGTGTCTCTACCCGTGTCATGTTCATCCGTCGAAGTCGACGCGCAGTTCGTCGATCTCGACACCTCTCGTCGAGTGTAACTCGAGACACACGGGTAGTGACACGCCCGTGTCACTACCCGTGTCACCTGATGTCGACACAGCTTGTCAGACTCGACACGGCCTGTCGAGTGTAACTCGACACACACGGGTAGGGACACACCCGTGTCGCTACCCGTGTCACATGATGTCGACACAGCTCGCCGATCTCGACATGCCTCGTCGAGCTCAACTCGACGCACACGGGTAGGGACACGCCCGTGTCGTTACCCGTGTCGCTACCCGTGTCACTACCCGTGTCTCTACCCGTGTCTCTACCCGTGTCACTACCCGTGTATCTACCCGTGTCAGTACCCGTGTCTCTCTGCACTGATTTCTCCACTTCTTCACAAGTGCAGTCAAATTCCCTGCACTTCTCAGGACTCGAGTCAACCCTCCTGACTCAAAAACACACACAAGGGGCCTAGAGCGATTCGGGACGTTACAAATCCTATAAACAAAATAAAAGATTTCGTCCCCGAAATCAGGCTTAGGCTGTGGGAAGAAAAGCATAAGAGACAATTTAACATATGCTGTTAAATAAAATTACCTTGAGCAAACAACTCCGGGTAGCGTTGCTGCATCAAATCCAATGGCTCCCATGTGTACTCCTCCTTCCCATGATTAGACCATAGCACCTTCACCAAGGGTACACTTTTGCGGCGCAAAGTTCTTGTCTCGCTGTCAACAATCCGCACCGGCTCTAGTCGCACAGACCTATCTATCGCCACTGCACCATCAGTAGTGGAAATATATTGGTCGGGCCGCAACAGTGCTTTTCGAAGTGACGACACATGGAACACGTCGTGGAGATTTTCTAGTTTTGGTTGTTGTTGAATTTTGTGAAGTAAAAGTGGGTGACGGGACAGGCCGCGCGGCCTGTGCGGACAGCTTTGGCGGACTGGGCGGACTGGGCGGACTGTGGGTTGCGGCCTGGTGAGAAGTCTGGTGGAAGCCGGCTGTGTTCTGAGCGGGTTGTTGCATGGTGTCCGCGGTTTGGTGCGGCCTGGTATCTGCGGATAGAGAGGCTTGCGGACTGGTGCTTTGCTCAGTGGTCGCGGGTGCAAGTTTGCGCTGTTGGCGGGTTGGTTCATGTTCGCGGAAAGCCTTGCGGACTGGTGTGTCCGCGGTTTGGGCTGTTGCGGACTGGGCCTTGAGCTTGGCTGAGGCCTTGTCGAGCTCAGGTGTTACAGCAGGTCTTGCTGTGGAGACCGGTTGGCGGACTGTTGTTTGGAGTCCGGGAAGTAGCTGCTGTGTTGGACAAGTGCGAGGAGCTCGCGGACTGGTTGCGGTCTGTGCTAGGGTGTTTGGCGGACGGGACTTTGTGTCCGCCATGCTCGCACTGGCCCTTGATGGTTTTGGACTTGGTCACACTTGGTGACAAGTTCATGGTGTCCGCCGTATCCGCCAAGTCCGCTGTGACCGGGCGGACTGTTGCTGTTTGCCTTTGGTCGTGGACTTGTGGCGGATTGAGGTGTGAGTCTTGCGGACTGCCTCGGGTTGGTGCGGACTGCCATTGAAGAGGGTGCTGTCCTGAAGCAGTTGGAGCTTTGCGGGCTGGTGCCTTGTCCGCTTAGCTTGGGCGGACTGGAGAGGGTTCGTCATTGGTTGCCTTGCTCCTGGCGGTTTCCCTTGGTGACTGGCTAAGTCCTCGCGGACTGAGCGGACAGTCGTTTTGTGTTCGCGCGGGCTGGGGCGGTGTCGCTATCTCATGGGCGGTGACCACACTCCTCACCTGGCCTATAAATAGGACCCCCCTGGCACATCTACAGGAACCTAAGTAACGTGAGTGAACAGTATTTTGGGTTGGGCGAGTGCTGCGGTCTGTGTTTTTCAGTCCGCGCGGATTGTTTCAGGCTGACGGTTTGCTGTGTGCAGGTCGCGCGGATAACTTCAAGGAGCCAGGAGTTTGGCTGTGACTTCGGTCAGTGCTTGGAAGTGTGCGGTCTCTGCGGACTCAGCAGGAGGTCGCTCTGCGGCTTGTCAGTTCTGTTTCAACTTTCCCAGCTTCAATAACCTGTCCGCCGGCTTCAGGCGGGTAGGGGAGTTCCTCAGTTCGGGTTCAGCAGGAGGCGAATAACGGTCTGTCCGCGCGGCCTCGCGGTCTCGGCGGACTCCGTGGTATTCGGCGGATTGCAGCATAGCTTGGGCGAGCTCAGCGGTCTCGGCGGTCTCGGCGACCTCGCGGTCTCGGCGGACTGGAGTGCTGTCCGCCCGGCTTGTGTTTGGGTTCTTTCTGTTTACAGCTGTAATACTAGCGAAATCATGTCTCGCTATGTATGCCTCGGATTGTAAAGAAGTGAATGCATAATAAGATCTTCTTGTGCTTCCATTGTTTTGTTGGGTGCAACCTCTAGTCCTTGGGTTTCCGCAGGTTCAGCGTGCGAACTGGTAGTTCCGAAGATATTAATTTGGTGTTTGGGCTATCTTGCTGACCACGTTGAGAAAATTTTTAACATGGTATCAGAGGGAGGTTTCTGAGGTTGCGGAGGTTCAGTTGCGTGAGCGGAGGTCAGCCAGTGTTGTTACTCAGTGATTGAGTGGTGTTCAACCTGTGTTGTTGCTCGGAGCTGCTGAAGGGTACCAACAGGTGGTTGCAATGGAAGGAAGCTTAGCAAGAGGTCTGGGCATTGAACTCTTAACGCCGACTAACTATAAAAAGTGGAAGTCGTGCATGAAGAGTTATCTTCTGGGCGAGGAGCTGTGGGAAGTTGTCGGTGGAGACGACAGACAGGAAGTTACTGCTGCTTTCGGTACTGCTGAACAGGTGAGGCTCTGGAGAAGAACTAATGCTAAGGCAGAGTTCGTTCTGAAAGAGAGCTGTCTCTCCGGAACTGTTTGATCACATCATTGGATGTGAGTCGGCTGCTGATATTTGGACAACCATTGATGAGTTGTTCAATAGGAAGAATGTGGCGCGGCTTCAGTTCCTGGAGAATGAGTTGGCCAGGGCAACTCAGGGAGACCTTTCCATCTCCAGGTACTTCTTAAAGATGAAGAGCTTGTGTGCTGAGCTGTCGGCGCTGGATCCTGATGAGCCTATCTCTGAGGCAAAGATGAAAAGGCACATTTTCCGCGGCTTGCGGAAGGAGTATGTGGCCTTTGTTACGTCTGTTCAAGGGTGGGCTACTCAGCCGTCTCTGCTGGAGCTGGAGAATCTGCTTGCCTCGCAGGAGAGCTTAGCAAGGCAGATGGCTGGAGTGAATCTGAATCAGGAAGGCAGTGAGGCTCTCTTCTCAGGCAAGAAGAAGGGATGGGAAGGGAAGAAGAAGAAGAAGGTGCAGGCCGCTGGTGAGAAGGAGACTTCAACTTCGTATCCGCCGGAGAGGAGCAATGCTCCTAAGGACTGGAAGAAGAATCTGAAGTGCTACCGGTGTCATCAGCGTGGGCACTTCAAGCGGGACTGCAAGGTCAAGCTGCAGCCTGGGCATGCTGCGGGAAAGGAGGAAGCTTGCTCGCGAAGTGAAGAAGCAGAATGGGGAGGAGCTTTTATGACGGGCACTTGTGTCCGGGCCTTATCTGCTGAGGACTTCAACATCGAGTGGATCATCGACTCCGGGTGTGGTCATCACCTCACCGGAGACAAGTCTAAGTTCACCTCCATGCAGGCTTACTCAGGTAATGAAGCTATTATCACTGCTGACAATACTGTTTATGCAGTAGAGAAGGAGGGGGTCGTGTCTTTGGGTAGTGATCAGGGACCACTCACGTTAAGGAGTGTGTATCACGTGCCGGGCATGAAGAAGAACCTCTTCTCGGTGACCAACGCGGTGGACGCTGGGTATCACGTTCTGTTTGGGCCAACAGACGTGAGGTTCCTTCGCAACGTATCAGCGGTAAAGGCTGATGTTGCTCATGTTGGGAGGAGGGTGAAGAACTTGTTTGTTCTTTCCACCAGTGCCTATGTTGATAGGATGAGGGCCAATGATAGTGCGGCTATCTGGCATGAGAGGCTGGGGCATGTTGGCATGGACAAGCTAAAGGCAATGGCGAGTAGAAGTCTGGTGAGGGGGTTGCCGATGTTGTCCTCCTTTGGTGATGGGCATGTTTGTGCGGGCTGTCAATACGGTAAGGCACATCGCCTTCCGTTTGATAAATCTCAAACAAGGAGCAAGAAACCATTGGAGTGTATTCATGGCGACCTGATGGGACCGACTGTTACTGCCAGCCTTGGTGGAAGCAAATACATGCTTGTCTTGGTTGATGACTACTCAAGGTATACTTGGGTGTACTTCTTAAAGGAGAAGTCGGATGCCTTCCGTTTGTTCGTGGAGTTCAAGGAGTTGGTAGAAGGCCGGCTTGGCTTGCGGATTAAGAAGTTTAGAACTGATAACGGGGGGGAGTTTGTCTCTTCCGAGTTTTCTAACTTCTGCAGGAAGCACGGGATCCAACGGGAGCTTACATGTGCTCACACTCCACAACAAAATGGGGTAGCGGAGCGGAAGATCCGTCATTTGACGGAAACCTGCAAATGCTGGCTGCATGCGAAAGATATCCCGAGGTCCTTTTGGGCGGAGGGAATGTCTTGTGCTGCATATGTTATCAACCGGATGCCACTCAGCCCTATCAACATGAAGACGCCCATTGAGCTGTTGCTGAAGGAGAAGCCGAGTGTTGGACACCTTCGGGTGTTCGGTTCAACTTGCTACGTGCATGTCCCGGATGCTTCACGGACAAAGCTGGATGCGAAGGCAAGGAAACTTGTCTTTGTTGGCTATGATGAGCGGAAGAAGGGATGGAAGTGCATGGACCCTGTGACGAAGAAGTTCGTGGTGTCAAGAGACGTTGTCTTTGACGAGCTGACGTCATATGGAGGTGGCTCGGTGGAGCCTACAGGAAGTAGCAAGGTTGAGGAAGCACCGGTGGAGGATGCTGAAGGCTTGGAAGAGGAGCTTGCTGTTTCACCAGCAGCTCCTGTTGCTTCGAACTCCGAGGCTGAGCCTTCTGGCTCAGGAAGCAGGGGGAGCACTGCTCAATGCTTGCCCCAGGTAGGAGTGGAGCCTGAAGAAGCAACGGAAGCCGTGAGCAAGGAGCCGTGTCTTCGGAGATCGAAGAGGGTGGTTAAGCCACCGGCTCGGTACTGTGATGGGAATGCAGTGAGCTTTGTCTCCTGTTTCTTTGCTGGTCCTCTGGATGAGCGAGAGCCTGCAAACTTCAACGAGGCCACTGGAGTGAAGGAGTGGGAAGGTGCCATGAAGGAAGAGATTGATGCTCTGAAGAAGAATGAAACCTGGGACCTTGTGCCCAAGGTTGATGGCGTTACTCCGGTTACTTGCAAGTGGGTGTATAAGTTGAAGAAGAAGGCTGATGGGAGCATTGATCGGTTCAAGGCTCGCCTGGTCGCTAGAGGATTCTCACAGCAGTATGGAGAAGACTATGAGGAGACATTCAGTCCAGTTGCGAAGATGACGTCTGTAAGAGTGGTGATCGCCTTGGCTGCTTGCAAGGGATGGAGGTTGTGGCAACTCGATGTGAAGAATGCCTTTCTTTACGGAGAGATTGACAAGGACATCTTCATGGATCAGCCGCTTGGTTTCGTCTCTGAGAAGCATCCGGACTATGTCTGCAAACTCAGGAAGGCTCTCTATGGGTTGAAGCAAGCTCCTCGAGCGTGGTATGGGAAGATTGCAGAGTACCTGCAGTTCTGTGGATACCTGGCTTCTAACTCGGATTCTAGCTTGTTCGTCAAGAAGAAGGGAGAGCTAAGAGTCTTGGTCCTGCTGTATGTGGATGATATGATCATCACAGGGAACTCGGAGGAGGAAGTAGCAAGGCTCAGGGGAGAGCTTGCTATACGCTTCGAGATGAAAGACTTGGGAGAGTTGCATCACTTTCTTGGTCTGGAAGTGGAGAGGAAGGAGTGCGGGATTCTCATTAGCCAGAAAGGGTATGCTGATCGCATTGTGAAGCGGTTTGGCATGGGCGAAGGGAAGAAGTGCTCTACTCCACTGGAATCTGGGCTGAAGCTTCGACGAGATGAGGGAAGGGTGCTTAATGATCCCTTGGTGTTCAGGGCTCTTGTTGGGAGCTTGATCTATCTGACGATTACAAGGCCGGATATAGCTTATGCTGTTGGCCGAGTAAGTCGGTATATGGCTGAACCAAGGCAATCTCATCTAGTGGCGGCGAAGGGAATTCTGAAGTATGTCAAGGTGACTTCTGAGATGGGACTCCTCTATGGAAGGGATGCGGAGTTTGCGTTGCTCGGGTACACGGATGCTGACTATGGCGGTGATTCGGATGATCGAAGGTCTACTTCAGGTTATGTGTTCACTTGCGGTTCAGCTAGCATCTCGTGGTGTAGCAAGAAGCAGGACTCGGTGTCGGTTTCAACCACGGAGGCGGAGTACAAGGCTTCGGCCTTGGCTGCTCGGGAAGCCGTTTGGTTGAGGAGGCTCATAGAGGATGTTCATGAAGAAGTGCAAGGGCCTACTTTACTCCGGGGTGACAATGAGAGTGCTCTCAAACTGGTAAACAATCCAGTGTGTCACGCCAGGACCAAGCATATAGAGATTGATCACCACTTCATCAGGGAGAAGGTGTTGGAAGGGTCTCTGCTGGTCGGGCATGTTCGGAGTGAAGATAATCTTGCTGACATCTTCACGAAGCCGCTGTCGAAGGGGCCCTTTGAACGCTTGCGCAGCTTGCTGGGCTTGGTCACCACTTCTCACTTCAAGGGGGAGTGTTGAATTTTGTGAAGTAAAAGTGGGTGACGGGACAGGCCGCGCGGCCTGTGCGGACAGCTTTGGCGGACTGGGCGGACTGGGCGGACTGTGGGTTGCGGCCTGGTGAGAAGTCTGGTGGAAGCCGGCTGTGTTCTGAGCGGGTTGTTGCATGGTGTCCGCGGTTTGGTGCGGCCTGGTATCTGCGGATAGAGAGGCTTGCGGACTGGTGCTTTGCTCAGTGGTCGCGGGTGCAAGTTTGCGCTGTTGGCGGGTTGGTTCATGTTCGCGGAAAGCCTTGCGGACTGGTGTGTCCGCGGTTTGGGCTGTTGCGGACTGGGCCTTGAGCTTGGCTGAGGCCTTGTCGAGCTCAGGTGTTACAGCAGGTCTTGCTGTGGAGACCGGTTGGCGGACTGTTGTTTGGAGTCCGGGAAGTAGCTGCTGTGTTGGACAAGTGCGAGGAGCTCGCGGACTGGTTGCGGTCTGTGCTAGGGTGTTTGGCGGACGGGACTTTGTGTCCGCCATGCTCGCACTGGCCCTTGATGGTTTTGGACTTGGTCACACTTGGTGACAAGTTCATGGTGTCCGCCGTATCCGCCAAGTTCGTTGTGACGGGGCGGACTGTTGCTGTTTGCCTTTGGTCGTGGACTTGTGGCGGATTGAGGTGTGAGTCTTGCGGACTGCCTCGGGTTGGTGCGGACTGCCATTGAAGAGGGTGCTGTCCTGAAGCAGTTGGAGCTTTGCGGGCTGGTGCCTTGTCCGCTTAGCTTGGGCGGACTGGAGAGGGTTCGTCATTGGTTGCCTTGCTCCTGACGGTTTCCCTTGGTGACTGGCTAAGTCCTCGCGGACTGAGCGGACAGTCGTTTTGTGTTCGCGCGGGCTGGGGCGGTGTCGCTATCTCATGGGCGGTGACCACACTCCTCACCTGGCCTATAAATAGGACCCCCCTGGCACATCTACAGGAACCTAAGTAACGTGAGTGAACAGTATTTTGGGTTGGGCGAGTGCTGCGGTCTGTGTTTTTCAGTCCGCGCGGATTGTTTCAGGCTGACGGTTTGCTGTGTGCAGGTCGCGCGGATAACTTCAAGGAGCCAGGAGTTTGGCTGTGACTTCGGTCAGTGCTTGGAAGTGTGCGGTCTCTGCGGACTCAGCAGGAGGTCGCTCTGCGGCTTGTCAGTTCTGTTTCAACTTTCCCAGCTTCAATAACCTGTCCGCCGGCTTCAGGCGGGTAGGGGAGTTCCTCAGTTCGGGTTCAGCAGGAGGCGAATAACGGTCTGTCCGCGCGGCCTCGCGGTCTCGGCGGACTCCGTGGTATTCGGCGGATTGCAGCATAGCTTGGGCGAGCTCAGCGGTCTCGGCGGTCTCGGCGACCTCGCGGTCTCGGCGGACTGGAGTGCTGTCCGCCCGGCTTGTGTTTTGGTTCTTTCTGTTTACAGCTGTAATACTAGCGAAATCATGTCTCGCTATGTATGCCTCGGATTGTAAAGAAGTGAATGCATAATAAGATCTTCTTCTGCTTCCATTGTTTTGTTGGGTGCAACCTCTAGTCCTTGGGTTTCCGCAGGTTCAGCGTGCGAACTGGGTAGTTCCGAAGATATTAATTTGGTGTTTGGGCTATCTTGCTGACCACGTTGAGAAAATTTTTAACAGTTGTAACTCCAACCGATAGGCCAACGGGCCAATCCTTTCCAATATAGTATAAGGCCCAACATACCTTGGGCTGAGCTTTTTCACTCCACGCACCCGCGACACTCCATGCATCGGCCGAATCTTGAGGAACACTTTTTCGCCCACTTGGAACTCCACCATCTGGTGCTTTTTATTATAATATTTTGCCTGTCGACTTTGAGCCTCCAACATGCGATCCCGTATCAATCTGACCGCCGCATCAGTATCATCTACATATTCATTTCCCAATGCCTTCGGATCTTCATCCTGCACCCAAGACAAGGGGATTCTGCACCTTCTTCCGTAAAGGGCTTCATGGGGCGCCATACTGATGCTCGCTTGATGACTATTGTTATAGGAAAATTCCACTAGTGGCAAGAGCCTTTCCCATGGCTCTCCTCTGTCCAGCACACATAACCTCAGTAGATCCTCCAACGTCCTGATGGTCCTTTCAGACTACCCGTCCGTCTGAGGATGAAATGCGGTACTAAAGGTTAAGCGCGAGCCCAAATACGCCTGTACCGCCTTCCACTCATTGGATGTAAACCGACCATCCCGATTCGAAACAATTGTCTTGGGCACGCCATGATACCATACAAATTGCTCCACAAAAAGGCGTACCAAAACATCCACGTGTGCTTCCTTCTTCATTGGAATGAACCGGGCCACCTTTGTTAGTCGATCGACAATAACCCACACTGAATCATTCTCGGAGCGGGAACGAGGTAGCCCATGGACAAAGTCCATGGAGATATCCTCGAACTTCCATTCGGGGATGGGCAACGACTGCAACAAACCACCGGGACTCCTGCATTCAGCCTTCACTCTTTGACATGCTTCACAATGAGTGACATAATACCGGACATCCTTCTTCATTCCCAACCAACACATGGTCTTCCGAAATCCGGCGTACATCTTAGAAATACCCGGGTGCACTGAATATTGAGAGGAATGTGCCTCTCTCAAGATATCCTCCCGAATTTTTCCACCCTTGGGAATGTAGAGTCGGCCACGAAAATAAACGAGGCCGTCTTTGAGTGTGTACTCATCGGTGGTCCCATCTTTAATTACCTTGATTGCCGGGGACAAGGCCACATCCATTCCTTGCTCCACCCGAATCCGGTCTCGGATATCACAAACTATGCTCATGTTGGCCAAATACTCCGCATACTCTGCCGAAGGAGCCTTGAATACTAGAGTAATTTCCATCTCCTCGATCATCCGAGCCAACTCCATACTCATCAACCGAGACTCTGGGCTAGAGCCTGGCGCTTTTCTACTCAAGGCATCGACTACCGAGTTCGCTTTCCCGGGGTGGTAGTTCATGGTGAACTCATAGTCGCATAGAAATTCCAACCACCGCCGTTGTCTCAGGTTCAACTCCTTCTGAGTGTGAACATACTTCAAGTTTTTGTGATCGGAAAAGATCTCGCAGTGGACGTCATATAAATAATGCCTCCAGACCTTCAAAGCGAACACCACTGCTCCCAACTCCAAATCATGAACCGGGTAATTGATTTCATGTTTCTTTAACTGCCTTGAAGCATAAGCGATCACATGCCCATGTTGCATCAATACCGCTCCCATCCCTTGATACGATGCATCGGTGTAAACCTGAAATCCTTCCTTCCCAGATGGAAGTGCAAGGATGGGGGCGGAGGTAAGCCTATCCTTCAGCTCTTGGAATGCCGCTTCACATTGTGGTGTCCACTCAAATGGCACACCCTTCTTCGTCAAGGAGGTAAGAGGAAGGGCAATCTTGGAAAATCCTTTCACGAACTTGCGGTACTACCCAACAAGTCCAAGAAAGCTTTGTACATCGGCCGCCAACTTCAAAGGCGACCACTCCTTCACGGCTCGCACCTTTGCTGGATCCACTGCTAATCCTGCTCCACTGATCACATGCCCCAAGAAGGCAACCTCCTTAAGCCAGAATACACATTTGCTAAACTTGGCATACAAGGCGTGCTCCTTCAATTTCTTCAAAACCAAGGTCAGGTGCTCGACATGCTCCTCCTCCATCTTTGAGTAGACCAAGATGTCGTCGATGAAAACAATGACGAAGATGTCCAAATATGGTTCAAACACCTTGTTCATCAGGCTCATGAAGGCCGAAGGGGCATTTGTGAGCCCAAACGGCATTACTGTGAACTCATACAAACCATATCTCGAACTGAAGGCTGTTTTCTGAATGTCCCCTTCTTGTATCCTCAACTTGTTGGAACACCCTATTACTAATTTGGGTCAGGATCACTATGTCTCTAGGAACCTTTACTTGACCTTCTATATAGCTTAATAGGTCAATTAAAATTGAGTCTAAGGGTTAGAAGTCTAGGATTGGAAGCTGCCCTGGAGACCAAGTTTTTCTGTCTGGAGACTAAGTCTGATCGTCGAGCTCAGCACGACGATTCGTCGAACTCCGATCGACGATCGTCTAGCTCAACTCCGACAGATCGTCGAGCTCCACTCGACGATCGCTGAGCTCAACTTCAATGACTCTACATGAATTCTATTGATGAAGATATATTTAATTCTGTTTTGACAGTGTGTCCAAGACCCCCAGAGAGCACAAGTACAAATGCTGTTCCACCTCCATCAGGAACAGATGCTGACATCAAAAAATGGAAAGTAGCTGATGCCAAGGCTATGAACATTCTAGCTCAGACAATGTCAGATGACATTTTTCAAAAGGTAGCTGAATGTAATTCAGCCAAGGAAATTTGGGATAGACTCTCAGAAATAGTCTCAGGCTCAGCTGATGAGAGAAATGACAGAAGATCCCATCTCATCACTCAATATGAGAACTTCAAGAAGGGAGAGACTGAGTTAGTGGGAGACATGTACAATAGACTGAGTCTAATTGTCAGTGAACTGAGGACATTAGAGAAAGAGATCTCTCTAACAGAACTTAATGACAAGATCCTAATGTGCTTCCCCAGCACTTGAGATTCAAGAATTTGGCCAATTAAAGATGCCAGAAGTCTGAATGAGATCACCACTGAAGCCTTGTTGGGTAAGCTCAAATCTTATGAGCTGCTCATCAAGAATAGAGAGGAAGAACAGAAGGCTGCTTCACCAGCCACAAGAAAAGAGAAGACCATAGCATTCAAGGCAACTGAAGATCTGCCTGAAGATAAAGCTACAGGCAATGATGAACTTCTCAGCTTGTTGGCCAAAAGATTCTACAAGATAGCCAGAAAGGACTTCAGAAGAAGATCATACAAGGAGCAGGATAAGCCAAGGTATGACAAGTCCATTGGTAATAACAAAGACATTATTTGCTTTGGTTGCAGGAAACCAGGGCACATAGTTCCTGACTGTCCAGAGAACAAGAACAAGGACAGAAGGGACAGAAAAGAAAGAAGAAAGGAGAAAGACTCCAAAAGGAATGACAATAGCAAACCTTCTTCAAGCAAAAATAAGCATACAAGGAAAGCGTTTGTTGCTGAATCCTGGAGTGAGACTGAAGAGGAGTCAGAAGCCTCTTCCAGCTCCAGTGATGATGAGGATGATGCAGAAGAAAAGGAGTTCTGCATGATGGCAATCAATGCCTCACAGAACAATTCAGAGGAAGAGGAGTCAGAGTCAGACTCAGAGACTCAACCTGAAGAAGATCAGGTAATTGGTTCTTTTGATTTTACTTCAGAAGATTTTAAATTTGAATTTAAAGCACTGTGTTTAGACCTACTAAAGTCTGAGAAAGAGATTATCTCTCTCAGAAATTAATTATCTGAACACAATGTTTTAAAGTCAGAAAACCTCAAACTCTCTCAGGAGTTGGAGAACTGTAGGGAACAAATAGCTTCACTGAAAAGTGAGCTCTCTGAGGCCAAGAAGCTTGAAGAATCCCTTAATGGGAGAAGCATCAAGCTGATGGACATCACAAGCACAGTGAACTCTAGATTCAATAGTACACTGGGCTTGGGTGCTTCATCCAGCCAACCTATAGTCCTAACAACTCCCATCAAGTTTATTTCTAACAAGGGAAAGGGAGTTGTAGAGGTTGCCAGGAAAAATTCTGATCTGCCTCAGAAAACTAAGTCCCAGCAAAAATCGTCGAACGGAGATCGACGATCGCCGAATGAAGATCGACGATCGCCGAACGCAGCTCGACGATCTCAGGAAAAATCGTCGAACGCTGATCGATGATCTCAGCCAGAGTCATCGAACGCAGGTCGACGATAACATATACCTGACCTCACCCATAGTCGACCGTCGAACGGAGCTCGACGATCTGACCCAAGATCGTCGAACTCAGCTCCAAGATCGTCGAACAGAGGTCAGAACTCTGGAAACTTTGTCAAAGACAAATCAAAATTGAATCTTAAGGGTTCTTCATCCCAAACCTTTAACCCTTATACTGAATGGATTATACCTCCAAGGAGATATCATCCTGAAGGATATAAGAGTCAACCTGGGATGTCTTTCATTTCAGAATTCAGAGGTTATCAACCTAGGCCCAAGGTAAACTGGGTCAAAAACAAATGAATTGTTTTATGTGCAGGTAAAGACCTATCCAACATCTTACCAGCAATGGTATTTGGATAGTGGGTGCTCTAAGCACATGACAGGGAACAAGGACAACCTCACTTCCTTTAGAGCCAAGCTTGGACCCAAAGTTATCTTTGGTGATTCCAACTTTGGACAAACTAAAGGATATGGTGCAGTCCAGATTGGTTCAGTAACCTTCAAGAAGGTAGCCTATGTGGAAGGACTGAAGCACAACCTAATCAGCATCAGTCAGCTATGTGATGAAGGCTACCAGGTGACCTTCAGCAAAACCTTATGCAGAATCAAGTCAGAGGACAACACAACTGTGTTGACAGGTAAAAGGAAAGGTAACATCTATCTAGTAGATTTTCTTTCAACTAATATAGATATTTTCCTGTTTAACTCTGTCTGTAGACCAAATGTTTTATGGCATAAGAGACTAGGACACCTAAACCTTAGAACTATTGCTAGGCTCTCCAAGAACAACCTTGTTAGAGGACTACCTTCTGGCCCCTTCAAGAAGGAAGGACTCTGCAGGGCTTGTCAATTAGGCAAGCAAACTAAAAATAGTTTTAAGTCACTTAATAAGAGTGATTCACCTAGGATATTGTATCTGTTACACATGGATCTATTTGGACCCATCACAGTACAAAGCCTAGGAGGGAAATCCTACACTTTAGTAGTTGTAGATGACTTCTCTAGATTCACTTGGGTGTTCTTTCTAAGGAAGAAGTCTGATAACTTTAAGTGTCTGACAGAGTTTCTCAAATGTATACAGATTGAGTTCAATACTCACATTGCCCTGATCAGAAGTGATCATGGGACAGAGTTTGATTCTCTTCTTATGCAAGAGTTCTGTCAGAGTGAAGGGATCAGACATACTTTCTCAGCTCCTAGAACTCCTCAACAAAATGGGGTAGCTGAAAGGAAAAATAGAACCCTTATTGAATCTGTCACTACATTGTTGTCAGATGCTCATCTACCTCTATCCTTTTGGGCAGATGCAGTGAACACCTCCAACTATGTGCTGAACAGAAGTCTGATACATAAACTAAAGGGAAAGACTCCCTATGAATTACTCAAAGGGAAGAAACCTAAAGTTGACTATTTCAGAATTTTTGGTTGTATTTGCTACATTCACAATAATGACAAGAAATATCTAGCAAAATTTCAAGCCAAAGCTGATGAAGGAGTGTTTCTGGGATACTCCATGATCAGCAAGGCCTATAGGGTCTATAATAAATCATCTTTGAAAATTGAGGAATCTGTTCATATTTCTTTTGATGAAACTAACATGTCTTTCAAAGAGAAGATTTCTTCTACCATAGAACCTTTGCAAGAACACTCTCTACTTGAAGATATGAACAAGTTACAGGTTGCTCAAGAAGAAGAAAGTAGTGAAGATGAAGGGAATGCTTCACATATTGAAGCACAATCTGAAGAGCCAGTTGTTGTACCACAAGAGGAAACAACAACACAGGTTGGTGAACAATCAACACCCCCTGTTGATTTAGTAACATCAAGAGACCATCCAATTTCCCAAATAATTGGAGAAATCTCAGCTGGTGTGCAAACCAGAAATCAGGTCAACCAAAACCTGTTGCACACCTGCTTCCTATCTCAAATTGAACCTCAGTCCATTCAAGATGCAGAGCAAGATCCACATTGGATCATTGCAATGCAAGAGGAATTGCATCAATTTGAGAGGAACAAAGTATGTGAACTAGTGTCAAAGCCTAAGGATCATTCCATTGTTGGAACAAAGTGGGTATTCAGAAACAAACTGGATGATCAAGGCGTAATTATAAGGAACAAGGCAAGGCTAGTTGCTCAGGGATATTCTCAAGAAGAAGGAATTGACTACGACCAGACTTTTGCACCTATTGCAAGATTGGAAGCCATCAGGATATTTCTAGCTTATGCAGCTCACAAAGGCTTCAAGGTTTATCAAATGGATGTCAAAAGTGCTTTCTTAAATGGAGACATCAAAGAGGAAGTCTATGTCAGACAACCTCCAGGTTTTATCTCTCCAACTCTTCCTGATTATGTTTTTAGACTGAACAAAGCATTATATGGTCTCAAGCAAGCTCCTAGAGCATGGTATGAGACCCTAGCATGCTTTCTCTTGGAAAATGGTTTTATAAGGGGTAGAGTAGACCAAACTCTTTTTATTAGAACCCATAAGTCCCATACCCTACTAGTACAAATTTATGTAGACGATATCATTTTTGGTTCTACTGACTCAAAATTGTGCAGAAGGTTTTCTAACCTGATGCATTCTAAATTTGAGATGAGTAGCATGGGTGAGCTGTCCTTCTTCCTAGGATTGCAAGTCAAACAACATGCTGAAGGCATCTTTATTTCTCAAACCAAATATGCTAATGAACTGGTTAAGAAATTTGGTATGTCTGAGGCATCTTGTATGAAAACACCCATGCCTACCAATGCTATATTGGATGCTGATGAACATGGAAAACCTGTTGATCAGATAACATATAGAGCAATGATTGGCTCTTTACTGTATCTTACAGCTAGTAGACCAGATATAATGTTTGCTACATGTATATGTGCTAGGTTCCAAGTAAGCCCTAGAGAGTCACACCTAACATTAGTAAAGAGGATTCTCAGGTATGTTAAAAGTTGTCCAAATCTAGGCCTCTGGTATCCAAAAGATTCAGCATTTGAGTTAACTGGATTCTCTGATGCTGATTATGCTGGATGCAGAATTGACAGGAAAAGCACCAGTGGAACTTGTCAGTTCTTTGGTGATAGACTTGTCTCTTGGTTTTGTAAGAAACAAACATCTGTGTCAACCTCAACTGCTGAAGCTGAATATATGGCTGCAGGCAGTTGTTGTTCACAAATTTTGTGGATCCAAAACCAACTCCTAGACTATGGATATAACTTAGAGAAGTCTAAAATCTTTTGTGATAACACAAGTGCTATTTCCATAGCTCAAAATCCAGTCCTCCATAGTAGGACAAAACACATAGAGATTAGGCATCATTTCTTAAGGGATAATGTTGAAAAACACAAAATTGAATTACAATATATCCCAACTGATTTACAAAGGGGAGATATTTTCACCAAGCCTTTGGATGAAAAGAAACACACCTTCTTCCTAAATCAGTTAGGAATGTTAGATGGAGGAAGCCTTAAATAATATCCAAGATTTTGAAAGCTTAAAAATTGACCAAGACTAGGCAAACATTCTGATTTTCCTTGGTGTCTAGAATCTTTCTGATCTCTGAACTACGCTCGACGATTTCCCTAAGATCGTCGAACGGAGATCGACGATTTCCAAAAATCGTCGAACTGAGTTCAGCGCCTCTCAGATAGTATGAACTATCTCTTCCGGTCAACGATCGTCGAACGACGCTCGACGATCTTGTTCTCTGCACGATCGTCGAACGGAGCTCGACGCTCTCCAATATCGTCGAACGGAGATTGACGATGTTGAAAACTTTTCAGATTCCTTTAGGAGCCTCGATCGTCGAACTGAGTTCAACGATCTTTCCAATTCTGCGTCGAACCCTAATATAAAACTCATTTTTCGCCGTCGTTCCCTCTTGCGCTTTCGATTTCTCTGTAAGGATTTTCTTTCCCTCCAAACAGTTCTACGCTTGGTCGTTTTGTTTGTTGAATTTTTGCAGGTACAATGGCTGTGTCCGTTGCAGTTCTAGCCGCAATGAAGTTCGATGCTGGATTCGACATTGATATGGACTCTTTCAACACCACTGATCAAATCTTCCAAGATATACTGGATTTATTCAAGGATCAGAATCTGTCTGCCCTCATGACCACTAGAATCAAGCTTGCTTCAGATGAGATAAAGGAGTGGGTCTATACTGCTCATAATCAAGACAACTCCACAATAGTTGGGTCCATTGCTGGAACTCAGGTACCTCTGACCCCCACCATTTTAACAGAGGTTTTTGGACTAAGAAATGGAGATGATACTGCTGAGTTATCTGGAGAGGAGTTTTCTGACATGCTTGCCAGGATGGGTCATCCAGAGGGAAACTCTAGCAAGTTATTCAAGAGGAACCTGTCTGTTGAATACAAGTTCCTAGCAGATGTGGTAGGGAAAGTGCTGCTGGCAAAGCACTCTGCACATGATACCATATCCAGATACCAGCTCTGCCTCATGGGAGCTCTGGTGGATAAGAGAAGTTTGAACTGGGGAGAGGTCTTCTTTGACCTAATCAAGAAGAAAATAAACAAAAGCTTTGTTAACTTTGGAAGGATTCTTGGAGTCTTCCTGCAAAATAGGTGCCCTGCCTTGCTGGTCTCCTCTGGAGTGCACATAAATGCCTCCAAGAGACTCACTTGTGCCCTCTTTGGTAAGTGGGACAGGCAAATCAGCAAGCCTGGCAGGCCCTCCTCAAGTGCTCCTTCAGGCACCAGGACTCATAGAGTCACTCCCCCACAGGTCTCTGCTCCTGCAGCTGACCTGGCTGTTGCTGTTGCTGCCTCCTCTCCTCCTCCACTTCCAACCCTTCCTCTACCATCCACCATTCCAGCTCCATACACCATTACCATCTCTAGCCCATCTCCAACAACAATTCCATCTCCAGAACCCATTCTGCCTCCACCAGTAGACCACTTCCACCCTCTGTTCTCATACCCTCCACCAGATGTCACCTCTTCTCCATCCATTCCATCATTCACCCTCCTGGATGACTCCTATATGGATGATTCCCCATCCTCTCCTCCAGAATTACCCTCCTCCTCAACTTCATTCCAAGATCTCCTCCACCATATCATTGACCAAACCACTTTCAACCCATCCATATCCATCCCCTTGTCCTCCATTTCCACCATCCCAACACCTGAGCCATCCATTCCACTCTCCACCCCTCCACTTCTAGCATCCTCAGCTATCCCCATTCCATCTACCTCTGCTCCTATTCTTGAGCAAGTAGACCTCTCAGCCCTAGCTGACAAGTTGTATGAGCTAATTGCCCCCAGGCTCTCCCTACTCTTGGAGACCTCATTGGCTCCTCTACACTTGTCAGTGGCAGCCCTCTCTGCCAGGCTTTCCTCCCTCCTTCCTCAGGCAGCACCACCAGCAGTTTGCCTTGATACAGATGTATCTGCATCTAGGCAGGGGGAGATGCCATATGAAGCAAGCCTTCATGCTGCTGCTGCTGCTGATGTTTCTGTGCCTGCTGCCCCTTCTGCTACTGTTACTGTGCCTCCAGAATGTCAGGCTCCTACTGCAGTTCTTGCAATAGACCTAAGGTCTTTGCTTTTTGCCTTTGATCCTGCCTTCTTCAGCTATCTCCCAGAGGTTAATGCTATCCAGCCCCCAGAAGATTTGTCCAAGGCACTGGTGCCTGTCTCTTGCTGTGACCCTAGCATTATCTCTGCATTTGTACATTCAGTGATTGCTGCTTCTGAAGATGTTGCTGCTGCTGCTGCTGTTAAAGAAAACACTGACTTTGCTTCTGAAATTGTTGATACTGCTGAGATTGCTCACACTGCTGCTGAAATCCTAATTGCTTCTGATGAGCCAATTTCCAAGGATATTCTGATGACAGAGGCCACTGTTTTTGAGCCTGCTGCAGATTCTGATGATGTTACTGCTGTTACTTCTGCTGTCACTACTCAAGTATCTGTTGCATCTGCTGTATTTGCTCATGTTGCACCCTCTGCATCTGTTGCTCCATCTGCTGCTGTCCCTGCTGCTGCTACTTCTGCTTCTGCCTCATCTGCTGCTATTCAACTGAAGAAAGATTTGATGAAGAGAATTGATGCTCTATATGATGCCCAGAGTTCTGAATCTGATGAGTTCAAGACAGACTCTGATGACTCTTCTGTCACTATTGCAAGGAAAAGGAAAGCTAGGAGCAAGGCTATGAAAAGGGTCCCTCCTGCAAAAGTCAAGGATGATAATGATATTCCTTATTACATTCTGCATAACTGCCCCATCACAGAACATTGGATGCAATATTCTAAAAATCAGCTCAAGGCCATGAAGAAGAAGAGAAAGTATGAAAAGGGCTCCTCCCAGTTCCAGCACCCTCATCCTCCTCCACCACCTCCTCCTGATGCAGGTGCAGGTGGCAGCTCTGCAAGTCAAGCCCCAGCTAGAAGCCAGGCTCCCTATCAACCCCATGCCAGATCCTACCAAAGGGAAAGCCAGTCTAGGGGTTCTTATTCTAGGAGAGGAGGATACAGGGGTAATCAAAGAGATTTTCAAGTTTATTCCAAAGGGTATTCCAGGCAGCACCCATACTCCAGGGGAGGACATGGTTCTTCTGATACATCATCAGGTCCTTTCCCCTACAAGCTCAAAGAAACTGTGTCTGCCAGGCCTCCTCAAGATAATCCTTCCAACAGGTATGAACCACCTGTACCTTTTGAGGACCCTGAGAATAATCCATCTGCTTGGACTGCTAGGATGAAGGAACTGGCTGCACTAGATCAGATCAAGAAGGCCAGAGAGCAAGGTTTAGACACTTCAAATATTTCTACAATGTCAGAGCAAAGACAAAAGGAACTAGACAAATATGCTTCCAGCAAATTCTTTGATGCTGAGAGATATATGGAGTTGCATCCTGCTGCTGTGGTCCCCAGATCTTCAAAGCAAACTTATTTGGGTGCAGCAGATGACACCAGGTCCAACAAGGAAGCTCTAAATCCAAACAGAGAAATCAAACTTGTCAAAGGCAAAGAGAAGAAGTGACAGTGTAAGGTGACAATTTCTGTGAATTCTGACTGCTATCTGGATGACATATATACATATATATATATATCTGTGATGTTTCTGCAATGTCTAGCTGCTATTTTTATGCTTCTCTGATTGTATGTTGTTATTTGAATTTTTCCAAAGTCTGTAAATAGTCATCCTAACCCAAATAGGGGGAGATTGTTGGAACACCCTATTACTAATTTGGGTCAGGATCACTATGTCTCTAGGAACCTTTACTTGACCTTCTGTATAGCTTAATAGGTCAATTAGAATTGAGTCTAAGGGTTAGAAGTCTAGGATTGGAAGCTGCCCTGGAGACCAAGTTTTTCTGTCTGGAGACTAAGTCTGATCGTCGAGCTCAGCACGACGATTCGTCGAGCTCCGATCGACGATCGTCTAGCTCAACTCCGACAGATCGTCGAGCTCCACTCGACGATCGCTGAGCTCAACTTCATAATATCGTCGAACTCCATTCGATGATCGGTGAGCTCAGGTCGACGATTTTGACTCTGCATTGGATCTTTATCTCTGAGCTCAGTTCGACGATCTTTGAGCTCAGATCGACGATTATTTTGCTGCTTGAGTTTTCCAGTTCGCTGAGCTCAGCTCGACGATAGCAGAGCTCAGTTCGACGATTTCAGATAACTTCCAGAATTCAAATTCAAATCAGTCAGGAGTTATTCTGCAATTAATTCAGAGATTTGCTAGCCGTTTTCATTTACTTCTGGACCAAGTTTCAAGGGACTTTTCAAGGAATAATTCTGTGGACTTTCCTCCAGAAGAGTTTTTGCAATTAAGGATGCAATCAATGCAGACCAACGACTATCCTTGACAGAGAATGACATTCTATTCTGGAACAAAGAATAAAAGACAGGATGTTTTTTGAATCTACATCAACCAGAAGAAAGAAGACACACAATATACAGAATACAAAAAGATACAAAAAAGTTTCTGTCAAAAAGAATTCTGAAGAACACTCATCAAAGAGATCAAGCTTTCAAAAATCTTCAGATCTCTTCAGCTCTCAAAGTGTTCAAGGCCAACATCATTTCAAGACTCCAGACACTCAACATTTCAGCTTGCTGAAATCATTTATTGCTGGAGTTCTATCTTTGAAGGCCTATCACCCTCAGCAAAGCTCTTCTTCCTGAAGATCTCAAGGACTCAGGGGGAGCTTTGACATCAATCCACTTAGTCTTCTCAGTTGGTTGAGAAAGAGAAGACTGCCACACCTCTCTCACCCCCACTCTGTAAAGGGTTTCTCAAACTCCCTTCAAAAGTTTGAATCTGGTTTTTGAGCACCTTGTCAAAAGCTCATTGGTGGCAAGACACCTGATCAAAAAATCTGCTTTGGTTTTTGAGCACCTTATCAAAAGCTCATTGGTGCCCAGGACACCTGATCAACTCATCCTGCAGTGGATTCCTACCTAGGGTGGTAGAAGAGTGGATGTACCCAAGTTTGGGGAACCACTATATTCCCTTGTGTCATCTGGTTTTGGCTTGTTTTCTTTTTGTTTCTGGCCTTGATTTTTCTGTGCTTAGTATTTGCATAGTTTAGTACTGTGATTAGATTTATTTCTGCTTCCCTGCTCACACATATTACAACAATTGTTGTAAAAGTTTGCAAAAGCTTTTAAAGCACCATATACTCTATTCACCCCCTCTAGAGTATATCAGATCTAGTTGCTCTTTCACAACTGATAGTATCCAGAGCGCAAATCCAGTTTAGAGAACCAATGTGCTCCCACTAATTGATCGAACAACTCATCGATCCGAGGTAGCGGATACGTGTTCCGCACCGTCAGCCGATTGAGTTCCCGATAATCTATGCATAATCACAGGGTCCCATCCTTCTTCTTCACGAACAGCACAGGGGCTTCCCAGGGTGATGAACTGGGGCAAACGAACCCTGACTCCACCAGTTCTTGCAATTGAACTCTAAACTCCGCGAGTTCTTTCGGGGCCATTCTGTACGGAGCCTTGGATACAGGCTTGGCACCTGGTACTAGATTGATCTGGAAGTCAACCTCTCTATGCGGAGGTAATCCTGGTAGCTTCTCAGGAAATACCTCGGGAAAATCCCGCACAACCCGTACATCCTTTAATTCCAACGCTTCCTCCTTCAACTCGAACCAGATCATGAAGACCTCGTCCCCCTTCATATGAGCTTTTACAACCTGGACGAAAGATAACATCATGCGAGGCACGAAGCCAATACCTTGGAAGATGACGTCAGAGTCTCCATGTCTCAAATAGATCCGCTTCTCCGCGCAGTCGATCCTCGCGAAGTGCCAATCCAGCCATGCCATGCCCAAAATGATGTCAAACTCCGGCATTCTCAGAACCGTGGCCGGCGTATCAAAGGCCTTCCCATCGATAAATAACTCCAACTCGCACTTGGCGGTTGCGATCATCTCCGAGCCATCCGGAAGGCGTACATGTCGGGCTATGCCAGTGAAGTACTGTACACCCTCCATGTCTTTTATGAAATCCTCTGACACAAAGGAGTGTGAGGCACCAGTATCGAACAACGCATAGGCCGTCTTCCCGCCAATAATCACGGTGCCTAAGTACCAACAACCAAAATTTATTGCTAGTATCTAGTAAGTTCTAATCAATTCAAGTTAGACCATGCAAATATGTAAATTAATTAAATCGTACCTGCAATCACATCTTGTGGGTTCCGTTCCTGCGCCATGTCAAGCGCGTACACCTGATCCCGGACCGGTCCGGGGTTTCCTCTTGGCGGTCCTCGTCCTCGACCACGCATATATCCCTGCCCTCATGGAGATGCTGGAGGGAGAGCAGGAGGGAGAGCAGGAGGGGCGTTCCCATATAGCTGCGGGCAGAAACGCCGGATGTGGCCCGGCTGGTTGCATTCGAAGCACACCAGACCACGACACCCTTCAGGTTGTTGAAATTGCTGAAGTTGTGGGGGTGGAGGCAACGCAGGCGGCTGCGGAGCTGGATGCTCCACCCTATAGTTTCGGTGGACACGCCCTCCACCTCTTTGATAACCTCTTCCTCCTCTGAAGTCCCACATCCTTCTATTGCTTGGGCCGACTTCCATCACGTCCTTCGCATGCCTCTTACTACATCCCAGGTGGTCCGCCTCCAATCTTTTCGCCATATCAATGATCTCCGCCAAGCTACCATCCGCTATAAACAAAAGGGACTGCCTTAGGGGATCTCGTAGCCCTTTGTAGAAGCGCTTGGCATAACCTCTGTCATCCAACTCATAAGAACCCGCAAACCTTGCGAGATGCTGGAATTCCCGCTGGTACTCCATAACCGACTTTGATCCCTGCTTTAGTAGAAGGAACCTCTGCTCAAGCTCATCTCAGGCCGATGTAGGGATAAAGTGCTCCAAGAAAACACCCGAGAATTCACTCCAACTTATCTCTGTGTAGATCCGGCCTTGGAAGGTAGAGCCCATGAGGGACTTCCACGACCTCTTCGTATGTAAGTCCAAGACGGACACTGCCAATGTCACTGCCATGTTGGCCGGGCAACGGATACCGGCCAACAACTCCTGTACCGTGTCTAGCCATTCCTCTGTACGTATGACTGACTCTGTCCCAAGGTAGACGGGAGGGGAGAGAGACCGGAAGGTGCTCAGCCAGTTGGAGCTCGGGTCCTGTTGTTGCACCGGAGCCTGCTGTGCCTTAAAATAGGCGTCTTGTGGTACAGGTTAGCCCGTGTGCAAATGTTACCGCAAGGCGGCTGTTCCGGGCATAAGACTCCCCCTTCGTGCCGTGTTTTGGGATCCGGGAGGGGGGGGGGTCTTACAAATGGTATCAGTTTGCCACGATCCTCAACTAAAGAAGTCATTCAACAATGGTGCCACCCCCATTTGATTAGTCTGTTTGGGGACAAACTGACTTAGCGGAAGCAGTGGTGTGCCCATATGTAATTCACTATAAGTATGTCCAACTTTGACCTTAAGTTTAGCCAACCTAACCACAAATTTGTCGTGTATGTGTAGGTTCCACTACATGTTGAGCCGATGGTGGGTACTCCTACCCCTCTCATACCCACTCAGTTCCAACAGTCTGAGTTGGGGCAGACGCTCACTGCCATTCTTGATGCTTTTAAGGCACAACAGGCTCCGGTGCAACAACAGGACCCGAGCTCCAACTGGCTGAGCACCTTCTGGGCTCTCTCCCCTCCCGTATACCTTGGGACAGAGTCAGCCGTACGTACAAAGGAATGGCTAGACACGGTACAGGAGTTGTTGGCCGGTATCCGTTGGCCGGCCAACATGGCAGTGACATTGGCAGTGTCCGTCTTGGACTTACATGCGAAGAGGTGGTGGAAGTCCCTCATGGGCTCTACCTTCCAAGGCCGGATCTACACAAAGATAAGTTGGAGTGAATTCTCGGGTGTTTTCTTGGAGCACTTTATCCCTACATCGGCCCGAGATGAGCTTGAGCAGAGGTTCCTTCTACTAAAGCAGGGATCAAAGTCGGTTACGGAGTACCAGCGGGAATTCCAGCATTTCGCAAGGTTTGCGGATTCTTATGAGTTGGATGACAGAGGTTATGCCAAGCGCTTCTACAAAGGGCTGCGAGATCCCCTAAGGCAGTCCCTTTTGTTTATAGCGGATGGTAGCTTGGCGGAGATCATTGATATGGCGAAAAGATTGGAGGCGGACCACCTGGGATGTAGTAAGAGGCCTGCGGAGGATGTGATGGAAGCCGGCCCAAGCAATAGAAGGAGGCGGGACTTCAGAGGAGGAAGAGGTTATCAAAGAGGTGGAGGGCGTGTCCACCGAAACTATAGGGTGGAGCATCCAGCTCCTCAGCCGCCTGCGTTGCCTCCACCCCCACAACTTCAGCAATTTCAACAACCTGAAGGGCGTCGTGGTCTGGTGTGCTTCGAATGCAACCAGTCGGGCCACATCCGGCGTTTCTGCCTGCAGCTATATAGGAACGCCCCTCCTGCTCTCCCTCTAGCAGCTCCACGAGGGCGGGGATATATGCGTGGTTGAGGACGAGGATCGCCAAGAGGAAACCCCGGACCGGTCCGGGATCAGGTGTACGCGCTTGACATGGCGCAGGAACGGAACCCACAAGATGTGATTGCAGGTACGATCTAATTAATTTACATATTTGCATGGTCTAACTTGAATTGATTAGAACTTACTAGATACTAGCAATAAGTTTTGGTTGTTGGTACTTAGGCACCGTGATTATTGGCGGGAAGACGACCTATGCATTGTTCGATACCGGTGCCTCACACTCCTTTGTGTCAGAGGATTTCATAAAAGACATGGAGGGTGTACAGTACTTCACTGGCATAGCCCGACGTGTACGCCTTCCAGATGGCTCGGAGATGATCGCAACCTCCAAGTGCGAGTTGGAGTTATTTATCGATGGGAAGGCCTTTGATACGCCGGCCACGGTTCTGAGAATGCCGGAGTTTGACATCATTTTGGGCATGGCATGGCTGGATTGGCACTTCGCGAGGATCGACTGCGCGGAGAAGCGGATCTATTTGAGACATGGAGACTCTGACGTCATCTTCCAAGGTATTGGCTTCGCGCCTCGCATGATGTTATCTTCCGTCCAGGTTGTAAAAGCTCATATGAAGGGGGACGAGGTCTTCATGATCTGGTTCGAGTTGAAGGAGGAAGCGTTGGAATTAAAGGATGTACGGGTTGTGCGTGATTTTCCCGAGGTATTTCCTGAGAAGCTACCAGGATTACCTCCGCATAGAGAGGTTGACTTCCAGATCAATCTAGTACCAGGTGCCAAGCCTGTATCCAAGGCTCCGTACAGAATGGCCCCGAAAGAACTCGCGGAGTTTAGAGTTCAATTGCAAGAACTGGTGGAGTCAGGGTTCGTTCGCCCCAGTTCATCACCCTGGGGAGCCCATGTGCTGTTCGTGAAGAAGAAGGATGGGACCCTGCGATTATGCATAGATTATCGGGAACTCAATCGGCTGACGGTGCGGAACACTTATCCGCTACCTCGGATCGATGAGTTGTTCAATCAATTAGCGGAAGCGCATTGGGCCCATAACCCACAGGTCGGAGGATCGAAACCTCCCTTTGATACCATTTGTAAGACCCCCCCCTCCCGGATCCCAAAACACGGCACGAAGGGGGAGTCTTATGCCCGGAACAGCCGCCTTGCGGTAGCATTAGCACACGGGCTAACCTGTACCACAAGACGCCTATTCCGCCGGCTACAACAATATCAATAGAACATGCCAACCCAACCAAAAACAATAAGCAAGAGAAGTCAAAATCCACACTAAGTATATAATTTCCAAAACATCAATAGTGAGAAGCTAAACATGCTTCTACAATATATCAGAGTACAGCTACTCATTGCCCAAATGGGCTACATCAGAGTAATCAAAATACTAACATCAGTAACCAACGGTATCGACGACACCGTCACTTCAGGCCCTGTCGTCCTGGCCTGGCTGTCCTGCTGCGTAGTCTGCGGCTGCTCTACCTGCGGCGTGACCTCCTAAAAAGGAAGACGTAGCAACCGTTAGTCGAAACGACTAAGTGGTTTCACATCCGCTCCCCCGGCGACTCCTCGGCACCGGGCGGAGAAAAGGAACAAGAGTATAGTATGTAACAAGTATGCAAGTAAAGGAAGTACAAGTAGGTGACAGTAGTGTAACAGTAACAGTATCATAATCAGCATTTATTTAAGAGCTACACTAAACTAGCAGGTATAAGTAACAGCAGGAAAGTAACTTAACTTATAAGAATCCCCATACAAACTTATAAGTTAAAGATCGGGTTACAAAAAGTAACTCATCGTATAAGAGTGCCCATACAAACTTATACGATGAGGATCTTGTTGTGCAATGCTATGAAATGCTATGAATGTTATGCAATGACTCACCCATGCACACCCATGCAATTGCTATGTCGATACAGACTATAGTTCCCACTTTTCGAGCAGGTAGCTAACCTCTCAGGCGTCAGCCGCCGTGGCCAGGCGGTGACAGTAGAACAGGCACTTCTACTACTAGGCGGGTATCACACTACTTCACCTAGGCCTCCGTACGCCTCAACGCTAAGAACACAACAGCGGAGCTCATGCGTACTATGGCCCAGCGGGGTCTTGGTAGATGTGCACCAAGAACACAGCCCGAACTGGCCTTGTGTGACCCGGAAGGGGCCTCAGAAGAAGCACGAGGGCACAGCCCAACCGTTCACATGGCCGGAGGGGCCTCGGGACGTGAACACCGAGGACACAGCCCAAACCGACCAAGTCTAACTGCCAACTCCCGTCGGTGTGACGACTGGCGAGCCCGTAGACCTGCCACACTATCCTTAACCCAGGATTATGACACCGCGTGTAGACTCACACCACATGCAAATACCACATCAACATAACGTGGAAGGGGCCTCGGAAGTAAACACGAGGGCACAGCCCAACCATCCATCCACAACTTATCTCAACACAACCAAAACAAGTGGCGGTCATCACCGCACTTACATCCCTTCACAATACTACCCGTAGGGAGACGACGCTCTAAGTATTGGACTACAAGACTCATTTCATTAATCAAGCATATCCATGGACATAATCTATTCATCTATATGACTTTCCAAATGATGACAATGTAATATAAACATGATGCGCATAATTATCAATCTTTCAATTCCTACCAATTCCATTCGTTTAAATAATATTGTTTCTCAATTTGATAATATGAAATCTGATTAATAAGCTACATCAATCATGCAACAAATGATTAATCATTCATCCAAGCCAAGTATCTTGCATTATTAATTCCACCGAATCAAAATCCATTTTCCATTAAGCCCAGAATTTAAGTGCAGGTTGAATCTGGACAGCAACTTTGACCGGAGATTCCCGAAGCTACATGAATCCGGTGAAGACGTGTAACCCCACGATGGAAAGGTCTTTCTGTGGTCTACAACTCTCGTATTCAGACCTCAACCCAGATTTGACATTATCCTATTTGAAATCGGACTTGAAGTCCGCTGCGTACAGAACATAATTTCTGCATGCAGGATTTATTGAACACGATCTTCGTTTAGACTTTCCTGTGGCTACGGACTTCGCTAGAAGTCGTGCAACCATTCGTTGGAAAGGTATTTTCAAGGGCTTCAACTTTCGTGTTTAGCAGAAAGCCCAGCTCTGGCCATATCACACTTAAAAATGCCCACGAAGTTCGCTGCGCGCAGAATATAGATTCTGCACGCCTCTTAAGGCGGAATGAACGGCATCGGTTCATCTTCCTCCTCAATGCGATCGTCCCAAATCATTCCAGAATTTTCTCCACTCTTATTCAACCTCAAGAGGCCACTATTCTTCACGAAACCATCCTCCATCATCACATAGAAGAAGAGAATGGTTGAAGAGATCTAAAATCTAGAACACAAGTCCTAGCATGGCCAAACATAGAAGACTTCTTCTCTCCATCAAGACTCTCTTGAGCCGATGTATCTCCTAGGAAAATAACTATAGATCTAGCATCAAGGGAGAGGGTAGGAAACTCACATCGGTTCCAGCGGTACCACCATTTCCGGCCATGGATCTCATAGTTCTCCTTGGCGGCATCTTCTCTTTCACGGCGATGGCGAATCTCCTCCGGTAGAACTTGCTCCAGCAGTTTTCTCTCTCACCAGGAGTTCTCACAGAAAATAGGGGATGAAATGAGCATGAAAACGGCTAGGGTTTTCTCTCCCCCTTATATATAAAAAGGTGACACGGGTAGGGACACGGCCGTGTCCTTACCCGTGTCCTGCCTGGTGAAGCGGCAACGGCAGTTTCCATGTCGGTTTAATATTTGACACGGCCGTGTTCCTGGCCGTGTCCTTGGCCGTGTACTTCTCGGGTTGCATCTCGACGATCGATCAAAATCATCGACTGGAGCACATGGGTAGGGATACGCCCGTGTCTCTACCCGTGTCATGTTCATCCATCGAAGTCGACGCGCAGTTCGTCGATCTCGACACCTCTCGTCGAGTGTAACTCGACACACACGGGTAGTGACACGCCCGTGTCACTACCCGTGTCACCTGATGTCGACACAGCTCGTCAGACTCGACACGGCCTGTCGAGTGTAACTCGACACACACGGGTAGGGACACGCCCGTGTCGCTACCCGTATCACATGATGTCGACACAGCTCGCCGATCTCGACATGCCTCGTCGAGCTCAACTCGACGCACACGGGTAGGGACACGCCCGTGTCGTTACCCGTGTCGCTACCCGTGTCACTACCCGTGTCTCTACCCGTGTCTCTACCCGTGTCACTACCCGTGTCTCTACCCGTGTCACTACCTGTGTCACTACCCGTGTCTCTCTGCACTGATTTCTCCACTTCTCCACAAGTGCAGTCCAATTCCCTGCACTTCTCAGGACTCGAGTCAACCCTCCTGACTCAAAAACACACACGAGGGGCCTAGAGCGATTCGGGACGTTACAGTATAACCTTCACTCAATGTTTTTTTGCCTTAGCTTGATCTTGAGCCCTTTCTGTAACTGTGGTGTTGAGAGCATTGAGTGAACTGGCTTCACTCAATAATTTTGGACTTGAATAATTCTGCTCTGCATGAAAGTATTGAGAGCGTTGAGTGTATAAGCTTCACTCAATGCTTTTAAACTTAGTCAAATCTTCTTCTGTCTGAAGGCATTGAGTGAGCTGGCCTCACAAAACGCTTTCTGCCTTTGCTTCTGAAATTTGGCGTTGAATGCGTTGAGTGAACTGGCTTCACTCAACGCTTCTGGACTTAGCCGATTTTTCTCTTTCCTCTTAAGATGACTGTATTAGCTTGACTCAAAGCCTTTTGATCTTAGTGTTGAGTGAACTGGATTAACTCAACGCTTTTGGACTTAGTTAATTTTTTATCTCCTTTATCTTTGACTTTGATAGAAACTACATGGCGTTGAGTGAAAAAGCTTCACTCAATGCTTCTACACTTAATTAATTTTCTATCTATTTCTTCTATGGCTTTGACAAAAACTATATGACATTGAGTGAACAAGCTTCACTCAATGCTTGTAGAATTAATCAATTTTCTATCACTTTCTTCCACAACTTTGACAGTAACAACATGACGTTGACTTCACTCAATGCTTGTGGACTTGACCACTTTTCTGCCTTGCTAATACTTAAAGCTTTGACTGTCTGCCCTCTCTCAGTGCTGTTAGTTGTATGACATTGAGTGAACTGTCTTCACTCAACACCTGTGAACTTGGTCATTTTTCTGTGTTGCAAATTGCTTTGCTTTGACTGTCCTAACTTCACTCAGCGCTATTTGCTATATGACGTTGAGTGAACTGGCTTCACTCAATGCCTGTGGACAGTCATTTTTCTTTACTGTCACTAGCTTCTAGTTCATCTGTCATTGAGTGAGCTTGCTTCACTCAATGCCAGTGGACTTAGGAAATTTCCTGCCTTTCCAGTTAGCTTTTTTGAGTCCACCTATCAATGTCACTTGGACCACCTGTCCAATCAATATGATATATACTAACCTGTATGCATGAACTTAAACATACATCAAATACAACTATGTGTATACCATTGACTTGTTTGACTTCTTACAAATCTGGGACATTGGGATCAATGAACCCAACAATCTCCCCTATTTGAAGAAGTCAAAACATCACTTGACCTTTGTCAATTATATACACTAACATATGCAACAAAAGTATACACCAACTTATAACACAAGATAGTTAAGAGTTACCACTCTCCCATTTTTCTGCTAGTGTATTGAGCATCACTTACTCCCCCTGCTTTGCTGCAAGGTTCACCTTTTCCCCTTGTATGAGAACACCACCTCCTCCCCCTATTTTGTTGCATTGACACCTAGTCATCTTAGTCACCTTCTCTGTCTTTTTGACTTCTTCAGTCAAAGAGAGAAGTTTACCATCTGTGATTATCTTCTTCCTTTTATAATTACAGATAATCAACTGGTGCTGAACTTGCCCCCCCCCCTCAACAAGAGCATCTTATACCAAGACTTTGGACATTCCAGCCTTGATACCATTTTCTGGTCTTCACAACCTGCAAAATGATGTATTTCCTGCAATAAAATAACACGAAGAGCTACTGAAGCTACACCAAGTTCAACATACCCAACTAAAACTTGAAGGTGTTAAACTTTGCTTCATCTAGTGGCTTAGTGAAGATATCAGCCACTTGTTTGTTTGTTGGGACAAACTCAAGACTAATATCCTCACATTCCATATGCTTCCTTATAAAGTGATATATAATCTCTATGTGCTTAGTCCTTCTATGTGAGACATGATTCCCAACTATAGAGATTGCACTAGTAGAGTCACAAAATAAAGAACTTCTACTTAACTAAATGTCATAATATTGAAGTTGATGTTGTATCCACAACAACTATGTACAACAGCTCCTTACCGCTATATATTCTGATTCTACAGTATAAATAAAACACTTATTTTCTTTTTGCTGCTCCATGACACTAGTCTTTTTCCTAGAAACTGACAGGAGCCTGATGTGCTTTTCCTGTCTTCTCTGTAGCCTGCAAAGTATGCATCTAAAAAGCCTATTAATTCAAAATCCCTATTCTTAGGGTACCAAAGGCCAATATCTGGTGTGCCCTTTAGATATCTCACTATCCTCTTAGCAGTAGAGTAATGAGATTTTTTATGGCATGCCTAATATCTAGCACAGATACATGTAGCATACATAATGTCTATCCTACTAGCAGTTAGGTATAGAAGGGAGCCAATTATCCCTCTATACAAAGTTTGATCTACAGGTTTCCCTACCTCATCTTTGTCTAAAGACATAGTTTATCCCATGGGAGTTTTCATGGTGGAGGCATTCTCCATCTCAAATTTTTTAATCAACTCCCTGGTAAACTTAGACTAAGATATGGATAATCCATTATCAGTCTGTCTTTCTTATAAACCCAGGAAGAACTTAAGTTTACCCATACTGCTCATTTCAAACTTCCCATGCATAAGTTTGACAAATTTTCTACAAACGTTGTCATCAGTAGATTCAAAGATAATGTCATCAACATATATCTGGACTAGGATGCTCTTGCCCTTTGATTCTCTTAGAAACAGGGTCTTGTCTATCTTCACCCTTGAGAATTTGTTTCTATTGAGGAAGCTTGACATGGTCTCATATCTTGCTCTAGGAGCTTGTTTCAACACATATAAAGCTTTTCTAAGTCTGTAAACAAAATTAGAATGGTTAGGAATAACAAAACCTGGAGGTTGTTCAACATAGACTTCTTCCTTCAAGTATCCATTCAGGAAAGCTGACTTCATATCCATCTAATAGACTCTGAATCCTTGGTATACATCATATGCAAGGAACAGTCTGATGACTTCTAATCTTGTTATAGGGGCAAATGTTTGATTAAAGTAAATACCTTCTTCCTGTCTGTACCCCTGAGCTTCCAGTCTAGCTTTGTTCTTGGTTATAATGTCATTTTCATTAAGTTTATTCCTATAGATCCACTTCGTTCCAATGATATTATGTCCTTGTAGTCTGGGAACCAGCGTATAGACCTTGCAACTCTTAAACTGGTTCAGTTCTTCTTGCATAGCTACAATCCAAAATTGATCCATGTTTGCCTCTTTAAACTTTTTGGGCTCTACTTGTGATAAGAAACTGGAGTACATTACTGTATTAAGACATCTGCTCCTTGTCACTACACCTTGACATGCATCACCAATAATTTGGTGGCCTGGATGATCCTTCAAATGCCTGACTACTGGAGGCAGTCTTCCTTCAGCATTCTATGCTCCAAAGTCTCCATCATGTTGAACATCATCCACTTCCTGTGTGTCTTGTGCTTCCTCTGTTATCCACACACTTTTATCTTTGTCTTGGACTATAGGTTCAGCTTCCATAACAATCAGTTTGTCCATGATCACTTTTGTGCCTGCAGGACTAAAAAAGGAGCTTGACAGCTCATTATTAATCATGTTTGATTCATCAAACACTACATTAATTGACTCCTCTACAACTTGACTTGTCAAGTTATAGATCCTATATGCCTTACTATGATTGTTGTACCCAACAAATATCCATTCATAGGACTTGGCAATAAACTTAGTTATATAGGATTTCCTATTGTTATGCACATAACATTTGCTCCCAAAAATTCTGAGATATGCAAGGTTTGGTTTTCTGCCCTTCAATATCTTATAAAAAGTCTTTTTATGGCTCTTGGTGATAGAAGCCCTGTTTAGGACATGACAAGCAGTGTTTACTGCCTCAATGCAAAAATATTCTGGGAGAGATGTGTCATTCAGTAATGTCCTTACAGCTTTTATAAGAGTCATATTCTTCCTCTCAGCAATACCATTTTGCTGGGGTGTTCTTGGAGAGAAAAACTCTTGTTGAATCACAAGTTCTTCACAAAACTTTATCATGCATTCAGATTAAAACTCAGTTCCATGATCACTTCTGATTCTGACCACAGAACTGTTCAATTCATTCTATATTTGTTTGACAAATATCTTGAAGACATCAGGAGTCTCAGACTTTTCCTTAAAAAGAAAACCCAAGTAAATCTGGAATAGTCATCAACAACCACAAAGGTATAGACTTTCCTACCTAGACTATGAACTGACATAGGACCAAACAAGTTCATATGCATGAGGTATATACAACTCACAAAGTCTTTGGTTTCAATGCTTTTGAAAGAAGCTTTGGTCTGCTTGTCTTTTTGACATGTAGAGCAAATGCTCTCCTTAGTGCATTTTATGTTAGGACCATTCCTAACTAGTTCTTTACTGAAGAGCTTGTCTATGGTCTTATAGTTTAAATGAGCTAGCCTCTTGTACCATTTGACATAGTGTGAGGCTTTCTCATTTGCAACTAGGCAAATGAGAGAGTCTGAATTTTTACAAAGAAAATTTAAATAGTACACATTCCCACTCCTAGTGCCTGTCAAGATGACCTCTTGGTCACTTGACTTCTTTATGTGACACTCTTCCTTATGGAATGAAATGTCATAGTCAAAATCACAAAGTTTGCTTATGCTTATAAGATTGTGTTGCAACCCTTCCACATAAGCTACTTTTGTGAAAGTGACTAAGCCATTTGAGATTTTTACCATATCCTCTGGTAATCCCTTTTTCTGTTCCACTAAAGATCACCTTTGGTCCATCCTTCACTAGAATGAACTCCCTCAAATTTCTCTTTGTTCCAGTCATGTGCCTGGAATAACCACTATCCAAGTACCATATATGGGTATGGAAACTTGGACTAACCTGTAAAACATATTTATTTTACCTTAGGACCACAATATTTATTGGGTCCTAGGTGCATATTAGTCTCAAAATGAACATGTCTACCAGCAGTTTTTCTGACTGCTAGACTAACTTTAGCTCTGGGCACACTAGAATTATACCAACAATCAATGACAAAATGCCCTATCTTGCCACATCACAAACACTCATAAAGGTTATACCTTTTTTCTGAGCTGGTCTTGTGATTTTGTTAACAACAACAACCTTTCCATAAGGAACATCAGTAGTCATCTTTAGATTTCTTTCAGCAATTATCTGGCTGGAAAACCAAAGACAAATGGTCCTAGATGGGATATTTGTATTTCTTCATGAGCAACCTTGAAGGCACTCATCCCCATTCCTCTTCTCCTTATTTTGGAAGATACATTAGTATCTTTCAAGGAAGAATTCTCATTCTTCTAGTGATTATACATGGAGTCCTGGTCATACCTATTAGTAGGGAGTATTACCCTCTTAAAAGAAATGGGTGGCTTAGCTGGAGCTTTTCCCTTCCCTTTGAAAGGGGTAGCTCTGGTGTTCCCCTCGAATCCAACTCCTCTCTTGTTTCTCTGAGAGGTGAAGGAGTTAATAGTGGGCAACACTGAATTGGGCTTAGAAAAATCTGCCACAATTCTCTTCTCCCTTTGGAGCTTTTCTTCTAGATCCCTAATAAGATCATTCTTATACTTTATGGTGTCTATCTGTATAATAGCAATATTCTTCAACCGAATGACTTCGCTTATTTTCTGTTCCAGCATGACTGCTGTCTCAGAATGCTGGGAAGCAGCAAGTTGTAGAGATGCAATCTCTTGAGCCTGCATTTTTGTCAGTTGCTTACTTTTTTTGAATGCTTCTAGGAGTTCACCATACTTATCAATCACTTAATTGATATCATTCTCAGATTCTAAATCACCTTCATCCTTATATGAAGATACTTTGAACCTGGACCAGACTTCTAACTTGACTTAGATGAAGAGCTGAATGGAGATTGTACCTTAGATGGTCTAGACTGATCCTGACAAGATTCCTCATCTAATCTAGCCATCAGCCCTATATAGGCTTCATCTTCATCATCTGACTCCGAGGAGGATGAGTCAGTCCAGCTTTTATCTTTCTTATTAATGAAGGTTTTCTCCTTCTTGCCCTTCTTATGATGATGGTTTTTCTCATCAGCCTCCTTCTTCACAAGACCTTCAACCACAACATGCTCTGACTTGCTACAACAAAACAAATATCTTATTAGAAACATGTTTACTAGGTTTTGTGTCATACCTGCCTTCCTTAGAAGGTTTCTTCCTGATTTTGTAGTAGTGCTCCTTGTGTTGTAAGGAAGAAGGTCTGCTCCTCCACCCCTTCTTCTTCATCAGCCTCATGAACTACCTTGAGAAAGCAGCGAATTCCTCATCAGACATATTGCATTCTGACGTTGCTTCATCTAAATCATCAGACTTAGCTGGCCTTCTTGGGAGAGAAGGATTCTTCTCTTTGCTCCTCTTGGAACTATCTGCCTTGAAGGCCATAGTTGACTCTTTGGTCTGAGCTTTGCTAGTCTTCTCTTCCTCCTTCCTTGCTGTCAACTGCATTTCATATGATAGTAGCTTACCAAACAAAGTGGATGGTAGAGTCTCTGCCAGCTTTGTCACTTCTCTAATGACACATATCTTAGTGTCTCAGTCTCTAATAAGAGACCTAAAAAACTTATCATTTAACTCATAATTACTAAAGACTCGACCATAAGTCCTTAGCTCATTCACAGTTCTAAAAAACCTTTCATAACAACAAGCTATTTTCTCATCCTTGATTTGCTTGAAAGCCTCATACTCTTGATTGAGCGTAGACTTCCTATCATCTCTAACTTCCTCAGTACCCACCATATATATCGCCAGAGTGTCCCATATTTCTTTTGAGGTTTTGCAATGCACCAGGTTCTAAATAGTAGAGTCATCTATGACACTAACTATAATGTTTTATGCCCTCTTATCCATTGTAGCCAAGATGATTTCATCTTTAGTCATTTCTGCACAACTCTTAGGAATCTTGACATTTGTATCAAGAATAGACACCTTCATTGGAATGAATGGTCCTTCTTGTTTGTAACATAAATCTTAGGGTCTGATGCTTCCGTAAACAATCTGACCTTTTTTCCAGATTTCAAAATTTTCTTTCCTGCATAGAGGAAGCTTCATAGAACTTAATTCCTTATGATTCTCTCCTAAACCCATACTTAACTTTTCTCGGCTACCCTTTGAGATCTACTCAGACTGTTAAGTCTTTCTTGAGTAACCTCCCTCCAATATCACTTGAAAGTCTTTGAATACAAAGGTAGCTAATCACCTAGAGGGGGGGGGGGGTGAATAGGTTTCTTGAGTTTTTTAGTTACTTTTAACCTTTATCAGATTTTGCTATGTGTTATGATATGATTGTTGATGCTTTCAAGAATATCACCCAGGCGACACAGTAGCTTTATAGTGGTTCCGTGGTATATGGGTACATCCACTGTCCCTCTCACCTTTCTAATAGAATGTTAGACAAGGTACTTCTACAACAACTTGGATCCTCAGAGATAACAATACGTTCCTATAAGATCATTCAGTCTCCACTGAGACTTATAAAACAGGCACACAACCCAACCACTCAGTAATCACCTGATCACCTACCACATGCATAAATGCCCCACAACATACGCTGGGAAAAAAACTATCCTATCACATAGATCCAAAACTGGATCCTACCACTCAGATCTATACCAGATCCTACACTCAGCCTTTATAACTTAGGCTTACAATATAGATCTCACCAGATCTAAATCTCAGCCTTTATAAACTAGGCTCACAACACCGATCTTAACCATATCCTACTAAATTTGAATAGAAAAATTATTTTGACTCAAGTGAAATTAATCACTGAATCAACTGCCTCCTAAGCCGAGAGAATCTTAACCCTATCTTCTTCACAACAACAAGAATAGCTAAACCCAAGAATCTGCTGCTTGCGCTGGAAGTAACTCAGAACCTTAATTTTGATTCTAATGATGAAGGAGAGAGAGGAGAGATCTTCTATCAGCTAACCAATTTTGTAGAACACAGATTGCTCTACCTCTTCTTCACAAATCCAGAGATTGATGTTCAAATTCAGCTCAGCTTGGATTTTGAAGCAACTTCAGCTAGGGCTGGCCTTGGCTAATTCTTTTTCCCCGGAGAAATCCTCTGATCTTACTGTAGTAGATGTTGATTGTCGCAGCTAACTCAGAAACCCTTCAGAATCGTCGATTCGATCTTCTTGTTTCTACAATAATGGCAGGGGGTGGGGTGGGGTGGGGGGGGGGGGGGGGAGACGGAGTCCAGTTCCTCAGTTTCATAATCAATTAATCCCTTTCAGAAACTTAATTTGATCCAGATCTCATCTTCTATTTATAATCCCATCATCCAGCGAGTTGATTGACACATGTTATTGCTTTAATGGCTGATTATATCCTTAGTTTTACAGAATGAGATTGACAATGACGTTAGTAATGAATTATAGCTCTTCCTAAGTCATTTTGAACTTTGTTGACTTTTTGTTACTTTGCTGACGTCAATCATTCTGGACTTAGAAAATTTCAGACAACTACCTAGGCATTGAGTGAACAAGCTTTACTCAACGAATCTGGACTTAGAAAATTTCCACCTCTGCTAGGCGTGAGTAAGTAAGCTCCGCTCAATGCTTTTTAACTTATTCACCATTCTGCATCCTTCTGCAACTCTAGGCGTTGAGAGCGTTGAGTGTATAAGCTTCACTCAACGCCTTTTGCCTTAACTTGATCTTCAGCCCTTTCTGCAACTATGACATTGAGAGCGTTGAGTGAATTGGCTTCCCTCAACAATTCTGGACTTAGAATAATTCTACTCTGCATGAAAGCATTGAGAGCGTTGAGTGTATAATCTTCACTCAACGCTTTTATACTTAGCCAAATCTCCTTCTGTTTGAAGGCGTCAAGTGAGCTGGCCTCACTTAACGCTTTCTGCCTTTGCTTCTGAAATTTGGCATTGAGTGCGTTGAGTGAATTGACTTCACTCAAAGCTTCTGAACTTAGCCGATTTCTCTGTTTCCTCTTAGGCTGACTGCATTAGCTTGACTCAAAGCCTTTTGATCTTGGCATCGAGTGAACTAGCTTCACTCAATGCTTCTGGACTTGGTTAATTTTCTGTATCCTTTTTCTTTGGCTTTGACAGAAACTGCATGATGTTGAGTGAACAAGCTTCACTCAACACTTCTGGACTTAACCAATTTTCTGTCTCTTTCTTTTATGGTTTTGAGAAAAACTGCATGACGTTGAGTGAAAAAGCTTCACTCAATGCTTCTGAATTTAACCAATTTTCTGTCTCTTTCTTCTATGGATTTGACAGTAACAACATGACTCAATGCTTTTGGATATATGACGTTAAGTGGGTTGACTTCACTCAACGCTTGTGGACTTGGTCACTTTTCTGTCTTGCCAATACTTAAAGCTTTAACTGCCTGCTCTCTCTCAGCACTGTTAGTTGTATGGCGTTGAGTGAACTTATAGTGCCCCAAATCTCAGTGATGACTGGGCTGGGGAGAGTGGGTAACACGGCCTAGTATGCGGGCATGTCCCCAAGCCATGTCCTACTCTGTGTGAGGTACAAGGCCGGGGACACGGGCGTGTCCGGGGCCATGTCCTGCACTCGAGTACTGCAGGGTGATCTCGAGTGAGATCGACGAAATTCGATCGACGATCCTCGAGTGGGGTACACGGCCTGTGACACAAGTGTGTCCAGGGTCGTGTCCTGCTATGCACTCGACGAGTACTCGAGTGAGTTCGACGAAATGCGCTCGACGATCCTCGAGTGGGGCATACGAACTATGACACGGTCGTCTCAAGGGCCGTGTCCTTCTCTGTGTTTGATCAGGGTGTTAAACACGGGCTGGACACGAGCGTGGCTTGATCCCAATAAGGTTAGGGCTTGGGATGGAAAGTGAGTTCTGTCGCTAATGCCGGACGAGAGTGAGTGTCACTGGCGATGGCTCCTAGTTAACCTGTGATTGTGAAGTCAGTCCTTCGGGGACTGTGTGGCTATTTGTGAGCCTGATGAGCTCTTGAAAAGTGCCTCGTGCTGAATGGACAAGGGGATGCCAACCCGTCTGAGTTTGGTCATAGAACTAACGATTTGAGCAACGGGCAAGGGCTGAAATGTATCCGCGTTATGGTTGTCTGCTATGAGTACTTGGGTGCCTGGCATTCGGCAGAAATGCATAGCGAGAGTCTTAGGACTGCGCGCCATTAAGACTAAAGTCTCCAGCTAAAAGCCGTTGAACAAAATTCTCAAGTTTGCCATTGGGCTTCGGGCCTTGAATGGCGGTGGGCAATTGGTATATCCGTACACCAAGAATGTGCCCTGAGTGCACGGAGCGTCGAACCGCGTGGGCGACGTTTGTGATATCTTGGTTGTGCATGAGTGCACATTGTATGATATATCTGCTTGTAAATTGCTATGCCTGCAGGGAAGGAATACCACTGCCCCGGGTAAGGGGTATGGTCGTTATAAATTGGTCAGCTGAACGCTGATAGTTGTCTTATTTACCACCGTGCGGTGGATTGTCCTGTGCAGGTGCAGGAGAGCCGAGCGAAAAGTAGAGGGCTGAAGCCCTTATTATTGCTGCTGCTACTGTGCTGGCTCTCGAAGGCCAAAGAAGTTTATATGATAGTATATGTATATTCATGTGTGGCTGGCCTGCGTACCGATGTACGAATGCCATCTGTATAAAGTGTAACTGTAATGCCATAATGCCAGACTTGTTGTGTATTTGCAGTACATTCCTTCAGGTTGTTATATATATAAATGCTGGTTTATATATTGTGGACATTCAGATGAGGAGTTCAATCAACTTAAAAGATTCCGCTAGAATGCTCTGAGTTAGGATGCGTAACTCTGATATTAACCCGTAACTTCGCCGCCTGTTTGTAGCATATGGTGTGGGGCCCCGGCCGGACCTTATATTATATGTCATGCAACTGATGGAGGTGTTATAATTTTGGTATCAGCTGTCTCGGTCTTTCCATTTCGAATTCGTGGTCGAATTCTTTTGTGGGGTGGCGAGCACGTACAAGTGCAAACCACTATAACATTAATGAACTCAAGAATGTCCACTAAGGAATGGAAATACACCTGTTTGAGGAACCTGCACGTTCCTATTTTGTTGTGATTGCTTGTGTAAAGTCGCTAATTTGTGTCTTGTCCACCTATAGGTGATTCATAGTGGTGTTGGGCAGTCAGAGCCCCAGCGTTCTAATGAGAGTGTGACACCAGCTGAGGTGCCTACACCTCCACCTTCTGCGGAAACAATACGTTTAGTTGCTGAGGTGCTGTTTGCAATGATTCATGCATAGCCTACCGTGTAGGCGCAACCTGCATTGGTACCAGAACGGGTTGGGGTAAGGCCAGAACCTGTTGAGGCTGTTGATCCTCGGGCAGCTGAACGACAATTGAAGCAGTTTATGAGCTTCAATCCTCCTACGTTTTTTGGGGGTGGGATCCCCAACGCATGCAGAAGATTAGTTGTCGCGCATCAATCAAATAATGACGGTGATAAGGACGGAGGAAAGTCAGAAGGTCACCTTGGCCACCTTCTTGTTGGAAGGAGAGACTCGGCTATGGTGGGACGAGATAGAGTTACACCACTTAGCGGGCAGACAACTAACAGAAGTCTCGATTGAGGAATTTTCGCGACTGTTCTTGGCAAAACACATGCCAGCGGCTCAACGCATCACTATAGAAAATGAGTTTCAGCGTCTAACTCAGGGAGAGAGTAGTTTCGACACCTACTTGCATGAGTTTACGCGATTTGGACGCTATGCAGGATCTATCTTCGCTGATGAACAATGAAAAACCAATCGGTTCTACGAAGGATTGCGGGATGAGTTGAGATTCCTGCTATCAAGTTCAGTGAACCAAGGGTTTCAGGCATTGGTGGATACAACGTGTGCGTTGGAGAAGGATATGAAGCGAGTGCAAGGAAAAAGGGACTTGGCGGTGACACAGTCCGAGTTTAAAATACCGCACCTGGTGAAATCCAAGTACCAAAGGAAATGGGGTAATAGATTCAAGTCTTCTTCACAGGATCCCTCGAGTGTTGCGTTAGGAGAAACTTCAAGGCAGGAGCCTCGGACCTGCTATACATGTGGTAAAGTGGGGCATATAGCCTGTCACTGTCGGATTGGTCCACCAAAGGTTGAGAAGAAGACAGGAACATCATATGCTGATAAGGGAAAGGCAGTGGTGGAGTCCACGACATCCCAGGCACAACCCCGAGTGTATAATCTTGGCTAGCAGGAGACTATAAAGCAAAGTGATGTTATCACAGGTACGTAGTGACATATTTGATTGCTGTTTTTGCTATGTCATACCTTGTTTGTAGCTTGTGTATGATGTGTTTATATTAGGCTTTGTCCTGATTCGAGACTATCCGGCGAGAGCACTGTTTGATACTGGTGCTTCTCAATCATTTCTATCTGTGGATTTCGTGTTACGGGTCGGTGTACCGATTCATATGGTGCAGATAGTGTGAAGGTGTTATTACCAAATGGATGTGTAATGCATGCGGATAAGTCTTGTTTTGTGGAGGTACGAATAGGAAGTCGGGATTTCAGATTGGAAGCATCGGTGCTACCGATATCGGAGTTTGATGTGATCTTTGGTATGGATTGGCTCTCGGAGCAGCATGACTATATTGATTGCAAGTCAAAGGAAGTCACACTGGAGCAGAGTACCAAACGAGAAACAAAGTTCGTTGGTATGCGAGGATCGAGCATGACATTGGTGTCTGCTCTTCAAATGGTTAAGGCAGTTCAAAAAGGCGCAGAGTTATTCTTCACGCTTGTTGACGCTGTTGAGCCAATGGCCAGTGTGTATGATGTTCTGATTGTTTCAGAGTTTACTGATGTGTTTCCGAAAGAGCTTCCGGGATTACCTCCACAATGGGAGATTGATTTCTCGATTGAGCTGGTGCTAGGTGCAAAACCTGTGGCCCGCTCGCCATATCGAGTAGCGCCAAAGGAAATGGCCGAACTAAAAGTTCAACTGCAAGAGTTGGAACAGGGTTATATACGCCCAAGTATGTCACCTTGGAGCGCACCTGTTCTTTTTGTGAAAAAGAAGGACAGTAGCCTGCGATCGTGTATTGATTATCGTGAATTGAATAAGCTAACGGAGAAAAATAAATATCCGATTCCATGGATAGATGCTTTGTTTGATCAATTGGCGGGATCAAAAGTATACTCAAAGTTGGATTTGAAATCGGGCTACTACTAGTTGCGGATTCGGGAAGGTGACATTCCCAAGACAGCATTTGGAACACGCTACGGTCATTACGAGTTCACTGTAATGCCATTTGGACTGTGTAATGCGCCATCAGTGTTTATGGATCTAATGCACCGAACGTTCCGAGAGTACTTAGATCTATTTGTGATTGTTTTCATTGATGATATCTTGGTGTACTCTCGATCGGAAGAAGATCATGCGAACCATTTACGGTTGGTGTTGCATACCCTGAGGAGAAATAAGCTCTACGCCAAGTTCTCAAAGTGTGAGTTTTGGCTGTCGTCAGTGTCTTTTCTTGGCCATGTGGTGAGCGGAGAGGGCATTGCGGTGGATCCGTCAAAGATAAGAGCCATCCAGGAGTGGCCAGTGTTGTCTTCGGTGGCCGAAGTCAGGAGTTTCCTTGGGCTGGCAGGCGACTACAAACGTTTTGTAGAAAATTTCTCATGGATCGCTTTGCCTCTGACCACGTTGATGAGGAAGGGTCAGAAGTTTGTTTGGACGCCGGAGTGCGCACGAGCTTTTAAAGAGCTAAAGAGTCGTTTGACCACGACGCCCGTTTTGACATCGCCATGTGGTTCGGACGGCTTTGAGATTTATAGTGATGCTTCAGGGAGTGACTTAGGCTGCGTTCTTCTTCAATTTGGAAAGGTGATTGCTTATGGCACACACCAGTTGAAAGTGCATGAATGAAACTATCCCGTCCACGATTTGGAGTTGGCGGCGGTGATTTTTGCACTGGAATTGTGGCGTCACTATTTATATGGCGTGAAGGTGGATATATTCACGGACCCTAAGAGCCTAAAGTACCTATTAGATCAGAAGGATCTCAATATGCGACAATGAAGGTGAATGGAGTTCCTCGGGGACTACACTTTTGAGATTCACTACACTCCCGGGAAAGGGAACGTGTTCGCAGATGCCTTGAGTCATAGGACTCCGTTAAGGGCAAATTGGTTGCAGATGCATGATGAGCGTCTGATCCAGGAGTTGGAAGCGTTAGAGATTTCTTGTGTAGACAAGAATTCCACAACACATGCGTGTTTGCACTGGACGGAGGTACAGTGTGACCTTGCGGACAGAATTCGGCGGGCAACGAAACTTGATGGAAGTCTGCAACGCTATGCAGTGGATGGGTCGAATGACAAATTCTACTGGAATGACAGCCTTTTGTGAAAAGATGATCGTTTGTGTGTTCCAAGTATGGGTAAACTAAGAGAAGAATTGATGTATGAGGCTCATTTTACGAAATACTCAATTCACCCAGGGAGCAAAAAGATGTACAAAGATATGAAAAAGCTATTCTGGTGGCTAGGCATGAAGAAAGATATAGCACATTATGAAGTGAAATGCCAGACCTGTGCCTTGGTGAGGGCTTAATGCCAAAAGCCTGGAGGTTTCCTGAGGTCGCTACCTATTCCGGAGTGAAAGTTTGATGATATTTCAATGGATTTCGTGCATGGTTTGCCGAGGTCTCAACGCGGTAACGATTCGATTTGGGTAATCGTAGACTGGTTGACTAAAGTAGCTCACTTCCTTCCGAACAAGAGGGATGACTCAGTGGAAGTCTTGGCGAAACTCTATGTTGAGCAGATCGTACGGTTGTACGGTATTCCCTGTTGCATCGTAAGCGACCGTGACGGGCGATTCACATCGAATGATTGGAGGCTAATCCATCAATTGTTGGGAACAAAGTTAACATTCAGTATGGCCTTTCATCCTCAAACTGATGGCCAGACTGAGAGGACCAACAAAACGATGGAGGACATGCTCCAAATGTGTGCCTTGGATTTTGGTAAGAGATGGGAAGATCATCTCTATATGGTGGAGTTTGCCTATAATAATAGCTACCAAGCGAGCATCAGCATGACACCGTTTGAAGCTTTGTATGGTCGAAAATGTCATACACCTTTAGCTTGGGCGGAAGCAGGCGACTCAAAACTATATAAGCGTAAGGAAGTCGAAGAGGCTAATTCGACGGCACGCTCTATTCGGGAGAGACTATTGATAGCCCAAGATAGACAAGCCAAATATTACAACGCCAAGCACCGAAATGTTGGGTTTGCGGTTGGCGATTGGGTCTATTTGAAAATCAAACCCTTCAAAGGCGTGTCCAGGGTTCGGCGCTTGAAAAAGTTAAGTTCGCGATACCTTGGTCCATTTAAAGTGGTGGAAAGAGTTGGTGAAGTTTCTTATCGGTTAGCTATATCAGATGAATTGAGTGGATTGCATGATGTGTTACATATCTCAGTACTTCGAAAAGCCGTAAAAGATCCAACTCAAGTGATTGCGAATGATCGTGTACTGATCGAATTTGGGCTAACGACGAAGGTTAGGCCCATTCGGATCGAGGATAAGGCCGATAAGCAGTTGCGGAACAAAACAATTGGGATGGTCAAGGTCCGATGGGACAACTATGGCCGCGAGGAGGTAACATGGGAGCGAGAGCAGACCATGCGTGCTGAGTTTCCAAAATTGTTTGTTTAAACTTGTATAACAGTGTACAGAAAAATGTTGTAACACATTTGTGGTTGAGAATTTCCCGAGTATTGTCTGCAAATTTTGGGACGAAATTTCTTATAAGGAGGGGAGGATTGTAGCGCCCCAAATCTCAGTGATGACTGGGCTGAGGAGAGTGGGTAACACGGCCTGGGACGTGGGCGTGTTGTGAGACCCCTTCTCCCGGATTCCAAAACACGGCACGAAGGGGGAGTCTTATGCCCGGAACAGCCGCCTTGCGGTAGCATTAGCACACGGGCTAACCTGTACCACAAGACGCCTATTCCGCCGGCTACAACAATATCAATAAATCATGCCAACCCAACCAAATAAATAAACATCCAGAAGTCAAAATCCACACTAAGTTATAATGTCCAAATACATCAATAATGAGAAGCTAAAACATGCTTCTACAATATATCAGAGTACAGCTAAACATTGCCCAAACGGGCTACATCAGAGTAATCAAAACACTAACATCTGTAACAGACGGTATCGACGGCACCGTCACATCAGGCCCTGTCGTCCTGGCCTGGCTGTCCTGCTGCGTAGTCTGCGGCTGCTCTACCTGCGGCGTGACCTCCTAAAAAGGAAGACGTAGCAACCGTTAGTCGAAACGACTAAGTGGTTTCACATCCGCTCCCCCGGCGACTCTTCGGCACCGGACGGAGAAAAGGAACAAGAGTATAGTATATAATAAGTATGCAAGTAAAGGAAGTACAAGCAGGTGGCAAGGTAATGTAAGAGTAACAACATCATAATCAGCATTTAAGTAAGAGCTACACTAAACTAGCACGTATAAGTAACAGCAGGAAAGTAACTTAACTTATAAGAATGCCCATACAAACTTATAAGTTAAGGATCGGGTTACATAAAAGTAACTCATCGTATAAGAGTGCCCATACAAACTTATACGATGAGGATCTTGTGGTGCAATGATATGAAATGCTATGAATGCTATGCAATGACTCACCCATGCAATTGCTATGTCGACACAGACTATAGTTCCCACTTTTGGAGCAGGTAGCTAACCTTTCAGGCATCAGCCGCCGTGGCCAGGCGGTGACAGTAGAACGGGCACTTCTACTACTAGGCGGGTATCACACTACTTCACCTAGGCCTCCGTACGCCTCAACGCTAAGAACACAACAGCGGAGCCCATGCGTACTATGGCCCAGCGGGGTCTTGGGTAGATGTGCACCAAGAACACAGCCCGAACTGGCCTTGCGTGACCCGGAAGGGGCCTCGGAAGAAAGCACGAGGACACAGCCCAACCGTTCACATGGTCGGAGGGGCCTCGGGACGTGAACACCGAGGACACAGCCCAAACCGACCAAGTCTAACTGCCAACTCCCGTCGGTGTGACGACTGGCGAGTCCGTAGACCTGCCACACTATCCTTAACCCAGGATTACGACACCGCGTGTCGACTCACACCACATGCAAATATCACATCAACATATCATGGAAGGGGCCTCGGAGTGAGCACGAGGACACAGCCCAACCATCCATCCACACCTTATCTCAACACAACCCAAAACAAGTGGCGGTCAACACCGCACTTACAAACTTACACAATACTACCCATAGGAAGGCGACGCTCTAAGTATTGGACTACCAAATTCAATCCAACTATTCAACATTCACATGGCCATGAGTTATCCTTTTATATGTCATATCAGGTGATTTCAACACAATATATCAAGATGCATATGTATACAAATCTACTAACTTTTAACAAGTCAAATCATTCAAGTATACTATCTTACAATTCGATCACATGGAGTCCGATTAATAATCTTCATCATTTATGCAACTGAATTAATTATTCATAAAAGTTTAACCAAGCCTCAGGGTTACCTGTGATATTAGTTTCTCCGAATCCAAATCCAAATGTTATAAAACCCAGATTTTTAAGTGCAGGAATAGTCTGGACAGCAAATTCAACCGGAGATTCACGAAGCTACAGGAATCCGGCGACGTCGTGTAACCCCTCGATGGAAAGGTATTTCCGAGGTCTACAACTCTCGTATTCAGACCTCAACCCAGATTTGACGTTATCCTATCTGAAATCGGACTTGAAGTCTGCTGCGTACAGAACACAGTTTCTGTGTACAGGAACTGCCGGATAGCAACTCGATTAGGTTTTCCCGGGGCCACAGACATCACCTGAAGTCGTGCAACCACTCGTTGGAAAGGTATTTCCAAGTGCTTCAACTTTCGTGTTTAGCCAAAAGCCCAGATCTGCCCATATCCTACATAAAAAGGGCCTATAAGATCGCTGCGCGCAGAATACAGATTCTGCGCGCATCTTAAAGGAAAATGAACGACATCGGTTCGTCTTCCTCCTCAAGGCGATCGTTCCTAAATTTTCCAGAAATATTCTCCTCCCTTATTCAACCTCAAAGGCCATAAACTCCTCACGAGACCATCCACCCATCGTCATATTGAAGAAAAGGGGAAGGGTTGAAGAGATCTAAAAATCTAGGATTCAAATCCTAGCATGGTCAAACCTAGAAATCTTCTCCTCTCCATCAAGCTCTCTTGAACTGATGTCTCTCCTAAATATCTAGGATCTAGCACCAAGGGAGGGTAGGAAACTCACATTGGCTCCAGCGGTACCACCATTTCTAGCCATGGATCTCGTAGTTCTCCTTGGCGGCATCTTCTCTTTCACGGCGATGGCGAATCTCCTCCGGTAGAACTTGCTCCAGCGGTTTTCCTCTCACCAGGAGTTCTCACAGGAGAAAGGGGGTGAAATGAGAGTGAAAACGGCTAGGGTTTCCTCTGCCCCTTATAAGCAAAATATGACACGGGTAGGGACACGGCCGTGTCCGTACCCGTGTCCAGCTTCCGCGAAACGGCCGTGGCGGTTTCCATGTCGGTTCAATGTTTGACACGGGTCGGGACACGCCCGTGTCCCGACCCGTGTTCACATGACACGGCCGTGTGCCTGGCCGTGTCATTGGCCGTGTACTTCTCGGGTTGCATCTCGACACTTCTCGTCGAGCTCAACTCGACGCACACGGGTAGGGACACGCCCGAGTCACTACCCGTGTTCCCCGCTCGACGCATCTCGACGATTCTCGACGATCTCGACACGGCTCGTCGAGCTCAACTCGACGCACACGGGTAGGGACACGCCCGTGTCACTACCCGTGTTCCCGACGATTCTCGACGATCTCGACACGGCTCGTCGAGCTCAACTCGACGCACACGGGTAGGGACACGGCCGTGTCACTACCCGTGTCATCTCCCGTGTCACTCTGCACTGATTTCTCCACTTCTCCACAAGTGCAGCCCAATTCCCTGCACTTCTCAGGACTTGAGTCAACCCTCCTGACTCAAAACACACACACTAGGGGCCTAGAGCGATTCAGGACGTTACAAATCCTATAAACAAAATAAAAGATTTCGTCCCCGAAATCAGGCTTAGGCTGTGTGGAAAAAAAAAAGCTTAACATGAAATTTATCAAACGTTTTTAAAATAAGACTACCTTGGGCAAACAACTCCGGGTAGCGTTGCTGCATCAAAACCATTGGCTCCCAGGTGTACTCCTCCTTCCCATGATTCAACCATTGCACCTTCACTAAGGGGACACTTTTGCGGCGTAATGTTCTTGTCTCGCTGTCAACAATCCGCACTGGCTCTAGTCGCACAGATCTATCCGACGCCACTGCACCATCAGTAGTGGGAATAAATTGGTCGGGCCGCAATAGTGCTTTTCGAAGCGACGATACATGGAACACGTCGTGAAGATTTTCTAGTTCCGGTGGTAACTCCAACCGATAGGCCAACGGGCCAATTCTTTCCAATATAGTATAAGGCCCAACATACCTTGGGCTGAGCTTTTTCACTCCCCGCACCCGTGACACTCCATGCATCGGCCGAATCTTAAGGAACACTTTTTCGCCCACCTGGAACTCCACCATCCGGTGTTTTTTATTATAATATTTCGCCTGTCGACTTTGAGCCTCCAACATGCGATCCCGTATCAATCTGACCGCCGCATCAGTATCATCTATGTATTCGTTTCCCAATGCCTTCGGATCTTCATCTTGCACCCAAGACAAGGGAGTCCTGCACCTTCTTCCGTAAAGGGCTTCATGGGGCGCCATGCCGATGCTCGCCTGATGGCTATTATTATAGGAGAATTCCACCAGGGGCAAGAGCCTTTCCCATGGCTCTCCTCTGTCCAGCACGCATAACCTCAATAAATCTTCCAGTGTCCTGATGGTCCTTTCAGACTGCCCGTCAGTCTGTGGATGAAATGCGGTACTAAAGGTTAGGCGTGAGCCCAAATACGCCTGTACCGCCTTCCACTCATTGGATGTAAACCGACCATCCCTATCCGAAACAATTGTCTTGGGCACGCCATGATACCGTACAAATTGCTCCACAAAAAGGCGTACCAAAACATCCACGTGTGCTTCCTTCTTCATTGGAATGAACCGGGCCACCTTTGTTAGTCGATCCACAATAACCCACACCGAATCATTCCCGGAGCGGGAACGAGGTAACCCATGAACAAAGTCCATGGAGATATCCTCGAACTTCCATTCGGGGATGGGCAGCGACTGCAACAAACCACCGGGACTCCTGCATTCAGCCTTCACTCTTTGGCAAGCTTCGCAATGTGTAACATAGTAGCGAACATCCTTCTTCATTCCCGGCCAACACATGGTCTTCCGCAGTCCGGCATACATCTTAGCAATACCCGGATGCACTGAATATTGAGAGGAATGCGCCTCTCTCAATATATCCTCCCGAATTTTGCCGCCCTTGGGAATATAGAGTCGGCCACGAAAATAAATGAGGCCGTCTTTGAGTGTGTACTCATCGGTGGTCCCATCTTCAATTGCCTTGATTGCCGGGGCCAAGGCCGCATCCATTCCTTGCTCCACCCGAATCCGGTCTCGGATATCACAAACTATGCTCATGTTGGCCAAATACTCCGCATACTCTGCCGAAGGATCCTTGAATACTAGAGTAATTTCCATCTCCTCGATCATCCGAGCCAACTCCATACTCATCAGCCGAGACTCTGGGCTAGAGCCTGGCACTTTTCTACTCAAGGCATCGGCTACCGAGTTCGCTTTCCCGGGGTGGTAGTTCATGGTGAACTCATAGTCGCATAGAAATTCCAACCACCATCGTTGTCTCAGGTTCAACTCCTTCTGAGTGTGAACATACTTCAAGTTTTTGTGATCGGAAAAGATCTCGCAGTGCACGCCATATAAATAATGTCTCCAGACCTTCAAAGCGAACACCACTGCTCCCAACTCCAAATCATGAACCGGGTAATTGATTTCATGTTTCTTTAACTGCCTTGAAGCATAAGCGATCACATGCCCGTGCTGCATCAGCACCGCTCCCATCCCTTGGTATGATGCGTCCGTGTAAACTTGGAATCCTTCCTTCCCAGACGGTAGTGCAAGGATGGGGGCGGAGGTAAGCCTATCTTTCAATTCTTGAAACGCCGCCTCACATTGAGGTGTCCACTCAAATGGCACACCCTTCTTCGTCAAGGAGGTAAGGGGAAGGGCAATCTTGGAAAATCCTTTCACGAACTTGTGGTAGTACCCAGCAAGTCCAAGAAAGCTTTGTACATCGGCCGCCGACTTTAAGGGCGACCACTCCTTCACGGCCCGCACCTTAGCTGGATCCACAGCTAATCCTGCTCCACTGATCACATGCCCCAAGAAGGCAACCTCCTTAAGCCAGAATTCACACTTGCTAAACTTGGCATACAAGGCGTGCTCCTTCAATTTCTTCAAAACTAGGGTCAGGTGCTCGACATGCTCCTCCTTCGTCTTTGAGTAGACTAAGATGTCGTCGATGAAAACGATGACGAAGATGTCCAAGTATGGTTCAAACACCTTGTTCATCAGGCTCATGAAGGCCGAAGGTGCATTCGTGAGCCCAAACGGCATTACTGTGAACTCATACAAATCATATCTCGAACTGAAGGCTATTTTCTGAATATCCCCCTCTTGTATCCTCAACTGATAGTATCCGGAGCGCAAGTCTAGTTTAGAGAACCAATGTGCTCCCACTAATTGATCGAACAACTCGTCGATCCGAGGTAGCGGATAAGTGTTCCGCACCGTTAATCGATTGAGTTCCCGATAATCTATGCACAATCGCAGGGTTCCATCCTTCTTCTTTACGAACAACACGGGGCACCCCATGGTGATGAACTGGGGCGAACGAACCCTGAATCTACTAGTTCTTGTAGTTGAACTCTAAACTCCGCGAGTTCTTTCGGGGCCATTCTGTACGGAGTCTTAGATACAGGCTTGGCACCTGGTACTAAATTAATCTGGAAATCGACCTCTCTATGCGGTGGTAATCCTGGTAGCTTCTCAGGAAATACCTCGGGAAAATCCCGCACAACCCGTACATCCTTTAATTCCAACGCTTCCTCCTTCAACTCGAACCAGATCATGAAGACCTCGTCCCCCTTCATTTGAGCTTTTACAACCTGGACGGAAGATAACATCATGCGAGGAGCGAAGCAAATACCTTGGAAGATGACGTCAGAGTCTCCATGTCTCAAATAGATCCGCTTCTCCGCGCAGTCGATCCTTGCGAAGTGCCAATCGAGCCATGCCATGCCCAAAATGATGTCAAACTCCGGCATTCTCAGAACCGTGGCCGGTGTATCAAAGGCCTTCCCATCAATAAATAACTCCAACTCGCACTTGGCGGTCGCGATCATCTCCGAGCCGTCCGGAAGGCGTACACGTCGGGCTATTCCCGTGAAGTACTGAACATCCCCCACGTCTTTTATGAAATCCTCGGACACAAAAGAGTGTGAGGCACCGGTATCGAACAGCGCATAGGCCGTCTTCCCGCCAATAATCACGGTGCCTAAGTGCCAACGACCAAAACTTATTGCTAGTGTCTAATAAGTTCTATTCAATTCATGTTAAACCATGCAAATATATAAACTAATTAAATCATACCTGCAATCACATCTTGTGGGTTCCGTTCCTGCGCCATGTCAAGCGCGTACACCTGATCCCGGACCGGTCCGGGGTTTCCTCTTGGCGGTCCTCGTCCTCGACCACGCATATATCCCCGTCCTCGTGGAGCTGGTGGAGGGAGAGCAGGAGGGAGAGCAGGAGGGACGTTCCCATATAGCTGCGGGCAAAAACGTCGGATGTGGCCCGGCTGGTTACACTCGAAGCACACCAGACCACGATGCCCTTCAGGTTGTTGAAATCGCTGAGGCTGTGGGGGTGGAGGCAACGCAGGCGGCTGCGGAACTGGATGCTCCACCCTATAGTTTCGGTGGACACGCCCGCCACCTCTTTGATAACCTCTTCCTCCTCTGAAGTCTCGCCTCCTTCTATTCCATGGGCCGGCTTCCATCACGTCCTCCGCAGGCCTCTTACTACATCCCATGTGGTCCGCCTCCAATCTTTTCGCCATATCATTGATCTCCGCCAAGCTACCATCCGCTATAAACAAAAGGGACTGCCTTAGGGGATCTCACAGCCCTTTATAGAAGCGCTTGACATAACCTCTGTCATCCAACTCATAAGAGTCCGCAAACCTTGCGAGATGCTGGAATTCCCGCTGGTATTCTGTGACCGACTTTGATCCCTGCTTTAGTAGAAGGAACCTCTGCTCAAGCTCATCTCGGGCCGATGTAGGGATAAAGTGCTCCAAGAAAACACCCGAGAATTCACTCCAACTTATCTCTGTGTAGATCCGGCCTTGGAAGGTAGAGCCCATGAGGGACTTCCACCACCTCTTCGCATGTAAGTCCAAGACGGACACTGCCAATGTCACTGCCATGTTGGCTGGGCAACGGATACCGGCCAACAACTCCTGTATCGTGTCTAGCCATTCCTCTGTACGTACGGCTGACTCCGTCCCAAGGTAGACGGGAGGGGAGAGAGCCCGGAAGGTGCTCAGCCAGTTGGAGCTCGGGGCCTGTTGTTGCACCGGAGCCTGCTGTGCCTTAAAAGCATCAAGAATGGCGGTGAGCGTCTGCCCCAACTCAGACTGTTCGAACTGAGTGGGTATGGGAGGGGTAGGAGTGCCCCCCATCGGCTCAACATGCAGTGGAATCTACACGTACACGACAAATTTGTGGTCAGGTTGGCTAAACTTAAGGTCTAAGTTGGACAAACTTAATGTGAATTACATATGGGCACACCACTGCTTCCGCTAAGTCAGTTTGTCCCCAAACTGACTAACCAAACGGGGGTGGCACCATTGTTGAATGACTTCGTAGTTGAGGATCGTGGCAAACTGATACCATTTGTAAGACCCCCCCTCCCGGATTCTAAAACACGGCACGAAGGGGGAGTCTTATGCCCGGAACAGCCGCCTTGCGGTAGCATTAGCACACGGGCTAACCTGTACCACAAGACGCCTATTCCGCCGGCTACAACAATATCAATAAATCATGCCAACCCAACCAAATAAATAAACATCCAGAAGTCAAAATCCACACTAAGTTATAATGTCCAAATACATCAATAATGAGAAGCTAAAACATGCTTCTACAATATATCAGAGTACAGCTAAACATTGCCCAAACGAGCTACATCAGAGTAATCAAAACACTAACATCTGTAATAGACGGTATCGACGACACCGTCACATCAGGCCCTATCGTCCTGGCCTGGCTGTCCTGCTGCGTAGTCTGCGGCTGCTCTACCTGCGGCGTGACCTCCTAAAAAGGAAGACGTAGCAACCGTTAGTCGAAACGACTAAGTGGTTTCACATCCGCTCCCCCGGCGACTCCTCGGCACCGGGCGGAGAAAAGGAACAAGAGTATAGTATATAATAAGTATGCAAGTAAAGGAAGTACAAGCAGGTGGCAAGGTAATGTAAGAGTAACAACATCATAATCAGCATTTAAGTAAGAGCTACACTAAACTAGCAAGTATAAGTAACAGCAGGAAAGTAACTTAACTTATAAGAATGCCCATACAAACTTATAAGTTAAGGATCGGGTTACATAAAAGTAACTCATCGTATAAGAGTGCCCATACAAACTTATACGATGAGGATCTTGTGGTGCAATGATATGAAATGCTATGAATGCTATGCAATGACTCACCCATGCAATTGCTATGTTGACACAGACTATAGTTCCCACTTTTCGAGCAGGTAGCTAACCTCTCAGGCATCAGCCGCCGTGGCCAGGCGGTGACAGTAGAACGGGCACTTCTACTACTAGGCGGGTATCACACTACTTCACCTAGGCCTCCGTACGCCTCAACGCTAAGAACACAACAGCGGAGCCCATGCGTACTATGGCCCAGCGGGGTCTTGGGTAGATGTGCACCAAGAACACAGCCCGAACTGGCCTTGCGTGGCCCGGAAGGGGCCTCGGAAGAAAGCACGAGGACACAGCCCAACCGTTCACATGGTCGGAGGGGCCTCGGGACGTGAACACCGAGGACACAGCCCAAACCGACCAAGTCTAACTGCCAACTCCCGTCGGTGTGACGACTGGCGAGTCCGTAGACCTGCCACACTATCCTTAACCCAGGATTACGACACCGCGTGTCGACTCACACCACATGCAAATATCACATCAACATATCATGGAAGGGGCCTCGGAGTGAGCACAAGGACACAGCCCAACCATCCATCCACACCTTATCTCAACACAACCCAAAACAAGTGGCGGTCAACACCGCACTTACAAACTTACACAATACTACCCATAGGAAGACGACGCTCTAAGTATTGGACTACCAAATTCAATCCACTATTCAACATTCACATGGCCATGAGTTATCCTTCTATATGTCATATCAGGTGATTTCAACACAATATATCAAGATGCATATGTATACAAATCTACTAACTTTTAACAAGTCAAATCATTCAAGTATACTATCTTACAATTCGATCACATGGAGTCCGATTAATAATCTTCATCATTTATGCAACTGAATTAATTATTCATAAAAGTTTAACCAAGCCTCAGGGTTACCTGTGATAATAGTTTCTCCGAATCCAAATCCAAATGTTATAAAACCCAGATTTTTAAGTGCAGGAATAGTCTGGACAGCAACTTCAACCGGAGATTCCCGAAGCTACAGGAATCCGGCGACGTCGTGTAACCCCTCGATGGAAAGGTATTTCCGAGGTCTACAACTCTCGTATTCAGACCTCAACCCAGATTTGACGTTATCCTATCTGAAATCGGACTTGAAGTCTGCTGCGTACAGAACACAGTTTCTGTGTACAGGAACTGCCGGACAGCAACTCGATTAGGTTTTCCCGGGGCCACAGACATCACCTGAAGTCGTGCAACCACTCGTTGGAAAGGTATTTCCAAGGGCTTCAACTTTCGTGTTTAGCCAAAAGCCCAGATCTGCCCATATCCTACATAAAAAGGGCCTATAAGATCGCTGCGCGCAGAATACAGATTCTGCGCGCATCTTAAAGGAAAATGAACGACATCGGTTCGTCTTCCTCCTCAAGGCGATCGTTCCTAAATTTTCCAGAAATATTCTCCTCCCTTATTCAACCTCAAAGGCCATAAACTCCTCACGAGACCATCCACCCATCGTCATATTGAAGAAAAGGGGAAGGGTTGAAGAGATCTAAAAATCTAGGATTCAAATCCTAGCATGGCCAAACCTAGAAATCTTCTCCTCTCCATCAAGCTCTCTTGAACCGATGTCTCTCCTAAATATCTAGGATCTAGCACCAAAGGAGAGGGTAGGAAACTCACATTGGCTCCAGCGGTACCACCATTTCTAGCCATGGATCTCGTAGTTCTCCTTGGCGGCATCTTCTCTTTCACGGCGATGGTGAATCTCCTTCGGTAGAACTTGCTCCAGCGGTTTTCCTCTCACCAGGAGTTCTCACAGGAGAAAGGGGGTGAAATGAGAGTGAAAACGGCTAGGGTTTCCTCTGCCCCTTATAAGCAAAATATGACACGGGTAGGGACACGGCCGTGTCCGTACCCGTGTCCAGCTTCCGCGAAACGGCCGTGGCGGTTTCCATGTCGGTTCAATGTTTGACACGGGTCGGGACACGCCCGTGTCCCGACCCGTGTTCACATGACACGACCGTGTGCCTGGCCGTGTCATTGGCCGTGTACTTCTCGGGTTGCATCTCGACACTTCTCGTCGAGCTCAACTCGACGCACACGGGTAGGGACACGCCCGTGTCACTACCCGTGTTCCCCGCTCGACGCATCTCGACGATTCTCGACGATCTCGACACGGCTCGTCGAGCTCAACTCGATGCACACGGGTAGGGACACGCCCGTGTCACTACCCGTGTTCCCGACGATTCTCGACGATCTCGACACGGCTCGTCGAGCTCAACTCGACGCACACGGGTAGGGACACGGCCGTGTCACTACCCGTGTCATCTCCCGTGTCACTCTGCACTGATTTCTCCACTTCTCCACTAGTGCAGCCCAATTCCCTGCACTTCTCAGGACTTGAGTCAACCCTCCTGACTCAAAACACACACACTAGGGGCCTAGAGCGATTCGGGACGTTACACGTGTCCCCAAGCCGTGTCCTACTCTGTATGAGGTACACGGCCGGGGACACGGGCGTGTTCGGGGCCGTGTCCTGCACTCGAGTGCTGCAGGGTGGTCTCGAGTGAGCTCGACGAAATGCGGTCAATGATCCTCGAGTGGGGTACACGGCCTGTGACACGGGCGTGTCCAGGGCCGTATCCTGCTATGCACTCGACGAGTACTCGAGTGAGTTAGACAAAATGTGCTCGACGATCCTCGAGTGGGGCACACGGCCTATGACACGGGCGTGCCAAGGGTCGCGTCCTTCTCTGTATTTGATCAGGATGTTAAACACGGGCTGGACACAGGCGTGTATAAAGACGTGTCTGGCACACGGCCTGTGGCACGGGCGTGTCACATGACCGTGTCCTAGTCTGGTTAAGTCGGTTTATTTGCCGCTTAAGGTACACGGCCTGTGACACAGGCGTGTCACAAGCCGTGTCTGGACCAGGAAAGTGAGTTTCAGGGCTTTTCGTGGTCATCCATTCCTTTCAAAGGGGATCCAACGACCAATAATTCTCCCTGCTGCCGATAAGGCTATGAGATGAGGATAACTGTCTCATTTTCTCAAGGCCTTTCTCTTTCTTCAAGTGGTAGAGAGTGGGGAGATCAAGGGAGAAGGAGGAGGAATCCGGTTGCCAGTGGAGCTGTGGAGCCCCGAATCGCGTGCCGAGTCCAGATTTCTGGAGGCAAAGCCATTGCAGTGCTTTTCATCCGGCTAGATTTCCATGGATCCAAAGCAATCGTGAAGGGTAACGATCTTTCTTCCTTGGACATGTGAAGTCCTTAATTTGGCATATGCATGGGTTTCCCCCACCAAAAGGTGGCTTGTTGAGGGATTCCCCTTGGGTTGATTCTGGATATCCCCAAGATGTCTTGCATGTAGATCCGAAAACATGAAGTACGGAATCGACATACTGTGTGAAGCCCATTTAGATAGGTTGGTCTGGATTGATGATGTTTTATGTTGCACACCGGAGAAGACTCCGCGTATAAATGAATATGTTTGTAAATTCAGTGGGTTGTGCCTGTGAAGGGTAGTAGCAGGAAGTACTGGTGTGAAAGTCCAGGAAAATACCCGCTAGTTCTTGTGCTATATGCTATGAAAGACCAGTGTTCCTGGCACTGCAGACGACTATAAGTATTGCTTGATCCCGATAAGGTTAGGGCTAGGGACGGAAAGTGAGTTCTGTCACTAACGCTGGGCGAGAGTGAGTATCGCTGGCGATGGTTCCTAGTTAACCTGTGATTGTGAAGCCAATCCTTCGGGGACTGTGCGGCTATTTTGTGAGCTTGATGAGCTCTTGGAAAGGGCCTCGTGCTGAACGGACAAGGGGATGCCGACCCGTGTTTGTCTGGTCATAGAACTAACGATTTGAGCAACGGGCATGGGCTGAACTATATCCACGTTATGGTTATCTGCCATGAGTACCTGGGTGCCTGACAATCGGCAGAAATGCATAGCAAGAGTCTTAGGACTGCGCGTTATTAAGACTAAAGTCTCCAGCTAAAAGTCATGGAGCGAAATTCTCAAGTTTGCCGTTGGGCTTCGGGCCTTGAATGGCGATGGGCGACTGGTATATCCGGTACACTAAGAATGTGCCCTGAGTGTACGGAGCGTCAGACCGCATGGGCGACGTTTGTGATATCTTGATTGTGCGTGAGTGCATATTGTATGATATATCTACTTGTAAATTGCTATGCCTGTAGGGAAGGAATACCACTGCCCTAGGTAAGGGGTAAGGTCGTTATAAATTGGTCAACTGAACGCTGACCGTTGTCTTGTTTACCACCGCGCAGTGGATTGTCCTGTGCAGGTTCAGGAGAGCCGAGCGGAAAGTAGAGGGTTGAAGCCCTTGTTGTTGTTATTGTTGCTGCTGCTGTGCTGGCCCTCGAAGGCCAAAGAAGTTTATATGATAGTATATGTATATTCATGTGTGGCCGGCCAGCGTGCCGATGTACGAACCATATGTATAAAGTGTAACTGTAAGGCCATAAGGCCAGACTTGTTGTGTATTTACAGTATATTCCTTTGGGTTGTTATATATATAAATGCTGGTTTATATATTGTGGACATTCAGATGAGGAGTTCAATCAACTTAAAAGCTTCCGCGAGAATGCTTTGAGTTAGGATGCGTAACTCTGATATTAACCCGTAACTTCGCCGCCTGTTTGTGGCATATGGTGTGGGGCCCCGATCGGACCTTCTATTATATGTCATGCAACGGATGAAGGTGTTATAAAGTGGCTTCACTCAACGCATGTGGACTTGGTCATTTTTCTGTGCCGCGACTTGCTGGGCTTTGACTGTCCTAACTTCACTCAGCGCTATTAGCTGTATGACGTTCAGTGAACTGGCTTTACTCAACGTCTATGGACTTAGTCATTTTTCTTCACTGTCACTGACTTCTGGTTCATCTAGCATTGAGTGAGCTTGCTTCACTCAACGCCTGTGTACTTAGGCAAGTTCCTGCCTCTCCAGTCAGCTTCTTTGAGTCCACCTGTCAATGTCACTTCGACCACCTATCCAATTAATATGATATAGACTAACATGCATGCATGAACTTAAACATACATCAAATATAACTATGTATATACCATTGACTTGTTTGACTTCTTACCAATCTTGGGACATTGAGATAAATGGACCTAATAATATTAACTTAAACGTCCAAATAGCAAGAAAACCCAAATCACCTTGGATTTCCACGAAATTCGCGCCAAGGATAACTACCAATGCTAAAAAACCAATGACGAAGTCAAAATTAAAATTCAGCAAACCAAACTCGGTTTAAAATCCACCGAAGTAACAACCAACATCAACCTACTAAAATCCACCGAGTCAAAACCTCGGATTTCGATGAGCAAAATCACGCTCCAAGAACGACGCCCGTTAACTACGCGTCAACGTAACGCCCTAACATCATTATTACGTCACCAAGGAAATTAAAATAAACATCAAAAAATCAGGGGCATTACAGCCACTCCCCCTAAAAGAAAGTTTCGTTCAGAAACTTGATACAAAATCAAATCTACTATAGAAGGAAAATAACCAAAGGTTATTGAGAAGAAACACTTACCAAAAGAAACTAGGAGAACAGATGAGGATTAGTCTCTATCATAGCTGACTATAACTCCTAAGTCACGCTCTTAATGTCTTGGTTTCACCAAAGAACCTTTACCACGGGTATTGTCTTCCTTCGCAACACCCGATCCTGAGTCTCCAGAATACGAACATGTACCTCAACATAAGAAAGATTAGGCTGCAACTAGGGCACCAAGTCAAGGACATGCCAGTCACTAAGCACATATTTCTGCAACTGGCTCACATGAAACACATCGTGCACGCCAGGAAAATTAGAGAGCAAATCCATCCTATAAGCTAACACTCCGATACGTTCAATAACCTGGAAAGGTCCCACATACTTGGGATCCAACTTATGGTTCCTTCTAAACCTCTTGGCACCCGACATCGGAGAAACTTTGAGAAAAATCATGTCCCCAACTGCGAACTCTAGATCAACCCTTCGTCATTTATTGTTCTTCTCATAACGCTCCCGAGCTATATGAAGCTTCTCTCGAATATGCATCACAGAAGTATTCATATCTTCCAAGGCTTCCGGACCCAACAACGTTCTTTCACCAACTTTGGCCCAAAATAAGGGAGTTCTGTAATGCCTCCCATACAAAGCCTCAAAGGGGGCCATCTGCAAACTCTGTTGATAACTGTTATTATAGGCAAATTCCATCAATCTAAGCCGCTTGTGCCACGCTCCTCCGTGGTCCAAGATATAACACCTGATCATATCTTCCAAAATCTGATTAACTCTCTTCGTCTGACCATTGGTCTGCGGATGATAAGCAGTGGAATACCTGAGATCGATATCCAACCCTTCTTGCAAACTTTTCCCAAAACGAGATGTAAACTTGGAATCTTGATCTGACACGATACTTACAGGTACTCCATGTAATGTAATGACATCTTCCAAATACAACTCTACTATCTTCTTCATAGAGTAATCAATCTTGAACGACACAAAGTGAGCACACTTCGTCAATCTATCAACTATGATGTACAACCCCGTACCCGGCCGAGTGGGATCTTCCCCAAGTGGCGGGCTAGGGATATGCTATGAGCGAAGTAGGTGCGCGATCACCCCTTCCCCGAGGGTGAACTCCACAGGAGACCGAGATTTCGGTTTCAACATATGACCCACAAAGAATCATGTCCACGAGGAGATCTCGACAAACCAATAATAAAGTCCAAAGAAATACTCTCTCACTTCTAGCTTGGAATATTCAAAGGCGTCACCTTGACACCAGGCCTTCTATGATCTGCCTTAACTCGTTTGCAAGTAAAACACTCAGACACAAACTTGGCTATATCGTTCTTCATTCCATACCACCAAACGATCTGCTTTAGATCTCTATACATCTTTGTAGAACCAGGGTGGTAGGCAACACTAGAATTATGTGCTTCACTGCACATCGTTGCTCGAATATCCTCAACAGTGGGAATGCAATATCTACCGCTGTAATTTAAAGTACCCGCATCATCAATTGTTAAGTCATGTAATTCCCTTTTTTCGGTTCTACCACGAATATGCTTCAAATCAGGGTCATCCTTTTGATGAAGTCTTGTAAGTGTAATGCAATAAGGCTCTGCAACTTCCAGGCTGCTTTGTGAATCGCTACTTCCAATAGAGATGCCCATTAATAAAAACTCTTCCACCAAAGATTCTATGGAAATGTTAAAAATCTGCGCGGTCTTCCTACTCAATGCATCAGCCACCACATTAGCCTTACCCAGATGATATAGGATATCAACGTCATAATCCGTGACATACTCCAACCATCTACGTTGGCGCAAATTCAACTTCTTCTGAGTGAAGACATACTTCAAGCACTTATGATTTATGTAAATCTTGCACAACTCGCCATACAACAAACGTCTCCACAACTTCAGGGCATAAATCACTGTCGCAAACTCCAAGTCATGAGTAAGATAGTTTCTTTCATGAATCTTTAACTTCCCCGATCCATACACAATCACTTTTCCTTCTTGCATCAATACACAACCGAGCCCAACGTGCGATGCATCCACATAAACAACATATTCCACTCCTTCGGTAGGCAAAGACAACATTAGAGCAATGCATAATCTCTTTTTCAACTCCTGAAAGGCTTCTTCGCACTTATCGCTCAACATAAAAGCTGTGTTCTTCTGCATAAGTTTAGTCAGAGGCATCGACAACGCATAGAATCCTTCCACAAACCTTCTATAATAGCCTGCCAACCCTAGGAAACATCTTATCTCTTTAGGTATGGTAGGTCTTTTCCAATCTATAACAACGAATATCTTCTCTGGGTCAGCAGAAATTCCGTACTTATTCACAACATGACCCAAAAGGACTCCTGAGGTAGCCAAAACTCACACTTACTCAACTTTGCATACAACTTATGTTTTCTTAAAGCAGACCAAACTAAACGCAATTCATGGGCATGCTCCTCTGCACTCCGGGAATAGACCAGAACATCGTCGATAAAAAAACCACAAACTGATCCAAGAAATCCTTAAACACTCTGTTTATCATGTAGATGAAGACAGATGGTGTATTTGTTAATTCAAAGGACATCACCAAAAAACTCATAATGTCCATGCCGAGAACGAAAAGCGGTACGCAGAACATCCGTCTCCCGGATTCTCAACTGATGGTACCCTGAACGAAGATCAATCTTCGAAAACACCGTAGTACCACACAACTGATCAAACAAATCATCTATATGAGGCAAAGGATACCTGTTCTTGATAGTTACCTTATTCAATTCCCTATAATCAATGCACAGCCTCATAGATCCATCCTTCTTCTTAACAAATAAGATGGGAGCACCTCAAGGTGAAGAACTTGGCCTAATGAATCCATATTGCAACAACTCATCTAGTTGGGTACGTAAATCTTCCAGCTCATACGGGGCTATACGGTACGATGTTTTAGCAATAGGGTGAGTACCAGCTCCAAACCTATAACAAACTCCACATCTATCTCAAGCGGAAGACCAGGAAGACTGACTGGGAAAACATCAGGAAACTCACGCACCACATGAAAATCCTCAACATGTGTCAAACTACAAACGGTTCCCAAAACAGAAACCAAATAAGCACAACAACTGGAATCTAAAAGCTTCTGAATACATACCACAGAAATAATCGGGGAATCTTGATGCGAAAAACCATACACTCTCCTGGGATGGTCGTTGTCCATCTTGAAGTCCAAATGCTTAACCATGCATTGGATAACCACATCATATCTAGACAACAAGTCCATGCCCAGAATCAAATCAAAGTCCTCCAGGTATAACACCTTCAGAATGGCAAAGGCTAGAAAATCGCCTAAAAGAATATGACAACTCTGGATACCCTGGTCCGACACCACCGAGTCACCAAAGGGAAACATAACACGAAACAAATTGCCTACTTGATCAAGAGTCAGACGATGACGCTCTACGAAAGTCCGAGCCACGAACGAGTGGGTAGCACCAGAATCAAAAAGAACACACACTCAATGATTCTTTACATTAAACTTCCCTATAAAATCACATACGTAACTAATCGACCAACATTGAAACTAAAACTACGAGTTAAGAACTAGATTAGAATCTAACCTGAGATCACTTCGGTGGATGTCTGCTCTTCCTCCAAAGTCATCACATTCAACTTGCCCTTCCCTTTATCCAGCTATAACAGCGGTAAGGCTTGAAGTGGAACTGGCTGCAGGGAGGGCTGAGACTGCGGGCATCTAGACTTCAAATGCCGTTTCTGTCCACACTGGAAGCATACTTTATATTTACTACAACAATGGGCAACATCATGCCCCTCATCTTATATGAGGAACAAACTACATCTCATTTGGGTACGGTCTGAATTGCAAGTACTTGTTGCTACTTCTGAGCTCCCAACCTCTTGAAACACATTTCGAAGGGATGGCCCGACCGGCCACAGAAACTACACGTCTCTTTTCTTCCTTTCTTCTAAGTATGGATAGAATCCCGAGAGCTCTTACCATCATCAGACTTTCTCTTGTCCTTTTTTATTTTCATACCTCGATTCTTTGCATTATCGATCGCTTTTACTTTCAGAGCAGCTTCTACTGCCTCAATATAATTCTCAGATCCATACGCACTAGCCAACTGCTGGATGTTGCTCCTAAGACCACCCAGAAAGCGCTTTACTCTGCTCGCTTCAGAGTTTACCAAATCCAGAGCAAACCTGCTCAACTTGTTGGACTCTATCTTGTACTCACTGATTGAGAGTGGTCTTTGCTTCAGATGTAGAAAGTTATTCATCAAACTTTCCTGCTCGACTGACGGTAGAGATTTCCACAGCAATAACTCCTTGAATGATTCCCACGAACATCCATCTGTAAATTTTTCCTTCTCTCTTAACCACCAGCTCTTCGCAAGACCCTTCAGCTGGTAAGAGACGACCATCACTCTTTGGTGAGCAGAAATTCTTGAATACGAGAACATCTCCCCGATAACAATAATCCAGTCATTCAACGCTATAAAGTTAGCTCTACCATCATAGGTAGGAGGTCCTAATCAGTAAAAAATGCGAAATGAAATTCATCTTTGGTGGCAGCAGAACTGGAGGCACCAAAGGAGCATGAGAAATAGGAACAGCTTGACCCACTGTAGGGTCTTGCACTCTAGGATGCTATCCTGAAAAGACAGTCAACAACGCATGAATTTGCAATTGCATCTCAACCATATACCTTGACAGAGCCTCATTGCTCTCACATAGCACTTCAATCGCAGCTTCACTTTGTGCACCTGACGACGCGCCCTCAGACTGTGGAGTCGACCATGTCGCAACACGCTTAGGCGACATCCTAATATTACAACGATCGACTAATCAAAACATAGCTTAACACTAGAACTACTCAACTTAGTTTAGACCATACATGTATGAATACTTGCTCTTGCTGCTAACTTGCTCTGAGACTTTCATAAATAATGTTATGCTTAAACTTAGGATGATATTTCATCATCATATTGACTCATGTGCATAAACTATGAATGCATGAATGCTTATTCTTTTTGGTTTAAATCCATGTGTGTACGCATGTCATCATGTAGTTCTTAGCTTGACATGCATGTTAATGCTATATTATGTCATGCATGTTGTGTTATGCAATCTAATAAAGGCCTTAGTGCATGCTATGAGCAGCATACACATGAAATATTATGCATCCCATACTACATAATATCACATGTAACGAAAGCAAAATCTAATGGGCATTCATGTGATGATTGTTATGCATCACATTCTACATAATAGTCACATGTTGATTCCTTTGAGGATCCATATACAAACATATATTATGCATCCCATACTACATAATATGCCCCGTATACTTCTTATCATATTTATGAGTGTAGTGTTCATGCCTCGGCCAAGTCGTATTGATAGCATATCGATGTGTATATGAAATGGAACAAGACCACTAAAACTATACCTCTGATACCAACTGTCACAACTCGTATTTTATCAACATAAAACATTATATCTGAGTAAGTGAAAACACGTGTCGTTGTTGGTTACATTGGTCAAATGTATCTGATTTGAAGAAGCCTCACCCATCTCAATGATATACATCATAATGTATTTGATGTATGTTTGAGTTACTTGTGCAGGTTAGGTATTCACTGGACTGAAGCTAAAACTTTCTAAGTCCATGTGTCGACACCCAGAGGGAAAGTGTCGACACTTGAGAAAGCTTGTGTCGACACCCAGACAAGCAGTGTCGACACTTGGAGTCATTGTGTCGACACCCGGGATGAAGAGTCGACACCAGACAGAAAGTGTCGACACAAGGAGCTGTGTCGACACTCAGTGAAGAAGTATGCAGAGAAGCAGTGTCGACACTTAGCAGAAGTGTCGACACCTAGAAGAGCTGTGTCTACACCAGAAAGTGTCGACACTTGGAGTTGTGTCGACACTCAGCAAAATTCTGCAGAGACTAAGTGCAAGTGTCGACACCTAGCACAATGTGTCGACACTTAACAAGAAGAGTCAACATATGAAGTATGTGTCGACACTCAGCACAATGTGTCGACACACAACCAAAAGAGTCAACACTTGAAGTATGTGTCGACACTCAACACAATGTGTCGACACACAACCAGAAGAGTCAACACTTGAAGTATGTGTCGACACTCAACACAATGTGTCGACACACAACCAGAAGAGTCAACACTTGAAGAAAGTGTCGACACCCAGCACAATATGTCGACACTCAGTTAAAGACTCAACACTGGAAGAAAGTGTCGACACAAGGAGCTGTGTCGACACTTAGCAAAGAACAGAAATATCTACAAAAATATTCTAAGTACAAGTGTCGACACTAAGGGAATGTGTCGACACTCAGCTGAAGAATCTATATTGAAGACTTGTGTCGACACCAAGAAGCAGTGTCGACACTTGACAGATTCAACACAAGAAGTTGTGTCGACACAAAAGAGATGTGTCGACACTTAGAAGAATACAGTTAAAGAATGAAGAACAAGTACTTGTGTCGACACTCAATTTCAGTGGCGACACATGCAGAAGAATCTGTGTCGAGACATACAAGGAGTTGTGTCGACACCATGTAGACTTGTGTCGACACTTACACAGCATGTGTGGACACTTGGTCTATAAGTGTCGACACTTAAGAACAGAAAGTCTCGACACTATCTGACAGTTAGAGAATTTCAAGAAGTGACTGGTTAACATGACAGCTGCCGATCCAGCCGGTCTACAGCAACTGTCAGGGAAGTCAGAAGTCTGTTATGAACCGGACCAGCCGGTTACCATGAAGAATGCCTATAAATAGGCACTCACAGTTTACAGAAGTTGTTGTTGAAGCTATTTGAAGTAATTGATCAGATTATTCAAGTAATCAGAAAAGTGGTACACAGAGTATCAACACAAGAAGATCTGGCAGTCCAACTGCAGATCTAAGAAGTTGGAGAGAGAGAGCTCCAATCAAGAATTCAGTCTTTGGAACTAGGCTGAGAAGAAGGATTCAGAGGCATCTGGATCTTAAGAAGCAGAGGTCAAGGAACAACTGCAGAGGATTCAGACTTATTCAGTTCTACTCAAGAAGCTTTGAAGGAAGCTAAGTCAGTTTGGATCTATCTGAGTTCTTCCAAGAACTCAGCAAGAAACTCACAACTCCTCTCTTATTTTCTGAGTTGTTGAGTTATTTGTTGTAATACTATTTTAACTTGTAGGATCTTTGGATCTGAGTGCATTGTAAGCCTAAATTTATAAAGGCTGAGGGTAGGGCTTGAGAGCCTGAGTGTAGGAGTTGAAGAACTCTGAGTGTAGGCCTTGATTGGCTGAGTGTAGGCCTGGGTGGCTGAGTGTAGGCCTTTGTGGCTGAGTGTAGGCTTTGGAGAAAGCTGAGGTGTAAGGCTTTGGGCCTGAGGTGTAGGAACCTATTTGGGTTCTGAGACAGTGGAGAAGTTTGGCCGAATCTAGTACACTGCTAGATAGGCGAAGGGGAAAGTGGATGTACCCAAAGATTGGGGAACCACTATAAATCATTGTGTGCTGTGCTGTGAATGTGCTGTGTATGTTTGATTTTTGCTGATTGCTGTAATAGACTACTTAGAAATCTGTGATATAACTGTTCGGCTGCCAACAAAGTTAGAAAAGGATTAGGTCACCTATTCACCCCCCCTCTAGGTGTTTAGGTACCATATCTTTCAAGTGGTATCAGAGCCAGGTTCCTCAAAACAAGGACTAACAGTCTAAGGAGATCCTGTTTGGCAGAAACAGTCTAAGTCAGAAAACAGCTTCAAAAAAATCAAGAACCATGGGTTCTTTTGAAAATCATAAAGAATTGGGTTCCATGAAATTACCTATTTGCAGAAAGGAAATTTTTGGGATCTGGAAAGAAAGGGTAAGGCTATTTATGGAGGCCTCAGACCCAAGAATCTACATCACAGTTAAGGAAGGGCCTTATGTGCCAATGAAGATCTCAGTATTGGATGCAAATCAGAGGACTCCAAAGGATTTCTCTGATATGACCAAGGATGAAATTGTCCTAGCCACTATGGACAAGAGGGCACAAAACATAATAGTGAGTGGCATTGATGATGCAACTTTTCAGAACTTAATTCACTGTAAAACAGCAAAAGAAATGTGGGATACCCTCATTGTCTATATGGAAGGTTCTGAAGAAGTTAGGCAAGATAGGAAGTCCTTTCTTAATCAAGAGTATGAGAGCTTTAGGCAAGGCAAGGGAGATAGCATCACTGAATGCTACAAGAAGTTCTATAGAATAGTTAATGAACTCATGTCTTATGGAAGAGAGTTCAGCAACTATGAACTAAATGACAAATTCCTAAGGTCCCTAACCAAATATTGGGACACCAAGATCTGTGCCATAAGAGAAATGACAAAGTTGGGAGAAATTCCTCCTCCTACACTATTTGGCAAGTTGTTGTCATATGAGATGCAGCTGACAGTGAGGAAAGAGGAGGAGAAATCAACAAGGACTGATCACAAGGAAAGGACTGTTGCCTTCAAGACAGATCTTCCCAGAAAATGCAGAACTAAGTCATCAACTCCACCTCCAGAGGTAGTTGAATCTGAGTCAGAAGGGTCTGTCAGTACAAAGTCTACAAGCAGTGAAAGTGATGAAGACTATGCTGCCTTCACTAGACACTTTCAGAAATTCCTGAAAAAGAAACAGTGGAGGTCCAGACCATCTACTTACAAGGGAAAAGAAGTCTTGTATCAGGAGAAAAAGCCTTCTAAGAAGGACAGGAAGAAGACAAAGACAAGCAAGGCAACTGGATCAAAGATTGTGTGCTACTGCTGCAATAGACAGGGTCATGTCATTGCTAATTGTCCTGAGAAAAGAAAAGAATCCAGTGACAGGAAAAAGACTCACTTTAAAGGGAAGAAAGAGAAGTCTTTTGTTGCCAAGAATGAGAAGACTCTTTCAGATATTTCTTCTTCAAACACTGATACTGATGATGAAGCCTACATAGGGCTATTTGCTGAAGAAGAAGAAGAAGAATTTATGCAGATCTTGGAGTCAATTTATGAACAAGAAGACTGCCAGTGCCAAGGACTGATGGCATTGACTGAGAGTGCCAAAATCCTGGAGCAACCAGGACCTAGTCAGGTACAAAGTCCAACTCTAAGTTCAGTTTCTTGTTCTAGTTCAGAATCAGAATCATCTTCATCAAATGATGGAAGTGGTTCTGAGTCTGAGGATGATATTCATCAGCTCATAGATGAATATAAGGTGCTGTTACAGGCTTATAAGAAAAGCAAGTCCCTTGCCAAAAGTCAGGCAAAGGAAATTGCTAATCTAAAAGCTGCTGCAACAGACCTTGAGAAGCAGTATGATCAAAAACTGAATGAAGTAGCCAGGCTGAAACACATTACAGTGATTCAGATGGGTACTATTACATTTAAGAATGATCAAATTAAGAGACTGGAGACAAATCTTCAGAAAGAGAGAAAACTGGTTGCAAAATTTTCAAAGCCTAAATCAGTTCTACCTTTGATTGATGATTTTATTCATCACAAAGGCAAGGCTGGACTGAGTTTTGTTAAACCTGCTAGGACTGTTCAGGATCAGTCCAAGCCCAAGGGCAAGGCCCCAACATTCAATCAGTCAGCTGCAGTTAAGACAGCAAAGTCTGTACCTAAGCAAAGGTACAATAAGTTTGAATGTTGGTGTTGTGGCAAGGTTGGCCACTTTGCCTTGGATTGTTGGCACAATGCCAGTGCCAAGTTGAGTAGCAAGTTACCTGGTGGAAAGACAGTAGGTAGCTGTGTCATGTTGCAAACTAACAATCACCAAGGACCCAAGTTTACTTTGGGTTCTAAGGTTCATTAATTTGTTTTGCAGGTGAATCCAAGTGGCCATACCCCAACATGGTACTTGGATAGTGGATGTTCCAGACATATGACTGGAACAAGGGGACTACTGAAGGACTACATTCCAATCAAAAATGGTCCTAAAGTGACCTTTGGTGGTTCTGAAAAAGGAATCATCAAAGGGTTTGGTAACATTTCTTCAAACCTTGTTACCATTACTCAAGTGGCTTATGTTAAAGGGTTGAAACACAACCTTATAAGTATAAGTCAGTTAAGTGATGTAGGGTATGACATCTCATTTGTTAAAAATGGTTGTCATATCAAGAGGTCAAGTGATCAAGAGATCATTTTGACAGGATATAGAAAGAGGAATGTCTACTGTCTAGACATCATGATTGAGAACAATGGTTCTCCTGTTTGTCTTGTAGCTGATGAGACAGTCTCTCATTGTGTCAAGTGGCACAAGAGGCTAGCTCATCTTAACTACAAGACTATTAGCAAACTCTCTAGCAAAGAGTTAGTGAGGAATGGTCCTCAAGTTAAGTGTGTTAAAGATGGCATTTGCTCAGCTTGTCAAAAGGGCAAGCAGACCAAATCCACCTTTAAAAGCATTGAGAACAAAGATGCTGTGAGGTGCTTATACCTCTTGCATATGGATCTCTTTGGTCCAATGCCAGTTCACAGCTTAGGTAGGAAGGTCTATACCTTTGTAGTTGTTGATGACTACTCAAGGTTTTCCTGGGTGTTCTTCTTAAGGCAGAAATCTGAAACACCTAGTGTCTTCTACAGCTTTGTCAAGCAAATTCAGAATGAACTAAATAGTACTGTGGTCAAAATTAGAAGTGACCATGGTACTGAGTTTCAATCTGAAAGCATGACAAAACTATGTGAAGACTTTGGGATATTTCAAGAATTCTCTTCACCTAGAACACCTCAGCAAAATGGCATTGCTGAGAGGAAGAATAGAAGCTTGATAGAGGCTGGTAGAACCCTACTTAGTGATACATCACTGCCTGAGTATTTCTGGGCTGAAGCAGTTAACACTGCATGCCATGTGATAAATAGGGCTACCATCACTAAAAGACTAAACAAGACCCCCTATGAAGTAGTGAAAGACAGGAAACCAAACCTATCCTATTTTAGGATCTTTGGTTGCAAATGCTTCATACTTAACAATGGGAAGTCTTACATAACTAAGTTTGCTGCCAAGTCCCAAGAGGGAATTTTTGTTGGGTACAGCAACAATAGTAAGGCTTATAGAGTATACAACTTGATTACACAAGTTGTAGAGGAGACTGTGCATGTAGTTTTTGATGAGACAAAACTTATTAACAATGAGTTGTCTAGCAATGTATGCAGCCCCACAGGTTTGACAAAGAAATTGGACAAGCTTACTATAGAAGAGATGCCTGCTGAAAGACAGCAAGTAGAAGACAATAGCAGTTGTCCAGGGGGAGAACTACATGCGCTAATAGCTGAAGAAATACAAGAAGTACAGCATGATGCAGATGCTGAAGAAGTTCAACCTGAAGCTAGGATGCCTCCAGCCCACAGGCATCTAAGAGATCATCCAGTAGAGCTGATTATTGGAGATCCAAGACAAGGAGTTCAGACAAGAAGCAAAAATCAGAATGCTGCAGTATATTCTAGTTTTCTGTCTCAAATAGAACCTAAGAAATTTGAAGAAGCTATACAAGATCCACAGTGGACTGAAGCTATGCAAGAAGAACTTAATCAGTTCAAAAGGTGCAAGGTTTGGGAGCTGGTTCCAAAGCCTAAAGACCACAATGTTATAGGAACTAAGTGGATCTACAGAAATAAGTTAGATGAACAAGGGGTCATCATAAAGAATAAAGCAAGACTGGTTGCAAAAGGATATATGCAAGAAGAAGGTATTGATTTTGATCAAACCTTTGCCCTAGTAGCCAGACTGGAGGTCATAAGGATGTTCTTGGCCTATGCAACCTATCAAGGATTCAAGGTATACCAAATGGATGTCAAGTCAGCATTCCTAAATGGTAATTTGAAAGAAGAAGTCTATGTGGAGCAGCCATCAGGTTTTGTTGATCCAACTCAACCTCATTATGTCTATAGACTTAGGAAAGCATTGTATGGGTTAAAACAAGCTCCTAGAGCTTGGTATGAAACCCTATCTAGTTTCCTCATTGAGAACAAGTTCACAAGGGGGAAAATAGATAAGACTCTATTCCTTAGGGAATCTAGAGGCAAAGTCATACTTGTCCAAATATATGTAGATGACATTATATTTGGGTCTACTGAAAGTAGCCTTTGCAAAAAGTTTGCAAAGCTTATGCAAAGTCAATTTGAGATGAGTAGTATGGGAGAGCTAAAGTTTTTCTTGGGTCTCCAAGTTAAACAGACTGAAAGTGGCTTGTCCATATGTCAGTCCAAGTTCACCCTAGAACTCATAAGGAAATATGGTATGGATTCATCCAGTACCATGAAGACTCCTATGGGGTCAAGTGTGTCTCTTAGCAAGGATGATGCAGGGAAACCTGTAGATGAAACCTTGTATAGAGGGATAGTTGGCTCCCTACTATACTTGACTGCAAGTAGGCCTGACATTATGTATGCTACATGTGTTTGTGTCAGGTATCAAGCCTGCCCTAAAGAGTCTCACTTGACTGCTGTCAAAAGAATATTGAGATATCTAAAGGGCACTCCCTATCTAGGCCTCTGGTACCCTAGGAATGGAGATTTTGATCTAACAGGTTATACAGATGCAGACTTTGCAGGATGCAAAGAGGATAGAAAGAGCACAACTGGAACCTGTCAATTCCTAGGTGGAAGAATAATTTCATGGAGCAGCAAAAAGCAGACTAGTGTGGCTATCTCCACAGCTGAGTCAGAATATGTAGCTGCAGGAAGTTGCTGTGCTCAACTTCTATGGATTCAACATCAGCTAGTGGACTATGAATTTCAGGTAAGTAGAACTCCACTTTACTGTGATTCTACAAGTGCTATTTCAATAGCTAACAACCCTGTATCTCATAGTAGAACAAAACATATTGAGATTAAATATCACTTTCTTAGGGAGCATGTAGAAAGAAATGATATTGCACTTGAATATGTTAAAACTGATAATCAGATAGCTGACATGTTTACTAAGCCCTTAGAAGAAGCTAAGTTTAATAGATTCAAAATTGAACTAGGTATGATAAACTTAGACTAAGTTTACAGAAAAGAAAATTGACTAAGTAAAAAGGTGTCGACACATAGACAAGTCTATGTCGACACAGAATAAAAGTGTCGACACTTCAGGAAAAAGGTGTCGACACATATAGGAAGTTGGTGTCGACACTTCAGAATGTTAGTGTCGACACATGTCGAGTAGGTGTCGACACATCCAATGTGGTGTCGACACTTAAGTTTTACTCAGAATTTTCTAAGTAAAGTCTCGACTATTCGTCGAGTAGAGTGGTGTCGACACATAAACATGTGTCGACACATAATATCTGTTGACTAAACTTGTGTCGACCCATATGTGTCGAGACATTATAAGTAAGTGTCGACACTTATTGCCAGTGTCGACACATGTTAAGCTAGATATCCCGCCTGTTCATCTTCAAAATTAGACAGGTATAAATAGGGTTCTGTCTTTGATTGTCGACACGCTTTCAAAGTTTCGAGACCAAAACTCTTGTGTCGACATTTCTCTTTTCTCAAGACTAAATCTCCAAACCCTAATGGCTCCCAAGCTCGAGGAGAATGTTAACGAAGGCTATGAGCTCGTGCGAGGTGCATTCGATGAAGCTGATCAAGAACTCAAGGCGGTAGTAACCCTAATTGCCGATTCTGGATTGGAATACTTGACTTCAGAACCAACGAAGATTTGGAAAAAGGAAGTTCTTGAATTCCTCCATGGAGCTGCTGTAGATGACTCTGGATTCAGGATCAAATCCAGAGTTCATGGGACTAAGGTCAAAGTTTCACCAAAGAATCTGAGAAAGGTACTCCAGCTACCTAAAGCACATGATGAAGAGGAAGTAACTGCTTCAAAGACCAGGGAAGCTCTTACTTGGTGTGGACTGGATCCAAAGATGAAGGTAGGATCAGTCTTTAACAGGAAAGGCATGAATAATCAAGGGAAATTCATGTCTGAAATAGTGGGAAAGGTCATTCTCAGTAAACCTGGAGGGCATGACAGGGTGTCAGCCTCAATGTTCAATATCATGACAAGAATCATCTTCACCCTCAAAACAGATTGGTCAATGGTCCTCTATGAAAAGATCAAGGAAAGTCTGAAAAAGCCCAATCTGGGCAGAATTATAAGTCTCTACCTGGCTGGTACAATACCAGAGGTAATGAGCACAGCTGCTGGAAGCAAGATCAATCATATGAGAAAGATGGATTCCAGGATATTTTCTAGATGGGAAAGGGTGTTGTCAAAGGACATGCCTACCCCTGAGAAGCCAGTATCTGAGAAAGTTACTCCTCCCAGGAAGAAGAGAAAGACTGCTGCTGTGACAGAAGAGTCCTCCAGCAGTTCTGATAGTGAAGAACAGGTTGTTTTCACACCTGATGACCATGAAGAAGTGGCTGCAGAGAAAACTCCTGCTCCTCAAGATGTAGCTGAGATCCAGGGGGAGCTGCCTCCAGCTAGCCCCATCCATAGGGATCACTGCCAGGGGGAGCTTCCAGCAGTAGAAGAACCATCTACTCTGGACAGTGAGCAAGCCACCACCATTATTCAAGAGGTACTCACTGACTTAAAAACTTTAGAATATCTTATTGAAGATGCTGATTTGTCTGATGTTCCTCAGCAAACTCAGCTACCTAGCCAAGCTCCAGATGTTGGTCTTGCAGACACATCTGTTGTTGTGCAAAATGTTCCAGATACTACTCAAGTAGTTGAAGAACAAAGACTATCTCCAGCTCCATCCCCTCATGAATATACTATGGAAGATTTGTTTCTGAATTTAGATCAAGAGGATTTTGACATGGACAAGGGTGCTGCTGCTGAGGGGGAGCACATGGCAGTTCTGGAAGAGCCCTTAAGGCTAGACACTGAGAAGGCACTAGATGTGCAAGCTGAAAAATAACAAAGCCCTAAGGATAGGGTTGAGATTGCCAGCACCTCTGCCTCTGAAGATGAGGAGAGTGCTAGGGCTAAGAAGAAGAAATTGTTTGTATTCAAAAGAAGAAGTCAGAGCTACAAGAAAGCTCTACAATCCATTGCCCCACAGCCTATAGTTCAGCAAGCTCCAACTGCTGACTATAGTGCTTTACTGATTGCACTACAGATCAAGCTGGATGAGCAAAGGAAGGCTATAGAGACTTATGTTGATGAAGGGCACAAGACCCTACAATTTGATCTGGCACAGGAAATCAAGTCAATAAGGTTTGAAATGAACCTTAATAAAAAGGAGATGACTGACTGCTTCCACAAGGGTGGGAATGCAGTAGTCTATTTGGCTACTCACCAGGAGAAGATCAAGTCTCAAGTAGATGATATAGCATTGAAACAAGGCTATGTGCTGGAAAATCAATTAAGGATGAATGATAATTTGACTGCCTCCCACAATGCTATAGTCACTGAATTAAAGAATAAGTCTGCTGAACCATCTACATCTGCTGCTGCTGCAAAGGCTGATTTTGATAAAATCTTTCAAGCTGAGATTACTGCTGTCACAACTGCTATACAAGATTCCCAGAAAGCAATCTCAGAACAGCTTACAAAGCTTAAACCCTACTTTAAGGATGGAATAAGGTATTTGGATAGTCAGATTAGATTCCAAAAGGATGATGTAAGAGACCATGTGGCCCAAGAAGTCATAAAGGGGGAGAGAGTGTTAGTCAAGGCAAGTTCTGAGCATGCCAAATGGATATCAAATTCAATCAGGGCTACACTTGGATATCCTCCCCTGTGTGATGATAATGAAGTTGCTGAATCTGGACTGAACCCTGCCTATTTTTGAGGTGAGCCATAAGAAGTAGCTCAAGTCATTTATCCACCTCCAGATTTTGAAATGATTCATGCAGAGGCGAGCACTATGTATAGCCCATCTGGGGGCAAGGACAATGTCCATTTAGAAAAGGTTGTTCAACCTATAACAGCAGCTATGCAAGAGGCTTTGGACAAAGAAGAAGAGACAAGGCTGTCAAAGAAGGGGTTTAGGGAACTAGCAGAACAAAAGCCAGATTTTGAACAGTGGAGCCCTACCTCTAGAAATATCATTCTAACTGCCTAGAAAGCTGCTAAAGATAACACTACTGATAGAAACAAGTTGTTCTCAGAAGCTGAATGGAGGAAGCATGAGATCAGGCAGGAAGCCATTGTCCAGTACAGAACAAAGGCTAAGTTAGGAAAGCTACCTCCTACTGCAGTGGAGCCTAGCAAGTACTTTCCTAAGCCCTATCATTATTTTGAGAGACAGAAAATCAAGGCTGAAGAACAAAAGAAGAAGGACTCAAAAGGCAAGAAGCCTGCTGATGCTGAGCCTACTGCTACTGCTGCTGTCAAAGATCAAGTTAAAGCTGGAAAAGGAATTGTTATCAAAGAACCTGATCAGAAATAGATAAGGAATTAAACTTGAAGCTTGTTGTAATCTTTTAAATGAAAAACATTTTTGTACAACATTGAAAATGTATAAGGAACAATGTTAGAACAATATATGATAAATATAGTATGATTGTTCTGAAATGTGTTTGTTTCATATTTGTTCTGGAATGTTGAATGTGTATATGTGTGAAGTTTTACATGTTCATGTTAACCCTGCTGATTATAATTTGCTTTTCATCATTTTGTAATTTTTAATTATGAATGGTGTATATCATTGACTAAGAGTTATGACTTCTCCAAATAGGGGGAGATTGTTGGGTACATTGGTCAAATGTATCTGATTTGAAGAAGCCTCACCCATCTCAATGATATACATCATAATGTATTTGATGTATGTTTGAGTTACTTGTGCAGGTTAGGTATTCACTGGACTGAAGCTAAAACTTTCTAAGTCCATGTGTCGACACCCAGAGGGAAAGTGTCGACACTTGAAAAAGCTTGTGTCGACACCCAGACAAGCAGTGTCGACACTTGGAGTCATTGTGTCGACACCCGAGATGAAGAGTCGACACCAGACAGAAAGTGTCGACACAAGGAGCTGTGTCGACACTCAGTGAAGAAGTATGCAGAGAAGCAGTGTCGACACTTAGCAGAAGTGTCGACACCTAGAAGAGCTGTGTCTACACCAGAAAGTGTCGACACTTGGAGTTGTGTCGACACTCAGCAAAATTCTGCAGAGACTAAGTGCAAGTGTCGACACCTAGCACAATGTGTCGACACTTAACAAGAAGAGTCAACATATGAAGTATGTGTCGACACTCAGCACAATGTGTCGACACACAACCAAAAGAGTCAACACTTGAAGTATGTGTCGACACTCAACACAATGTGTCGACACACAACCAGAAGAGTCAACACTTGAAGTATGTGTCGACACTCAACACAATGTGTCGACACACAACCAGAAGAGTCAACACTTGAAGAAAGTGTCGACACCCAGCACAATATGTCGACACTCAGTTAAAGACTCAACACTGGAAGAAAGTGTCGACACAAGGAGCTGTGTCGACACTTAGCAAAGAACAGAAATATCTACAAAAATATTCTAAGTACAAGTGTCGACACTAAGGGAATGTGTCGACACTCAGCTGAAGAATCTATATTGAAGACTTGTGTCGACACCAAGAAGCAGTGTCGACACTTGACAGATTCAACACAAGAAGTTGTGTCGACACAAAAGAGATGTGTCGACACTTAGAAGAATACAGTTAAAGAATGAAGAACAAGTACTTGTGTCGACACTCAATTTCAGTGTCGACACATGCAGAAGAATCTGTGTCGAGACATACAAGGAGTTGTGTCGACACCATGTAGACTTGTGTCGACACTTACACAACATGTGTCGACACTTGGTCTATAAGTGTCGACACTTAAGAACAGAAAGTCTCGACACTATCTGACAGTTAGAGAATTTCAAGAAGTGACTGGTTGACATGACAGCTGCCGATCCAGCCGGTCTACAGCAACTGTCAGGGAAGTCAGAAGTCTGTTATGAACCGGACCAGCCGGTTACCATGAAGAATGCCTATAAATAGGCACTCACAGTTTACAGAAGTTGTTGTTGAAGCTATTTGAAGTAATTGATCAGATTATTCAAGTAATCAGAAAAGTGGTACACAGAGTATCAACACAAGAAGATCTGACAGTCCAACTGCAGATCTAAGAAGTTGGAGAGAGAGAGCTCCAATCAAGAATTCAGTCTTTGGAACTAGGCTGAGAAGAAGGATTCAGAGGCATCTGGATCTTAAGAAGCAGAGGTCAAGGAACAACTGCAGAGGATTCAGACTTATTCAGTTCTACTCAAGAAGCTTTGAAGAAAGCTAAGTCAGTTTGGATCTATCTGAGTTCTTCCAAGAACTCAGCAAGAAACTCACAACTCCTCTCTTATTTTCTGAGCTTGTTGAGTTATTTGTTGTAATACTATTTTAACTTGTAGGATCTTTGGATCTGAGTGTATTGTAAGCCTAAATTTATAAAGGCTGAGGGTAGGGCTTGAGAGCCTGAGTGTAGGAGTTGAAGAACTCTGAGTGTAGGCCTTGATTGGCTGAGTGTAGGCCTGAGTGGCTGAGTGTAGGCCTTTGTGGCTGAGTGTAGGCTTTGGAGAAAGCTGAGGTGTAAGGCTTTTGGCCTGAGGTGTAGGAACCTATTTGGGTTCTGAGACAGTGGAGAAGTTTGGCCGAATCTAGTACACTGCTAGATAGGCGAAGGGGGAAAGTGGATGTACCCAAAGATTGGGGAACCACTATAAATCATTGTGTGCTGTGCTGTGAATGTGCTGTGTATGTTTGATTTTTGCTGATTGCTGTAATAGACTACTTAGAAATCTGTGATATAACTGTTCGGCTGCCAACAAAGTTAGAAAAGGATTAGGTCACCTATTCACCCCCCCCCCTCTAGGTGTTTAGGTACCATATCTTTCAGTCGTGATGTCATGCCGTGCAAGGGATAACTACATATGATTAGGCAAGAATCTACTCCTAATAATTTTCAAAGCATTCTCGAGTTTATCAAGAAGAAAACATATTTTTAGTTAGGTTTTGACGACCGTATCCCTCAGCTTAGTGGATCAACTAGTCCATGAATAGAGATATAAATATACGCAGCGCAAAATACTTTACTTAGTTCAATTATTATCCTACATATGCAGAAACATCCAAAAGGACAACTCAAGATATGCATACCTTTGGATTTAATATAAGTATGAAAAAAACTTTTACGTTCCTTAAAATATAATGTTATTTGAGTAAAAAAGATGTCATGAGTATGGAATGGTATAATTATACTTTTTAAAACTTGAAAATAACTACATGCAATCCTAACATAAAACCTTCCCAGAGAGCAAGAAAAACGAACAAATCATCTAGAAAGTTACTTAGCAACTATCAAGTAACTTAACATTCTACAAATCTCTAGTGGACGTCAACAACCTGACACAAACCCACCAAAAGGCATGTATGTCTAAACTAAAAAAATAACAAAACTACCTCACAACGGTGAGGAAAGGACAACTACAACAGCTGCAGAACACCAACAACTACCAACCCTAGCCACTCGATCGACTACTGCTCCGAACTTGAGGTACTCAAAAAAAAAATACCTCAACAAGAATATACAAGTGGCGATCAAAGATCATTAATAGCAATAATCAAAAGGAAACAAAAGAGTTACTAATCCAAAATACAAGGAGAGGTGTCAAACTGCGGCAAATAAGTCATAATATAATAAGGAAAAAGAATTCTCAATAGTGTAATAAATGAAGTTACGCCAAGTGCGAAATGAAGCCATGCTTCGATAAGATCTGAAAGAGTAAATATAATAACATATGTCTATAAAATAAGAAGGAAGAGACTAAACAACTATAAACATGTAAATCATTAACACATGGTAAAAATGGCTCTGACTCGGTGGCCCCATTGTCCAACACGAACTAACAAATCCAAACATCTCAACAAGGCACTGTAGTGGTGTACACATTGTCCAACACAACCAAATAGTCCAAACATCTCAAAAAGGCATTATGGTGGTGGCCACATTGTCTAACACAACCCAATAGTCCATAAGAAAATACAAACCACCTTATGTAATGATTCACAAACCGACATCAAGTTGGTGGTCTTTTATCCGCTGCCAACCTAGCCACAACCAAACATCTAGAATACCAATGAAACCCAAGGCTTAGCATCAAATTTCTATGACTATGCAAAGGGAAGAAAACACAAAGTTACTAAGGTATACCTGGTGAATATGACTTGACGAACTAAAAGTCACTTGACGGACAAACTAAAATTACCTGATACTAACTCTAAAATGACACGATGCCAAGACTACAGCCACTCGATGCCTCTCTGCTTCACTCAATGCCAAGACTGAGTTCACTCAACGCACTCGACGCCAAGGCAGATTCACTCAATGCACTCGACGCCAAGGCAGATTCACTCGACGCCTAGATGAGCTCACTCAACGCCTGGACTTAACTCAACGAATCTTACTTCACTCAACACCTTAGCTGAGTTCACTCAACACACTCGACGCCAAAGGCAAATTCACTCAAAGCACTCGATGCCAAGACAGTTACACTCAAAGCACTCGATGCTAAAACATTTACACTCAATGCACTCGATGCCTAAGGCAATACTCATCGAAAAAGACTTAGCTTTTCATGAATACTCGACGAACTCGGCGCCAAAAGCTAATCACTCGACGCTCTCGACGCAAAAGACAAATGAGGTCCATATGACTTAAATAATTATAAGTACAAGTTGATTTGTCACATTTATGCAAAAAAAGTATTGTTTTGTAGGTTAAAGCACGGTTCCTGGGAGTTTTAATGACCAAGATATCTTCACTAGGGGAAGATGACGAGGATTCTGAATTCGAGCCTATGAAAAAGAGGACGAGCTCGAAACTGAAGGAAATCAAAGATGGAGATGATTTGGAGTTAAATAAGGAGATAGCTAATTTTGAAAAAAGTACTAAAGAAAAGAGAGAGTCGGCTAGAAATGCAAAAAATTTGTCAAAAAGGCTATGAGAGCTAGTGAGAAGGGGAAGGCACATATGGAGAAGAGGAGGCAAGTTGAAGAACTATTATCCAATGAAGGGTGGCGGGGATTGGAGGCCCGTCTCCAACCCTTTATTAAAGTCGAAGTCTGAAAGGAAGTGAAAACAATAAATTATTTTTTTGTGAATCATGGTTTTAGGAGGTTGTAAGCCCAATCCAATGGGGGCTACCACCCAGATCGCACACCCCTCCCCCCATTTTCTCTCCAAAACAAAGCCCGTCTCTAGTGAATATATAGTTTGAACACGAGAAGGAAATGTTGTTCTTGGTAGTTTAGTTGAAAATGTCAAGAAGAAATATTTTAGAAAGAAGAAGAATTTAGATACCCTCTACAAATCTAAAGTTAAGGTTGAATAGGAGCATAGCTACCCGGGTAGGGCATATATATCAGCTTGGTTGCATAATGTTATAGATCTTACGCTAAATAAATTTTCGGAAAGGTAATATCACTCTTGTAGATTTTAAGTAATTCATACTATGATGCTTAATAATGAATATTTTTTTCCTATTTATTTTTAATAGGCTAAAAAGTTTCCTATATATGTCTCTGAACTATATTGTAAATGCAATATCACACTGTTACAACTTTTAATTCCATATGCACTAACATTTACTTTTGTTAGACCATAGTATTATAATAGAAACAATGTGCAAAACACTAAGTGCCAAATCAACCATATTACCAAAACCAATGTCTAGAACAATGAACATATTTTCTTGTCATGCCACTTGAAAAAACACTGGGCCTTAATGGTTTGTCACTTAAAGGAGTGTAAATGTAAGTTCTATGACTCATTATAAAGTAAGCATCATCTTGCCGACCTGCTGGATTTGGCGAGATTAAAAAAATAAAAAAAAAACCAACTTCATAATTTTTTTATCATTTATTGATTTTGGGAGCTCTCTTGTAAATAAAAACACTATTGAAGATGCATCTGAAGCATTGTCGGCCGACATTTGAACTAGCCAATTTTAGATGTTGCTGGCTTGCCTCAACATGGAAACGATAATGACCTCGGTGTGTTCGTAATCAAATTTATGGAGGCGATGGTATCATTGAAAGCTATATAATGGAAGGAGAAAAGTAGCTGGCCGATGGGAGAGCGAGCGGTAAGGTTTTCGGCAATGGGAGAGGGGGGGCGACATGATTTTTTTGCGACGAGAGAGGGAGCAGGAGATTTTCGTGAAAAGGGCGAAAAAGTGGGGCTGGGCAATTTATTAATTTATGGAAGCATCATATGAATAGCATACCTAAATTTTCATGCTGCCAAAGGCATGCAATATGCAGAAGAGGATCATAACCTGAACTTTCACTACCAGAGCCATTGACATCTTTGCTTTCGCCGCCAGAACCAAAGGCGAATCCAGAGGGGGAGGGGCAAGGAAACTCCCCCCATTATTTTTTGGAATTTCCTATAAGCACCCCAAAATTTGTATATCAACACACGTAAAGTAGGCCAAACATACACTATTCTAAAATAAACATATCCACGCGTGAATTGGTAGTCCGCAGAGCCTTATCTCCTCGACTCCTACAGCATGGGCCGCTAGCATTCTGTAAGTTTTCTCCTTTAGGCTCCAGCAGCCTCCAGCTTTATGGTTCAAAATATCATAACTTTGCCTCGACCCTCCTGTCTTTCTCCTCCAGTCATAGCCTCCAGGGTTCAGAACTTTTCCTCTAACCATCCAGGATTTAAGTTCCAGCGGGCCATGTCTAGCCTTTAGGTTTTCTCCAGGGTCCAAATGTTACGTTCAATGAACGTAACTGTATCTTTTTTTATGCATTTATGTTATTTGGCTGTTTTGTAAGGGGTATTTTAGTCTTTGGGAACTTAGGGCTTCTTCTTATTGGGATGGAAGGGCCTTGGGGGTTTTATGCTGAAGTTAATCTGTTTGTTAAAGCACGGTGAACGGCTGTTCGGGAAGAGCTTCCCCTGCATCGTTCAAGGATCTGTTCAGGCTTTGGCCTTAGGATTCCAAGTATCTATGCTATTTAATTTCTGGTGCCTTCCTTGTTGTTGTTGTGTGGTGGTGGATTGTGATTGTTAGCAGGAGGAGCAACGGTGGGCAGTCCGGCAGAACCTGCTTGCATCAAGGTATCAGAGCCACTACTGCGTCCCCAGCGCCATGCCTGTGTCGGACGCCACACGATCCAAAGACCAAAACACCGAAATGGACGTACTCAGGCAAAACCAGGACGACTTGGCTCGTTCGGTCACCGCCATCGGCGAGGATGTTCGTCTGCTGCTGGCCGCCTGGAAGGCGGAGAAGGGGGGTGATTCCGCACGCGGCGGAGGGTCGTCGGAAGGCCAGTTCCGAAACGCACCTGTCACACATGTCGCAACTCGTTTTCCACGCCTAGATTTTCCGAAATTTACGGGAGAGGACCTCATGGAATGGATCTACAAATGCGATCAGTTCTTCGACGTCGACAACACCCCGGAGGACATGAAGGTTAAGATGGCCTCAATACATTTGGAGGGGAAAGCATTGTTCTGGCACCAAGCCTACATGAAGGCGCGCCTCACACGCCAATGGCCCAGTTGGGAAGACTACAGCCAAGCGCTGCACAGTCGCTTCGGCTCTGTCTTGGGTGACGATCCCATGAGCGAACTGAAGAATCTACGCCAACGCGGCTCCGTACAAAATTATTTGGATGACTTTGAACTGCTGTTACACCGAGTAGTCATGCCGGAAGACCACGCAATTAGCTTTTGTCTCGCCGGACTCCGTGATGAGATTGAGTTCGGGTTCACATGTTCCAACCAAAGTCATTGCGAGAGGTTTTCTCTCTTGCACGGTTACAAGAGCAACAATTAGCTGTACGCAGCAAGAAAATCCATTTAGCCACAAGGAGGACCACCGGTGGGAGGAGGGGACCTTCCCTAAATCTGGATTCAGTCAAGGGTCATCAGCCTTCAAACAGAAATCGGTCACGGCAGGCACGCGCAAACTCACGTCGTCAGAAATGGATGACAAACGGAAGAAAGGATTGTGCTTTTGGTGCGATCAAACTTATGTACCCGGTCACAAGTGTCCAAATCGCCGGCAGGCTTATGCCTTGGAGGTTACCGTGGAGGCCGTATCAGACGACGAAGTGGAAGGCGACGGGGTGGCAGTCTTAGATATGGACGGCCAGGAGGAAGAGCAACCCACACCACAGGTATCGGTACATGCCCTGACAGGCATTACACATTTTAACACCATGCGCGTGACAGCATCCCATCAAGGTCAACCCATTCACGTGTTGATAGACTCCGGCAGCACCCATAACTTTTTAGATGAGGCGGCGGCGCTGAAGTTGCAGTGCAGTTTGGATTCCATTTCCCCCTTTTCGGTGGCCGTAGCGAACGGGAAAACTATTTCAAGCTCTCACAAGGTCAACAATTTTCGGTGGGTCATGCAAGGTGTGGAATTCACGTCTGATATGTTAATACTGCCTTTAGGCGGATGTGACGTTGTGTTGGGAATTCAATGGCTAATTACGTTGGGCATGGTGAATTGGAACTTTTGTGATCTACGCATGGAATTTACTAGCGGGGGCAAACGAGTTAGCCTACGGGGCGCTCAACCGGGCAACTTACAATGGGGTAAGGAGAAAAGGATCCAGAAACTCTTGGCTAAGGAGGGGCAACTTAATATGTTGGCTCTATGTGAGATTCATGAAGGCGACACATACCGGCGATCCACTGACCCGGAAGAGAACCATTTGGGCTGCCAGGATTGGCGGGTTCGGGGAGAGCAGCCTAGCTCGGGAGCCCTTCACCAACTTCAGAAGGTGATTGAAGACTTTGGGGATCTATTCCACGAACCACAAGGATTACCACCAGTACGCGGTCAAGAACATCGCATCATATTGAAGAATGAAGGGGCCAATATCAACCTCCGCCCCTATAGGTACCCCCCGCTACAAAAATCGGAGATCGAACGACTTATTGAAGAAATGCTACAGACGGGTGTGATTCGTCATAGTTGTAGTCCTTTTGCATCGCCGGTGGTGTTGGTGAAAAAGAAGGACAATTCATGGAGACTTTGTGTTGATTACAGACAATTGAATCAGAATACGGTGAAAGACAAGTTTCCAATTCCGGTTGTGGAAGAATTGATTGACGAACTGCACGGAGCGCTTCACTTTTCAAAACTGGATTTGCGGGCGGGCTACCACCAAGTTCGAATGGTGGAGGAAGATATCCAAAAGACGGCGTTCCGAACACACCAGGGCCACTACGAGTTTTTGGTGATGCCCTTCGGGTTAACCAACGCTCCCTCCACGTTCCAAAGCATGATGAACCACATATTTCACGGTCAACTCAGAAAATTTATCTTGATTTTTTTTGACGATATCTTGATTTTCAGCTCAACATGGGAAGAACACTTGGAGCACTTACGGTTCACCTTCGAAACGCTTCGGACACACCATCTTGTTCTCAAGCGTAGCAAGTGTGACTTTGGGCTGCCGCAGATCCACTACTTGGGGCACATTATTTCCGGGCATGGTGTCTCCACTGATCCAACGAAGATACAAGCCATGATCGACTGGCCTACACCGACATCCATTAAGAAAGTCCGCGGGTTTCTGGGCCTCACCGGGTATTACCGCAGATTTATTCAAGGATACGGGATGATCGCACAGCCATTGACGGAATTGCTGAAGCGGCGAACCTTCACTTGGCCGACCGCGGCGGAAATGGCGTTTCGGGCTTTAAAACATGCGGTGACAAATCCGCCGGTACTGCAACTACCCAACTTCCAGCAACCTTTCGTCATCGAAACAGATGCGGCGGAGACCGGGGTGGGGGCGGTTTTACTGCAACGGGAGCGGCCGGTCGCGTTCTTTAGCAAGGCGTTGGGGCCGAAGAATGCGGGGCTGTCCACTTATGAAAAGGAGCTGTTAGCTATTGTTATGGCCGTACAAAAGTGGCGACATTACGTGATGGGAAGTTCATTCCTCATACGCACCGACCATCATAGTTTAAAATTTATGCTTCAGCAAAAGCTAGCAACACCGGCACAACAACGTTATTTGTCTAAGTTAATGGGCTACGACTTCACCGTACAATATAAACGGGGTCGGGACAATGGATGCGCGGACGCGCTCTCACGCGTACATGAACAGCCGGACAGCACCGTGTATGCTATCACAACGGTGCAATCTGAAATTGTGATGCAGATCAAGCACTCGTGGGGGCAGGACAACCGGATACAAGCTATTATCAAGGCCAAAGAAGCTGATGGCAGGGCTTTTCCGAAGTACATGTGGAGGAACGGATTGCTGACAAGGAAAGACAAGTTGGTGGTCGGCCAGGAACCGGCTACGAGGGCCAACCTGCTAGAGCTATACCATGCGGGACCTATGGGGGGCCATTCAGGTATTACTGCTACATATAAACGCATGAAACGAGTCCTCTATTGGAAGGGTATGAAGACTGATGTCTACGCCTACATCCAACAATGTGCGACGTGTCAACAGTGTAAAGCGGATAATCAGCGGCCCGCGGGATTACTTCAACCACTCCCCATTCCTGAGAGAGTGTGGCAAGATATAAGCATGGACTTCATCGAGGGGTTACCTATTGTAACATCCCATTTCCAACTAGACCCCTAAGAGTGGTTTTGGCCATGACTAGGTCATGACAAAACCCTAGGAAGCCAGAAATGGGCCAAGAGATAGGAGGCCAAGGTGAGGATCACCATGGTCTGCAAATAGTAGAATTCTGAACAATAGTTTAGGATGACCATGGGGCTTCACCATGGCCCAAAGACCCTACCACAACACTCCCAAACATTTTGGGAGACCCATTAGAGTCATAAGGACCCATTGGGGTCAATGAAAGGGACTCAGTTGACCAAGTCAACTCTAACCCTAAATGGGTCAAACTAGCCTACTTAGGGTCAATTGACCTTCCCCTAGACAAGTGGACCCCACCTATGCCCTCCTAACCCTAAAGTGAGGTCAATGGGTCACTAAGGACACATTGGGGTCAGCCCTAGAGGCCAAGTTGACCCAAGTCAACTCGAGCTCCTAATCTGGTCAAAGTGACCTTACCAAGGGTCAAGTGACCTCCAAGGTGCCAAGTCAACCCCACCCAACCCTACATAGACCTTAGGGGAGGCCAATGGGTCACCAAGGACCATTGGGGTCGACCAAAATGGCCAAATTGACCAAAGTCAAGTCAACCCTAAAATAGGTCAAACTAGCCTAAATGACCTAACCAAGCCCAAGCCACTTGGGCTAAGCCCAACTTGAGTGGCCCATTAACTTTAGGAGGCTGATATTTATGAGGGATGCCACCTAAATTTCGTAGGGGTGACTAGGAGAGAGAAAATGAGAGTTTTCTCCTTAATGGAGGAGAGAGAAAAAGGAAAAAAGAGAGAGGAGTTATGGAGGGAGGCCATGGGCCACTCCATTCATCTCTCCATTGTCCCCATTCATCTCCCTTGCCTCTTGGGATGATAATGCTATCAATTCCAGCCAGCCAACACTAATGGGGGAGCCCAACCACCATGGCCAACCAACCCTTCACCTCCCCTCCCATGAAAAAAATATAAATCCCCCTATGCAGCCCCCCATTTGAATTTCTGATCTTCCCATCACCTTCAGAACGTCCTTGGCAGTCAAAATAACATATTGGATCAAAGGTTTTGGTGGAGGATCGAGGATTCGGGCAAGCTCGCCGGAGAGGAAAAACGCCATGGCCGACCACCGCCGCCGCCGTCATCGAACCACAAATAAGGTCCTCCTCTACTCCTCTCTTCGTGGGCTAGATCCTTAGATCGTTTAGGAGAGAAACCGGGCTCAATTGAGCCCGATTGGGAGAGCAAATTTCAGCCTTTTCCATGGATTTTCTACCTATCGGGTTCGCCGGAAACCGCCCCTCCGGCGGCCGTGCCGCCGCCCGGCGGTAGCCCTCACCTCAACGGAGGTTGTGGGGGTGGTGGCTGGCCAGGGAGGTGGCCAAATGGCCGGCGGTGGCTCATGCAAAGCTACAGGTGTTAGGCGTTTTTTAGGGTGCTGGTTCGTTCTTTTTGAGAAGATGAACAGTACTTTGCCTATTTAATTATTATAATTATATGTATAATATTGTTATTTATTACCCCTTTAACTTGCACATTTTGATGTCATTAAACGAGGCACTTAGAGGCTGTTTTAGGAAAAATGGCCAGTCACAAAAGTCGTAGCCCTTCGAGTCTAGATTATTTTAAAATTTATTTCAACTCGTTTGGGTAAGTGGTTAGACCACAGCGCCCATTTTGGTGGGCACTATACCTAGGGCTAACCTGAGATTAAAATGGATGCCCACTCTTCACCCCTAGCCCAAATTAGCTGAAATTTTGGCAGAGAGTCTATCCTAGACATACCTAGGGCCTGCCCAAAAATGGGAATTTTTGGAGAAAATATTTCTATAGTTTTGGTAAATATTTAATAATTATTAGATAAATTAAATAGGTGCCCTAAACACATCCAAACCCTCCCAAATTTTGGTGAGTGGTCCCTGGGCTCCAATTAGGTACCTGTATAAAGTTTCATTTAAATTGGATGTGTTTTGAATAGGTTTTGACCCAACCCTATTTATACCCTATGAAGGGCATTTTGGTCAAAAGTTGCACTTTTGATTTTGAGTGACCAAATCACCTCAACAGAGGCTGAAATTTTGGCCACTGATATAATTTGACTTTTTACACTCACTTATGGAGTTTGGAGTGGATTGGACTAGGGTAGCCCTAGAATGTTAGGGTAGGCCCTTTAGGGTAAATTTCTAGGGTTTGAAGAAATTGGGGTCAAAAGACCTTGGATGGACTTGAAACTTGGGAATGATGTCCATAGGGTTACTATGGTCCTGTGGTTAAAATTTTAGGGCATTTGGAAGACTTAAAACCCCTTAAATCCATAACCCTAGTTTAGGGCACTAGCTTTGAAACCATAAGATCTAATAACAAAACTCTCTGAAAAGGCCTGAGTTTTTGAATGGGAAGTTGCCTAGGGTATATATATCTCTGGAAATTTTATAATAAATTTTGGATGAATATTTTTGGTACTTTATTCACAAAGTCATGTTTTACAATTTTCACTTAGGAATTTTTGGAGAACAATATACTTGATTAAACCTGATGAAACTTAGCAAAGGGGATTATAATCATGTTACCCATCTCTGTAAATTTTTATGGAATTTTTGAAGAATGATATTTAGTTGTTGCTTCTTTAATTATTTAATTCCATGGAACCTTGGAAAATTTAATAATGACTTTTATATTGTCTGAAAAATTCTAATTTCTTCATCATGATGTTTTTAGTTCCCTATGAAGCCCTAGTAATTTTTACATAATTATTGGAGACATATATGTGGCACTTCCTTCATTATTTTTGATTTTTGGAATTATTTTAATAAATCCTTTAGAGGTCAAGAATTATCTGGAAAATTATGAAAATTAGCATCCAATGATACTTCTCTGTTATTTAGTGAATACAAATTTTAGGAGGCCATTACCTGAGAAAATCTTATGGTTCATGTTCAAATTGACTATGGCCTAGTTTTTGAGGAAAATTCAATAAATAGTAGATTAATTGGGAAAAATATGATTTTCTGAATTTAGTCTATATTTATCATAATAGACCTCTGATAATTATCATGAGGGTACTGGATGAGTATTTCATGTACTTCCCCTTTTACGGGTCACGTAGCTTAAGTGGTCTGCATATAGCAAAACTGCAGGATTTCATTTGGATTGAATTAGGGCACGTATGATGGGTCTTGATGGTTTGCTGTAAGGACAAGTGGAAAGGGCTGCATCTTTGGAAGATGAGTGAGTAGGGTGTGGATTTGTCTAGGGTTTAAAGGCGTTCGGGCCCGACGAAAGATCGTCCTACCCAAGGAGAGTTGGAGTCAAATCACCCTAGGATTAGCGTATCGAAACATGAGAAAATAATGGGTAAGGGGATAAACCAATAATAAAATAAGTACCTTGCGAAAGGGAACGCTGGGCGTAATCCCAACACAGTTCCTAGTGCCCCTTGAGAGCCCTTCACAGGGAATACCGGGGGCAGTCCTGGGTTAACGTAAACTGTTTAACAAGCTGAAAAGAGTAACTTAGTAATTAGGGTTGCACATTTCACAGGCACTGTTAGCACCAAAAGTCAGCTGGGAGCTTCGGCTCGGATGGTTAAAAGACGGACTCTTGGTCCGGGGAGCTTCGGCTCGGGTTTTGTTTACGCTAAATCTGCATGTGCATAAAAGGAAAATAAATTAAGGTGGTGGGTTTTCGGTATTGGAGGGTCGATGCACCGACGCCAATACGTTGACTCGGCAAGTGTGGTTAGCACTTCGCCAACAGAAGTCCGGTGCGCCAGCCGGCAAGAGTACGCAGGAGTCCGCTTCGTGCACCAAGCGTTGAGGCGTACGATAGGTCTGACCGGTAGTGCCTTACTGGTTTAGAGGTGGGCGAGGCCCAACCCACCGCTTCCGTCTGCCACTACGGAGGTATCCTGGGAGGTTACGGCTCCAGAAAGGGGGAACTAAAGGTCTGTGTGCACAGAGTCGGGTGTGTGCGTTGCACTTGCATGTCCATCATACCCACTTGCATGTCATAGCATAATCGATTCATTTAACCCTGACACCTGATGTATAAGTGGAATGGGACGCTTATACATTAGGACCTGCAAAACGACCCCTTAGTCTATAAGCTTGTGTGGGCAAGTTTATAAATTAAGGTTAATTTTGATATACTTAGTTGCTGCTGTTTGACCACCGACACCCCAACGTATAAATCGGTATGGGACTTTTTATACGATGGGAGCCTTGCAAAAGACCCCTTGGCTTATGTGTTTTTCCACATAAGTGAAGGTTACATTTCAGCTTACATTTTATTGTCTTTATATGCTATAGAACTTGCTAGAATAGGACCGCTGCCATCTGCTTTGATATTCTCCACCTTCAAGTCCTCCCCTTTCTTCCTCTCCGCTCGGTGCCTAGGAGCCGTGGGGGAAGGGGTGGGGGATGATAGGACTTAGTCTTTTAGACTAACGGTTTTCGAACCACATCATTTAGGGGATCGTGGAGACCAGCATGGAGGAGCAGCCCCAGAGACCGGTGCGCTTGGAGGTGGGGCAGTCTAGCTCCGGAGTTCATACAGCCGGGACTGTGAGTCTCGACCCTGAGTAGTTTTTCAGCTTTTGCTTCCGCATGAGTGACTTTGTAGTGAGGATATGTTGTACCGGGCATAAGCCCGTATTTTTGCTACTCTGATGTTATCTTCTGTGGGCACTCCCTTCGTGGAGTTATATTTATATATGTCATGTGATTCTCTGTGGACAGACAGTTTTCATTTTACTTCATTATGCTACTTTTATGTGATCGAATTGGCCGGCAGAATCGGCGCTTTGTGGTGATGACCCTTCAGGACGTGAAGGAGTCACCGCAAAACGGCGGATCTGGGCCTAAGACCCCGGAGTCGAAAAAGAAAAAAAAAGGGGGTCTTACAAGTGGTATCAGAGCAAACCTCGATCGAAAAGTAGCCGTCCACAACCCTGGGTAACCCCCGCGCGGGTTTAGTTTGGGGACAAACTAAGCAGCGGAAGCGGTGGTGTGCCCATATGGGGGGAATCACATATAAATTGTCCACTATCATTAGGCATTGAGTCGATTACCTGCTGATGAAGTTCATTTTGCAGCCCTCAGCTCAGCCCACCCCACAAGGTGGAGCTCAGCAGATTCCAGACATTGCACCACCTCCCATGGTCCCCACACCTTTCCTCCAGTCAGACATGGGGCAGACCCTTACAGCCATCCTTGAGGCCTTCCGGGCTCAGCAAGCCCCAGCCCAGCAGCCAAACCCAGGGCCAACTGGATGAGCACCTTCCGAGGACTCTCTCCCCCATCTTACTTGGGGACGGAGTCGGCAGTACGGACAGAGGAGTGGCTGGATGTGATGTACGAGATGTTGACGGGGATACGATGCCCCTGGGAGGAGAGGGTGGCCCTAGTGGTATCATGCTTGGAGTCACATGCCAAGCGATGGTGGAAGACGCTGTTGGACACGACTTTTGCGGATAGAGAGATTGCAGAAATCCCATGGGAAGAATTCAGGGCCACGCTGTTGGAGCACTTTGTTCCTCAGTCGGCCAGGGACGAGTTGGAGGAGCGTTTCTTGCAGCTGAGGCAGGGCACCAGGACAGTGGTGGAGTACCACCGAGAGTTCGATCATTTGGCCCGATATGCGGGCTCTTATCAGCTGGATGAAGCGGGGTACGTCAAGAGGTTTTATAAGGGCCTAAAAGAGGAGTTGAGAGAGGCTTTGCTTTTTGTCTCTGACGGGCCCATCTCCCGGATTTTAGAGATGGCGAAGAGGATTGAGGCCGACTGGCACACCACTCGGGGCCGGAAACGGCAAACGGAGGACCAGGGCCGGAGGGCCCGAAATGATCAGCGGCGAGGCATCGTACCAGATGGAAGAAGGGCAGAGGAGCAGCCTCGTCAGGAGTTGAGGCAGGAGCCGAGAGAGCAGGTGGTCTTGGCCCCTCAACCTCTCCGGATCCAGGAGATGCAGAGACCCCGGGGTATGGCGTATCCCCCGCCGGAGTGCTTCCACTGTCACCAGGTGGGACACCTCCGGAGAGATTGCCCTATGAGGGGGGCACCACCTCCAGCACCACGAGGTGGCCCACCGGCCCAGCATTTCGGAGGCCGAGGACGCGGCCGAGGACGTGGTTACCAGGGAGGCGACCGCAGGCAGAATGGGGAGCAGATTTACGCTCTGGACTTAGCACAGCCCCGGAACCCGGACAGGGTTATTGCAGGTATGAGAGTAATCTTAATGTTAGAATTATTCTTTGCTCGTATTAAGCATTGATAGAACTACTATACAACCTAGGTTAGAAAACCTTACGCTAGAATTTCTTTCAAACTGATTTAGGAATGGTGATGGTGTGCGGCAAGCCTGCCCACACCCTGTTCGACACGGGGGCATCACATAACTTTGTATCGGAGGATTTCGTCAAGGACCTGGATCAGATTCGTTGCTATACAGGACTACCCAGGAGGGTGCGCCTCCCCAATGGGATGGAGATTCAGTCCACAGAAAAGTGCCTCCTGGAGGTTACCATAGACGGGTTGACACTCGAGGCCCCGGCGACGATCCTGAGGATGCCGGACTTCGACCTCATCTTGGGCATGACATGGCTTGTCTGGAACCATGCCCAGATTGATTGCCCGGCAAGGAGGGTCGTGCTCAGCCACGGCGATACTTATGCGACATTCGAAGGTACTACACCGGTCTCCCGACGTCTGCTTTCATCTATTCAAGCCATTAAGGCTCATATGCAAGGGGACGAGGTATATCAAGTATTGTTCGAGATGACTGAGGAGAAGGACCTGATTGCTAACATTCCGGTGGTTCGTGACTACGCCGACATTTTTCCGGATAAGCTGCCAGGACTACCTCCGCATAGGGAAAAGGACTTCCAGATTCAGTTGGTACCAGGGGCTAAGCCGGTATCCAAGGCCCCTTATCGGATGGCTCCGAAGGAGTTGGCGGAGTTTCGGACACAGTTGCAGGAGCTGGTGGAAGCAGGATTTGTTAGGCCGAGTTCCTCATCATGGGGAGCTCCTGTCCTATTCGTAAAGAAGAAGGACGGCACTTTACGCCTGTGCATCGACTATCGAGCACTAAACAGGCTGACCGTCCGAAATACCTATCCGCTCCCCAGGATAGACGAGTTGTTCGATCAGCTGGAGGGAGCCCATTACTTTTCGAAGCTGGACTTGAGATCAGGCTACTACCAGCTGCGGATCCAGGAGGAGGATATTCCGAAGACGGCCTTTAGTAGCCGATATGGATTGTATGAGTTCATCGTGATGCCCTTCGGGCTCACGAATGCTCCGTCGGCGTTTATGAGCCTCATGAACCGGGTCTTCGAGGCTTATTTGGATGTGTTCGTCATAGTGTTCATAGACGACATCCTTATCTATTCTAAGACGGAGGAGGAGCACACGCGACATCTGGCACTGACCTTGGAGAGACTGCGGGAGCATCGCCTTTATGCGAAGTTCAGCAAGTGTCAGTTCTGGTTGAAGGAGGTGGCTTTCTTAGGCCACATTATCAGCGGAGCCGGGCTGGCGGTGGACCCGGCAAAGATTCAGGCAGTCAGGGATTGGCCGCCGCTGAAGACGGCCACAGACGTGCGAAGTTTCCTGGGACTTGCCGGTTATTACCGGAAATTCGTAGAAGGATTCTCTCGAATCGCCCTCCCGCTCACATCCTTGACAAAGAAGGAGGTACCGTTCGTGTGGACCCCGCAGTGCCAGACAGCTTTCCAGGAGCTGAAGGATCGGCTGACCTCGGCTCCCATTCTTACTCTCCCCTCGGGGAGGGAGGGATTCCAGGTCTACACCGACGCATCATATCAGGGGATGGGAGCAGTACTGATGCAGAACGGACACGTCATAGCTTATGCTTCCCGCCAGCTGAAGACCCATGAGAAGAACTACCCAGTGCACGACCTGGAGATGGGGGCAGTTGTATTCACACTAAAAATATGGCGGCACTACCTTTATGGAGTCCACTGTGACATATACTCCGATCATAAGAACCTTAAGTACGTGGACACGCAGAAGGAACTAAACATCAGGCAGAGGCGGTGGGTGGAGTTCCTTTCTGACTATCAGTATGAGATGCATTACCACCCGGGGAAGGCGAACGTGGTAGCGGATGCACTGAGTAGGAGAGCTGCCACAGCAGGAGCAGAGCCTCAGTTGATGTCTATGGAGCTGCTGCAGAGACTAGAGGACATGCACATTACTCTGGTGTCGTCTGATGATCCTGAGCTCTATGAGGAGTACTTGGCCGCGATAGGCGTTACCGATGACATCAGAGACCGGGTCAGAGAGGGACAGAGGCAGGATGCCAAGTTGGAACCCATCTTCCAAGCTCTGAAGGCGGGCACTGCAGGAGATTACACACTGAGGGACGATCTGGTGTGCTTCAGAGGACGGGTGTATATACCGGAGGGAGGCCAGATCCGGGAGGATATTATGATGGAGGCGCACTGCAGCCGGTATTCTGTACACCCGGGGATCACAAAGATGACGGCTGATTTGAAGAGGACGATGTACTGGCCGGGCATGAAGAAGGATGTCTCACACTTCGTGACCCATTGTGAGGCATGTCAGCTAGTGAAGGCGGAGTGCAGGAACCCCGCAGGATTATTGCAGCCACTCCCGGTGCCGGAGTGGAAGTTTGATGACATAGCCATGGACTTCATACATGGGCTTCCCCGGTCTCGGACAGGGAATGACTCGATCTGGGTAATCGTCGATCGGTTGACCAAGGTGGCTCGATTTATACCGATCAGGAAGGATGATTCAGTAGGAGTACTGGTGCGGAAGTTTGTGGAGCAGTTCATTCGTTATCATGGAGTGCCCAGGACGATAGTGTCGGATCGGGATGGCAGGTTCACCTCCAGGGAGTGGAGGTCCGTGCAAGCTTACTTAGGCACGCGATTGACTTTCAGCACTGCATTCCACCCCCAGACAGACGGGCAGACAGAACGCACCAACCGGACGCTGGAGGACCTTTTGAGGCTATGCATCTTAGATCGCGGGGAACCGTGGGAGAAACTCTTACCCCTTGTCGAGTTCTCCTATAACAACAGCCACCAGTCCAGCATCAGGATGGCGCCTTACGAAGCCTTGTACGGGAGGAGATGCCGGACCCCGCTCTCATGGGTGCAGAACGAAGATCCGAAGATATTGGGGTCAGAGTTCGTTGAAGACACCGAGGCACAAGTGAGGCTGATCAGAGACAGGATGCTCGAGGCGCAGAGTAGACAGGCCAAGTACTATGACGCCCGACATCGGCAGGTGGAGTTCCAGGTGGGGGACCGGGTGTTTCTGAAAATCCGGCCCATGCATGGAGTTTCACGGGTGCGTGGTCGGAGGAAGAAGCTCAGCCCTAGGTACATGGGCCCTTACAGGATCCTGGAGCGGATCGGACCCCTAGCCTACCGGCTGGAGTTACCACCAGAGCTAGAAGCGCTGCACGACGTCTTCCACATTTCTTCTTTGAGGAGGGCTCTACTACGCCCGGAGCAGCAGATTCTGACCACCGAAGGGCCGGTAGCTTCAGACCGGTCTGTTCATTTGGAGCCTGTGAGGATCGACGACCGAGGAGTGCGGGTCTTACGACGCAAGAGGGTCCCTCTAGTCAAGGTCCTGTGGAGGAACCACGGCCAGGAGGAGCATACCTGGGAGCCACAGGACCTGATGCGACAAAGATACCCCGAGCTATTCAGTCAGGTATACCTCTCAGACCCCTCAAGATGTTAATTTATTTTTCTGCTTTAAGTATACTAAGGGCTGCTCTAGGTAGATAGGGGCTTATCTTTGTTTATTGGGGGCTTAACTTTGTTTATTGGGATTTTGGTTCACCGTTTGGGCGAAAGGGGTCTTAGATCTAAGTTTTCCCTTAAATCAAATTTAACAAACAAGACGTCATAATGGGATGTTACAAGACTCTTTCCTTCGGTAATAAGACCCGTAGGTCCAACCTTGATTTCGGGGACGAAATCTTTGTTTTGTTTATTGGGATTTGTAACATCCCATTTCCAACTAGACCCCTAAGAGTGGTTTTGGCCATGACTAGGTCATGACAAAACCCTAGGAAGCCAGAAATGGGCCAAGAGATAGGAGGCCAAGGTGAGGATCACCATGGTCTGCAAATAGTAGAATTCTGAACAATAGTTTAGGATGACCATGGGGCTTCACCATGGCCCAAAGACCCTACCACAACACTCCCAAACATTTTGGGAGACCCATTAGAGTCATAAGGACCCATTGGGGTCAATGAAAGGGACTCAGTTGACCAAAGTCAACTCTAACCCTAAATGGGTCAAACTAGCCTACTTAGGGTCAATTGACCTTCCCCTAGACAAGTGGACCCCACCTATGCCCTCCTAACCCTAAAGTGAGGTCAATGGGTCACTAAGGACACATTGGGGTCAGCCCTAGAGGCCAAGTTGACCCAAGTCAACTCGAGCTCCTAATCTGGTCAAAGTGACCTTACCAAGGGTCAAGTGACCTCCAAGGTGCCAAGTCAACCCACCCAACCCTACATAGACCTTAGGGGAGGCCAATGGGTCACCAAGGACCCATTGGGGTCGACCAAAATGGCCAAATTGACCAAAGTCAAGTCAACCCTAAAATAGGTCAAACTAGCCTAAATGACCTAACCAAGCCCAAGCCACTTGGGCTAAGCCCAACTTGAGTGGCCCATTAACTTTAGGAGGCTGATATTTATGAGGGATGCCACCTAAATTTCGTAGGGGTGACTAGGAGAGAGAAAATGAGAGTTTTCTCCTTAATGGAGGAGAGAGAAAAAGGAAAAAAGAGAGAGGAGTTATGGAGGGAGGCCATGGGCCACTCCATTCATCTCTCCATTGTCCCCATTCATCTCCCTTGCCTCTTGGGATGATAATGCTATCAATTCCAGCCAGCCAACACTAATGGGGGGAGCCCAACCACCATGGCCAACCAACCCTTCACCTCCCCTCCCATGAAAAAAATATAAATCCCCCTATGCAGCCCCCCATTTGAATTTCTGATCTTCCCATCACCTTCAGAACGTCCTTGGCAGTCAAAATAACATATTGGATCAAAGGTTTTGGTGGAGGATCGAGGATTCGGGCAAGCTCGCCGGAGAGGAAAAACGCCATGGCCGACCACCGCCGCCGCCGTCATCGAACCACAAATAAGGTCCTCCTCTACTCCTCTCTTCGTGGGCTAGATCCTTAGATCGTTTAGGAGAGAAACCGGGCTCAATTGAGCCCGATTGGGAGAGCAAATTTCAGCCTTTTCCATGGATTTTCTACCTATCGGGTTCGCCGGAAACCGCCCCTCCGGCGGCCGTGCCGCCGCCCGGCGGTAGCCCTCACCTCAACGGAGGTTGTGGGGGTGGTGGCTGGCCAGGGAGGTGGCCAAATGGCCGGCGGTGGCTCATGCAAAGCTACAGGTGTTAGGCGTTTTTTAGGGTGCTGGTTCGTTTTTTTTGAGAAGATGAACAGTACTTTGCCTATTTAATTATTATAATTATATGTATAATATTGTTATTTATTACCCCTTTAACTTGCACATTTTGATGTCATTAAACGAGGCACTTAGAGGCTGTTTTAGGAAAAATGGCCAGTCACAAAAGTCGTAGCCCTTCGAGTCTAGATTATTTTAAAATTTATTTCAACTCGTTTGGGTAAGTGGTTAGACCACAGCGCCCATTTTGGTGGGCACTATACCTAGGGCTAACCTGAGATTAAAATGGATGCCCACTCTTCACCCCTAGCCCAAATTAGCTGAAATTTTGGCAGAGAGTCTATACTAGACATACCTAGGGCCTGCCCAAAAATGGGAATTTTTGGAGAAAATATTTCTATAGTTTTGGTAAATATTTAATAATTATTAGATAAATTAAATAGGTGCCCTAAACACATCCAAACCCTCCCAAATTTTGGTGAGTGGTCCCTGGGCTCCAATTAGGTACCTGTATAAAGTTTCATTTAAATTGGATGTGTTTTGAATAGGTTTTGACCCAACCCTATTTATACCCTATGAAGGGCATTTTGGTCAAAAGTTGCACTTTTGGTTTTGAGTGACCAAATCACCTCAACAGAGGCTGAAATTTTGGCCACTGATATAATTTGACTTTTTACACTCACTTATGGAGTTTGGAGTGGATTGGACTAGGGTAGCCCTAGAATGTTAGGGTAGGCCCTTTAGGGTAAATTTCTAGGGTTTGAAGAAATTGGGGTCAAAAGACCTTGGATGGACTTGAAACTTGGGAATGATGTCCATAGGGTTACTATGGTCCTGTGGTTAAAATTTTAGGGCATTTGGAAGACTTAAAACCCCTTAAATCCATAACCCTAGTTTAGGGCACTAGCTTTGAAACCATAAGATCTAATAACAAAACTCTCTGAAAAGGCCTGAGTTTTTGAATGGGAAGTTGCCTAGGGTATATATATCTCTGGAAATTTTATAATAAATTTTGGATGAATATTTTTGGTACTTTATTCACAAAGTCATGTTTTACAATTTTCACTTAGGAATTTTTGGAGAACAATATACTTGATTAAACCTGATGAAACTTAGCAAAGGGGATTATAATCATGTTACCCATCTCTGTAAATTTTTATGGAATTTTTGAAGAATGATATTTAGTTGTTGCTTCTTTAATTATTTAATTCCATGGAACCTTGGAAAATTTAATAATGACTTTTATATTGTCTGAAAAATTCTAATTTCTTCATCATGATGTTTTTAGTTCCCTATGAAGCCCTAGTAATTTTTACATAATTATTGGAGACATATATGTGGCACTTCCTTCATTATTTTTGATTTTTGGAATTATTTTAATAAATCCTTTAGAGGTCAAGAATTATCTGGAAAATTATGAAAATTAGCATCCAATGATACTTCTCTGTTATTTAGTGAATACAAATTTTAGGAGGCCATTACCTGAGAAAATCTTATGGTTCATGTTCAAATTGACTATGGCCTAGTTTTTGAGGAAAATTCAATAAATAGTAGATTAATTGGGAAAAATATGATTTTCTGAATTTAGTCTATATTTATCATAATAGACCTCTGATAATTATCATGAGGGTACTGGATGAGTATTTCATGTACTTCCCCTTTTACGGGTCACGTAGCTTAAGTGGTCTGCATATAGCAAAACTGCAGGATTTCATTTGGATTGAATTAGGGCACGTATGATGGGTCTTGATGGTTTGCTGTAAGGACAAGTGGAAAGGGCTGCATCTTTGGAAGATGAGTGAGTAGGGTGTGGATTTGTCTAGGGTTTAAAGGCGTTCGGGCCCGACGAAAGATCGTCCTACCCAAGGAGAGTTGGAGTCAAATCACCCTAGGATTAGCGTATCGAAACATGAGAAAATAATGGGTAAGGGGATAAACCAATAATAAAATAAGTACCTTGCGAAAGGGAACGCTGGGCGTAATCCCAACACAGTTCCTAGTGCCCCTTGAGAGCCCTTCACAGGGAATACCGGGAGCAGTCCTGGGTTAACGTAAACTGTTTAACAAGCTGAAAAGAGTAACTTAGTAATTAGGGTTGCACATTTCACAGGCACTGTTAGCACCAAAAGTCAGCTGGGAGCTTCGGCTCGGATGGTTAAAAGACGGACTCTTGGTCCGGGGAGCTTCGGCTCGGGTTTTGTTTACGCTAAATCTGCATGTGCATAAAAGGAAAATAAATTAAGGTGGTGGGTTTTCGGTATTGGAGGGTCGATGCACCGACGCCAATACGTTGACTCGGCAAGTGTGGTTAGCACTTCGCCAACAGAAGTCCGGTGCGCCAGCCGGCAAGAGTACGCAGGAGTCCGCTTCGTGCACCAAGCGTTGAGGCGTACGATAGGTCTGACCGGTAGTGCCTTACTGGTTTAGAGGTGGGCGAGGCCCAACCCACCGCTTCCGTCTGCCACTACGGAGGTATCCTGGGAGGTTACGGCTCCAGAAAGGGGGAACTAAAGGTCTGTGTGCACAGAGTCGGGTGTGTGCGTTGCACTTGCATGTCCATCATACCCACTTGCATGTCATAGCATAATCGATTCATTTAACCCCTGACACCTGATGTATAAGTGGAATGGGACGCTTATACATTAGGACCTGCAAAACGACCCCTTAGTCTATAAGCTTGTGTGGGCAAGTTTATAAATTAAGGTTAATTTTGATATACTTAGTTGCTGCTGTTTGACCACCGACACCCAACGTATAAATCGGTATGAGACTTTTTATACGATGGGAGCCTTGCAAAAGACCCCTTGGCTTATGTGTTTTTCCACATAAGTGAAGGTTACATTTCAGCTTACATTTTATTGTCTTTATATGCTATAGAACTTGCTAGAATAGGACCGCTGTCATCTGCTTTGATATTCTCCCACCTTCAAGTCCTCCCCTTTCTTCCTCTCCCGCTCGGTGCCTAGGAGCCGTGGGGGAAGGGGTGGGGATGATAGGACTTAGTCTTTTAGACTAACGGTTTTCGAACCACATCATTTAGGGGATCGTGGAGACCAGCATGGAGGAGCAGCCCCAGAGACCGGTGCGCTTGGAGGTGGGGCAGTCTAGCTCCGGAGTTCATACAGCCGGGACTGTGAGTCTCGACCCTGAGTAGTTTTTCAGCTTTTGCTTCCGCATGAGTGACTTTGTAGTGAGGATATGTTGTACCGGGCATAAGCCCGTATTTTTGCTACTCTGATGTTATCTTCTGTGGGCACTCCCTTCGTGGAGTTATATTTATATATGTCATGTGATTCTCTGTGGACAGACAGTTTTCATTTTACTTCATTATGCTACTTTTATGTGATCGAATTGGCCGGCAGAATCGGCGCTTTGTGGTGATGACCCTTCAGGACGTGAAGGAGTCACCGCAAAACGGCGGATCTGGGCCTAAGACCCCGGAGTCGAAAAAAAAAAAAAAAAAGGGGGTCTTACACCTATAAGTCATGGCAAGTCAACCATCCTTGTAGTGGTCGACAGACTCAGCAAACAAGCGCATTTCTCTGCCCTCAAGCATCCGTATACCGCTGAAACTATCGCCCAGATATTCTTGGATTCGGTCGTCCGATTGCATGGGCTGCCCGCATCCATAGTGAGCGACCGCGACACAATTTTTATTAGCGACTTCTGGCAAGAACTCTTTCGGGTTCTACATGTGCAGCTGCACACATCCACATCATACCATCCGCAATCGGATGGACAGACGGAAGTGGTGAATCGGTGCGTGGAAGGCTATCTCCGTTGTATGTGTTTCGAGAGGCCACGCGAGTGGGCGGAGTGGTTACCTTTGGCGGAATGGTGGTACAATACGTCCTTCCACAGCGCCATTCAAATGACACCATATGAGGTGGTGTATGGGCAGGAGCCCTCAGCACTCCCTCTCTATGTCGAAGGTACGGTCAGGGTTGAGAAGGTGGATCGTTCCTTAGCGGCAAGGGATAAAGTAATGACACTGCTGAAATCAAATTTGGCCCGGCTCAAGAACGTATGAAGGTGTTGGCGGATAAGAAACGAAGAGAGCATGTCTTGGAGATAGGGGACCTCGCATGGGTGCGGTTACAACATACCGTCAAGTGAGCTTGAGGGAGCATTGTCAACAAAAGTTATCTCCGCGCTTCTTTGGACCGTTTCCGGTGATCGAAAGAGTAGGCACGGTGGCATATAAGTTGGACCTTCCAAGCGGGACGCGGATTCATCATACATTTCATATATCACAGTTGAAGAAGTGCAAGGGAGCTCCAACCGGTATCATTCAACAGCTACCCACCACCGTCAACGCGGCCGGCAATGTGCTAGAGGAGCCGGTAGCGATCCTGGACAGGCGTATCACCAACAGGGACGGCCGGGTGGTGACTCAGCTCCTGATTCAATGGACCAATGGCACGAAGGCGGCGGCAACTTGGGAGGATCTCTGGGCGCTTCGCCAACGGTGGCCCGAAATGGTTCCTTGAGGTCAAGGAACTTTTCTAGGGGACGGCCTTGTTACGTTCAATGAACGTAACTGTATCTTTTTTTATGCATTTATGTTATTTGGCTGTTTTGTAAGGGTATTTTAGTCTTTGGGAACTTAGGGCTTCTTCTTATTGGGATGGAAGGGCCTTGGGGTTTTATGCTGAAGTTAATCTGTTTGTTAAAGCACGGTGAACGGCTGTTCGGGAAGAGCTTCCCCTGCATCGTTCAAGGATCTGTTCAGGCTTTGGCCTTAGGATTCCAAGTATCTATGCTATTTAATTTCTGGTGCCTTCCTTGTTGTTGTTGTGTGGTGGTGGATTGTGATTGTTAGCAGGAGGAGCAACGGTGGGCAGTCCGGCAGAACCTGCTTGCATCACCAAAACTTCTCTTTCAAATTTCCTTGAAATTCATTAAGCTTAATCTCTATCCTCATTGTGAGACTTGTGCTTTATTGAAGAGAGAAACACGATTACATTCCATTGATTTTGATCTCCCCGACTTTGCTTGTTGAAATTGAAGTCAATCTATTTTTCCATTCATCATACTATCATCAATCTATATTTTTATTCAAGGAGATGAGATATCGAGAGAATCTTAACTTCATTATTTATCAATATTGCTCAGTGAAACTTTTGTACATCATATGTTGCAAAACTAGGGCAATGGAGACACAATAGTGACAAATAAAATAAACTGTAATAACTAACAGATACTCTTGATCAAGCTGACAACCATGGACCATTGAAAGAAAAACAAACAATAACAACTAATACAAAATATAATACTGAATATACTTTCCTAATTATTATAATCCTCATTGACATTCTTTGGAAAAGTTTTACACCCTGAGAATATATATTCAATTCATTATCAGAGGGCTGCGCAATATCTGCTAATCAATTTCATATGCTTATTATTTTTACGGCTGGATTCTGACGATCGTAAGTGTGCTTTGGGTTGAGGTAGGTGTGATTTGAGGTATTAGTCAAATAGTGACCAAGCAAAGCATAGTAGACTCTGTGATGAATGTTTATATGGGTACTCTGTGTTGAATTTTGCTAACTCATTTGTTTGTTTTGAGAAGAAAAAGTGTTGAGACTTGCAGAGTTTTATCCTAATACTTTTCGAGTTTATAGTTGTTTATTTTGGAATTTCAACATGACAACTACATTGTTGATATGAGAAGTGATGAAAGATTTTCTAATTTGAAGGATCTTGGCCATATCTTTGAATTTTATTGAAACAGGTAAACATGTTGCTTATCAACAAACTATGAGCTTTTGAAGTTTGTATTGATTCTTCTCGTGGCTATTATCAGTGTGTCAAGAGTATTCTCAAGCAAGAATTATGTTAAGAACAAGTTGCACAATAGTTTGGGTGATCAAATGTTGAATGTTTGTCCGTTATTTTATTGAGGGAATCATTTTTGAAAGTTCGTGATAATGATGTTATCGACCGTTTTCAAAAAAAAAGAGAACTCATCGTGGATAATTGTAATAATTTTTTTATATATTTTTTTATTTTTCAGTATTATGTAATTTTCTATGACTTTGTAATGTCATTGATTTATTATTGACTTGTTATTTCATTTAAAAAATTTGTGCCACCATTACTAATTTCCTGGACACGCCAGTGGGCGAAATGATCCTAAGCTGCCTTGCCACTGTCAGAACAATCATAAGATGCCACGCTACTGATATCTATTACTCATCTACGATGGAAAGCATAGCAGACATGTTGTTCATTATGGGTTTTTCTCTTCGTCTGGATAAGGAAATTAATGAAAATAACAACAAATATCTTTATCATGTAAACCGACAAACCGTTGGCTGGTAATCCAAAGGAGGCAATGGATACGACAAGCCATCTACTTCTATTTTCCCTATGTTCTAATGTATTTTTTGTCGTCTTATGAAGGTAGAGCGACTGGCTGCCCACCACCAATCACGGGAAAACCTCTCAAGTGATGTCATGACTAAAGAAACTATGAACACTTTTGGACACCTCATCCAAATACGTAGCTCCTCTACCCACTCCACCCCTTCCTCTATTTGCATCGCTGTCTCCGAACCTCAAAATATAGGGGGCCTCAACCCTCAATAGTTTGTCAAGAGATCAATTAGTATGGCCAACTGCTATCATTATTGAGTAATGATACATAAAAAGTGTCAATTAAGGTTGTAAGTGTCTGTCCTAACTTTGTATTGGCAAAGGTAACTGTAGGTTTAAAAGGAGAAATAAGAGCAGGTGGTGGAGTCGAAGGGTGGTACTAATTTCTCGAGGAGGATCTTCCTTTACTCAACTTCAGTATTTGGAGAAGTAACTCGAAAGAAGGTAAAAGTTTGCAAAATAAGGGTATTTGCAAAAACTGACTAAAGCAAAAACAAGTGTGTGTGAGTGTGCAAACATGCATCCTAAAATCCTTAAACTTATATCCTAAAAGTCCACCTAGCTTTCTATGCATGGTTCATCACGAATCATGAAACAGAGCACATATAGATAATTTCCCCTGATTTTAACTGTGGATAAAAATGCCATCAAATCTTACAATAATTTTCTCATAATTTCATCATTCATTTTTGGCCTTCTGAAAAATCAGACAGAGAAATCCCTCTGATTTTAATTATTAAAAATATTATATTATTATAGAAAATTTCTATGTAATTTCATGATGTGAGCATAAGTTTTCTCTATCAGCATGATTTTTCTTATAATTTTCCGATTGATAATAAGCCCTATATTAATTCAAAAATAGGAACCCCCTTAATTTTAAATATTAAAATACCTATAATGCCAAAAAATTCTAATATTTTATGAGGGGTATCTATCATCATATGAAACACTTCTTTTATCAATATCTTTAACATCAAAGTTCTCAATTAGCCTCAAGAAAAACAAGTTTCCTCTGATTATCATAAACCCTTCCAACACTAATCCAGAAGCCCTTGGCCCGACTGAGATTGAACCGAACCGCGTAAAAGCAAATCCCCCACAATGGATCAGACTTGGATTCGATGTGGGGCAGATAATCATTATTTGGCACGTTTAAGAAGATCACAGCCGCATGATCTCCATCAGGAGATTGGGCTTCAACTGCTTGCTTGCGGTGTGACACAATCTTTCGAGCCTTTGTCTCCGCCGCCCGCTTGTCGGTTGGCCAAGATTCCACCCCCGATCGACTCGTCGGGGGTCGACACTCCCTCTGACGGTGGTCTAATAGCTTGGCGTCATTGGAGACCGCTAGAGCTATGCTTACAGAGCACATACCGAACAGGGCACCGCCAGATCTCCTTTCTTTAGTGGTGCCACTACCAGATCTCCATCCGTAGATGGTCACCAACCCCTTTCAGGGAAGTATGACTTCCCAACCACTCTTGGAAGCATTAGGAGACTCACCCTGCTCGGCCACCACCTTTGCTGAAAATAAGGCTAGGGTGACGACGATGCTCTAGTGGCTGGGAGCGCCATACAAGTCATTTTGAAGCTAGTGAATAGGTGTAAGGTCCCCTTTCAAAAATCAGGAGGACCTTATGCCCAAAGCGCTTGTCCCACCAAAGATTCGTGTTTCGGTAGAGGACCCACCCCTCTCACCCGACCCACGACCCAAGTGGCGGAACATGCGCTTTGTAAGGCTATATATATCAGAAATAGAAAATCATTCACAAAATATAAAATTTGCGGAAGCATCACAGAGTATAGATAAATCGTCATGATAGAAAATATGTAACCATAACAAGATCCCACGAGGGTTATAAGTGTCCAAAGTGATCATCCAAACATGAGATGACAACACAGAGTCTACGGAAGAAAACAACTCATCCTCTCTCCTACTCAAAAATGATACCCTCAAATCCTCGTAGATCGTCCGCACTGGCTCCTGAAGCTCCTCATCAACGGGATCACGCCTATGATCCTCCATCCGCTCTTGCTCCGTGGGTAGGCGCGTCGGACCCTAAAATGATACGTACAAAAGTACGTTAGCCACATCATACCCAAGTAAATCCCACGCTCCTCCCCAGCCCCTAATGGGTACAAGGAAGGAAATCTGCATGGAAAATTAGTACAATAGTCGAAGCAACATATCTTGTAATAACAACTAAAAGGTAGTGGCGGGAGAAATAGAAAGTTAGTACCATAGCCGAAACATCATAACCTGTATAAACAGTTAAGAGGTAGTGCCGGGAGGAATCAATGATTTATAAAAAGAGTACTGAAATAGTAAGTTTACCCGCCATCGTATAACTCCTCCTAACGGTGGTTATACGATGACAGACCAGGATGATAGCGCATGTAAACATATCATGTATAATTGATGTTATGAGTATGTATAATGATCTTACGGTCACTTGAATGATGTGTCACAGTCATTTTCCCCTATGTCGACATAGTGACCTGTTAAGAGAAGGAGCTCACTTCCCAGGCCTCACCGCCTTGGCCAGACGGTGACAATGGGTCAGTCGCTCCCACTTCTAGGTTATGGATACACCCCAACTTCCTAGGCCTTCGTACCCCAAGAAACGGGTACTCTCGGTGGGAACACATCCTCACCTTGTGCGGAGATCGACCCTCTCGGCACATAACCAAAACGAGAGTGAGACGGACCTCGGTGGAAGGGGTAGCTAGCCCCCGGTCCTCATCACCAGCCAACAACAATAGAGTTCGTCGTCACAACTTCTCCCGTAGTGTATATTAGGGGGAAGCCGACGGACCCGCCACATCAGTAACCATGCACCCTCCCATATTCCCATGCATATGAAATGAATGAAGGACTATGATAGTACTTCTAAGTTATTACGTCATATTTGCGCATTCGGGAATAGTACACACATGAGCTGATAATTTGAATCATTTAAACATGATTGACAAAACTATTGCTCAAATATCAACTCCGATTAAGGATAAAAAATATACCACACCATGAGATCCATTATTTACACGTGATGAGTGAGACCTTATATCATTTAAGATAACAATTTCTCATGTACAAAATTTTCATGGACAACTATATATCACATATGGAAGCACATCAGAACCTTGAAATATTTATTCATATATTCGTAAAAAGAATTGTAAATCTGATCTAAACAAAAAGCTTATCTTTCACGGTGACATGTATGTGGGGGTTTTCTCATGGCTGAGTATCATAAAAATTGTATTTTTTTTGTACCAAAATTTCGATGATAACTATATATAATAAGAGAACATGCAAAATCGTTGAGATATATCTATACTGATAACATGAGTAAGTGCGTATCCCCTTCTTTTTTTTGCTAACATGTTTTCTTGATTCAAATTTTGTAAGTAGTTATATAAATATTAACATGATTTTCACGGTGTAAAAATTCATCCTATATCAAATTGCATGCCTAACCTTTTGAGAATTAAAATGGAACTAAATTAAAAACTAGATCTAAACCCCTTTTTTTCAGAACTCCCGGAGGTGGCGTTGCAGGAGATTCAAGTTATATACCCTGCCGTTTAATGCCATAAATAATTTGAGTAAATAATTAAAAAAATAATAATAAGAGGCTCACGGTGGCTACATGCATGCAGCCACCGTGAGGCCATGCAGGCGGCCCCTTGGCCGGCCGGAGCACTAGTTGCTCCGGCCACCACTCCCAGCAATCTCGCCCAGGTCGGGCGCTCCGGCGAGACGTCGGCCGGCGGTGATCCTCCGCCGCCGTCGCCGCGACCTGGAGAGAAACCTCCGCTGTAACGCCACCATGAAAAGAAATAAAAAAAAACAGGGGAGGGGGGAGAAGTCGCGGGCTGCCCCTCCACCATTGGTGGAGGCTTGGGTTCCGGCCACTACCCCCAATGAGAGTACCTTGGGGAGGGCCTCCGGTGGGGTGACTTCCGGCGGCCGGCCGCCGCCGATGGTGGCCGAAAAATTTTAACAGCAAACTATTTTTTTGTCTCTTTTTTTTGATCGGATGAAGAGGCCGCCGGAGCGGATTCCGTCAAGCCCCTTCGCTTCAAGGGCCTTGAGGACGGGTCGTGGGGACTCCTCCTCCCCTTCACACGCCCCATGCGAGGTCAAAACCCGCAATGGTGGCGGAGGTCGTGGGGTGGTCCGAAACTTCCGTGTCCGGGAAAACCGTCTCGGGTGGTCGGAGACGGCAAGAATCGACGAGAAAAGGATCTAAGGGCAGAGAGAAGTCGGAGGAACTTACATTCATGTCATTTAGGCGAGGGGATCGTCGCGCGGCCATGGCGGTGGAGTTTGTCGGAGTTCGTGGAGGAGGCTCGCCGGGGCTTGGTATATTGCTGGTTAGGGGGGTATGGTGCTGGGTAAATCAAAACCCTAACCCTAGAGGGGTTTATATAGGAGGGGTGGTCTTTTGGAGTGTTGGGAGGAGTTTAATGAGGAGCATTTACTCCTCCTTGGTGGATCCGCCCACACCAGCTGGATTCAGCCTTCCCAAGGCCTTGAGAATGAGGAGGAGATGAACCTCCAGCCACCATATTGAAAGGGGAAGTTATTATGGGGTTTTTACCTATTAATGGATGCTTATAAATGTGATATTTAATTAACCGTTAATTATTTTAAAACAAATATTTTATGGCAGCCTACTGAAATCATAAAGTATTTTTAGAAAAAATGTCGTAATTTTTAAAAGTATTTTCGTATTTTTATTTATTTAGTTGGTATTTTCAACATGATAAAATCAAAATAAATAATTTATATTTAAAAATAATAATTTTAATTAATACATCTCTTTCAAATATGCTTAGGGTACTATGATAAAAATTTGATAGAATAATAATATCATTTGCTATTTTTCTTAAATCTCCAATATATTTAATAAATTAATTACCCAAATAATAAATAAATTTTTAAAAGATTAATTAAATTTTTATTGGTCCATAGTACCTCAATTTGTCCTTAGGGTATCTTGATAAAATTTCAGAGTTGATAGAAGTGCACTCGTCATATTTCCCATTAAGTTATCGTTTATGTGGTTTGGTGTGCGTTTAGGCGGATAAAGATGTTTTGGGCGTCGCATGGTTCAAGACGTTCAACTTAGTGAATAAATATCATGATGAGTTAATTGGACTACTATAGGGTAATGACATGCTACTCGCGTGTATATTGGCCTACTAAAGGCTAATAAGTCCATATACGAAAAAAATAAGGGCTCAATATCTAGTTTAGTCACATAAGACCCGTGTGACCCGAAGGCGGAGAAAATGACTTATTGGGTCACTAATACCCAATAGGTTATCACCCAACTATTTGGGTGCCAACCCAGCCCACAGAACCCTGTTAAATTTTCTCAACGTGGTCAGCAAGATAGCCCAAACGCCAAATTAATATCTTCGGCACTACCCAGTTCGCACGTTGAACCAGCGGAAACCAAGGACTAGAGGTACAAAGGTAAATCCCAACAAACAATGGAGGCACAAGCAGGTCTTTTATACATTCACTTCTTTACAATACGAGGCATACATAGCGAGACATGATTTCGCTAGTATAACAGCTGAAAACAGAAAGCACCAAAAAAAACAAGCCGGGCGGACAGCACCGGAGTCCGCCGAGACCGCGAGGTCGCCGAGGTCGCCGAGACCGCTGAGCTCGCCCAAGCTATGCTGCAATCCGCCGAATAGACACGGAGTCCGCCGAAGCCGCGAGGCCGCGCGGACACACCGTTATTCTCCTTCTGCTGAACCTGAACTGAGGAACACCCCTACCCGCCTGAAGCCGGCGGACAGGTTATTGAAGCTGGCAAAGATGTAACAGCACTGACAAGCCGCAGAGCGACCTCCTGCTGAGTCCGCAGAGACCGCACACTTCCAAGCACTTGACTGAAGTCACAGCCAAACTCCTGGCTCCTTGAAGCTATCCGCGCGACCTGCACACAGCAAACCGTCAGCCTGAAACAATCCGCGCGGACTGACAAACACAGACCGCAGCTCCTTGCACACCCCAACTTACTGTTCACTCAAGTTATTTAGGTTGTGCCAGGGGGGGTCCTATTTATAGGCAAGGTTAGGAGTGTGGTCACCGCCCAAGAGATAGCGTCACCACCCCAGCCCGCGCGATAGCAAAAACACCGTCCGCCGAGTCCGCATGGACTTAGCCGGATACCAAGGAAAACCGCCAGGAGCATGCCAGACATTGGCGAACCCTCTCCAGTCCGCCCATGCTATGCGGACAAGGCATCAACCCGCAAGGCTCCGACCACTGCAAGACAGCAACCCCCTTCAATGGCAGTCCGCACCAACCCGAGGCAGTCCGCAAGACTCACACCTCAATCCGCCACAAGTCCACGACCAAAGGAAGACAACAACAGTCCGCCCGGTCACAGCGGACTTGGCGGATACCGCGGACACCATGGCCTTGGCACAAAGTGTGACCAAGTCCAAAACCATCAAGGGCCAATGCGAGCATGGCGGACACAACCTCTCGTCCGCCAAACACCCTAGCACAGACCGCCAAGAGTCCGCGAGCTCCTCGCACTTCTGTCCAACGCAACAGCCAACCCCGGACTCCAAAACATAGTCCGCCAATCGACCTCCACAGCAAATCGCCTGCTGTGCCACCAGAGCTCGACAAGGCCTCAGCCAAGCTCTAACCTCAGTCCGCAACAGCCCACACCGCGGACACTCCAGTCCGCAAGCTTACCCGCGGACACGAGCCAAACCGCCTATCAGCACAAACTTGCACCCACGGCCACTGAGCAATGCACCAGTCCGCAAGCCTTTATCCGCTCAGGCCGCTCCTTGGCAAAGCCAATCAGCAAACACCCTATCCGCAGAAACCAGGCCGCATAGTCCGCGGACTTCATGCAACAAGCCGCTCAGAAGACAGCCGACTTTCCACTAGACCTTCCACCAGGCCGCACAACACAGTCCGCCCAGTCCGCCTAGTCCGCCAAAGCTGTCCGCCCCAGGCCGCCCGGCCTGTCCCGTCACCCACTTCCACTTCACAAAATTCAACACTCCCCCTTGAAGTGTGAAGTGGTGACCAAGCCCAGCAAGCTGCGCAAACGTTCAAAGGGCCCCTTCGACAGTGGCTTCGTGAAGATGTCAGCAAGATTATCCTCACTCCGAACATGCCCGACCAGCAGAGACCCCTCCAACACCTTCTCCCTGATGAAGTGGTGATCAATCTCTATATGCTTGGTCCTGGCGTGACACACTGGATTGTTAACCAGTTTGAGAGCACTCTCATTGTCACCCCGGAGTAAAGTAGGCCCTTGCACTTCTTCATGAACATCCTCTATAAGCCTCCTCAACCAAACGGCTTCCCGAGCAGCCAAGGCCGAAGCCTTATACTCCGCCTCCGTGGTTGAAACCGACACCGAGTCCTGCTTCTTGCTACACCACGAGATGCTAGCTGAACCGCAAGTGAACACATAACCTGAAGTAGACCTTCGATCATCCGAATCACCGCCATAGTCAGCATCCGTGTACCCGAGCAACGCAACCTCCGCGTCCCTTCTATAGAGGAGTCCCATGTCAGAAGAAGCCTTGACATACTTCAGAATTCCCTTCGCCGCCACTAGATGAGATTGCCTTGGTTCAGCCATATACCGACTTACTCGGCCAACAACATAAGCAATATCCGGCCTTGTAATCGTCAGGTAAATCAAGCTCCCAACAAGAGCCCTGAACACCAAGGGATCATGAAGAACCCTTCCCTCATCTCATCGAAGCTTTAGTCCAGATTCCAGTGGAGTAGAGCACTTCTTCCCTTCGCCCATGCCAAACCGCTTTACAATGCGATCAGCATACCCTTTCTGGCTAATGAGAACCCCGCACTCCTTCCTGTCCACTTCCAGACCAAGAAAGTGATGCAACTCTCCCAAGTCTTTCATCTCGAAGCGTATAGCAAGCTCAGCCCTGAGCCTTGCTACTTCCCCCTCCGAGTTCCCTGTGATGATCATGTCATCCACATACAGCAGGACCAAGACTCGTAGCTCTCCCTTCTTCTTGGCGAACAAGCTTGAATCCGAGTTAGAAGCAAGGTATCCACAGAATTGCAAGTACTCTGCAATCTTCCCATACCACGCTCTAGGAGCTTGCTTCAACCCATAGAGAGCCTTCCTGAGTTTACAGACATAGTCCGGATGCTTCTCAGAGACAAAACCAAGCGGCTGATCCATGAAGATGTCCTTGTCAATCTCTCCGTAAAGAAAGGCATTCTTCACATCGAGTTGCCACAACCTCCATCCCTTGCTAGCAGCCAAGGCGATCACCACTCTTACAGAAGTCATCTTCGCAACTGGACTGAATGTCTCCTCATAGTCTTCTCCATACTGCTGTGAGAATCCTCTAGCGACCAGGCGAGCCTTGAACCGATCAATGCTCCCATCAGCCTTCTTCTTCAACTTATACACCCACTTGTAAGTAACCGGAGTAACGCTATCAACCTTGGGCACAAGGTCCCAGGTTTCATTCTTTTTCAGAGCATCAATCTCTTCCTTCATGGCATCATCCCACTCCTTTACTCCAGTGGCCTCGTTGAAGTTTGCAGGCTCTCGCTCATCCAGAGGACCTGCAAAGAAGCAGGAGACAAAGCTCACTGCATTTCCATCACATTACCGAGCCGGTGGCTTAACCACCCTCTTCGATATCCGAAGACATGGCTCCTTGCTCATGGCTTCCGTTGCTTCTTCAGGCTCCACTCCTACCTGGGGCAAGCATTGAGCAGTGCTCCCCCTGCTTCCTGAGCCAGAAGGCTCAGCCTCGGAGTTCGAAGCAACAGGAGCTGCTGGTGAAACAACAAGCTCCTCTTCCAAGCCTTCAGCAGCCTCCACCGGTGCTTCATCAACCTTGCTACTTCCGGTTAGCTCCACTGAGCCACCTCCATATGACGTCAGCTCGTCAAAGACAACGTCTCTTGACACCACGAACTTCTTCGTCACAGGGTCCATGCATTTCCATCCCTTCTTCCGCTCATCATAGCCAACAAAGACAAGTTTCCTTGCCTTCGCATCCAGCTTTGTCCGTGAAGCATCCGGGACATGCACGTAGCAAGTTGAACCGAACACCCTAAGGTGTCCAACACTCGGCTTCTCCTTCAGCAACAGCTCAACAGGAGTCTTCATGTTGATAGGGCTGAGTGGCATCCGGTTGATAACATAAGCAGCACAAGACATTCCCTCCGCCCAAAAGGACCTTGGGATATCTTTCGCATGAAGCCAACATTTGCAGGTCTCCGTCAGATGACGGATCTTCCGCTCCGCTACCCCATTTTGTTGTGGAGTGTGAGCACAAGTAAGCTCCCGTTGGATCCCGTGCTTCCTGCAGAAGTTAGAAAACTCGGAGGAGACAAACTCCCCCCCCATTATCAGTTCTAAGCTTCTTAATCCGCAAGCCAAGCCGGCCTTCTACCAACTCCTTGAACTCCACGAACAACCGGAAGGCTTCCGACTTCTCCTCTAAGAAGTACACCCAAGTATATCTTGAGTAGTCATCAACCAAGACAAGCATGTATTTGCTTCCACCAAGGCTGGCAGTAACCGTTGGTCCCATCAGGTCGCCAAGAATACACTCCAGTGGTTTCGTGCTCCTTGTTTGTGATTTATCAAACGGAAGGCGATGTGCCTTACCGTATTGACAGCCCGCACAAACATGCCCATCACCAAAGGAGGACAACTTCGGCAACCCCCTCACCAAACTTCTACTCGCCATTGCCTTTAGCTTGTCCATGCCAACATGCCCCAGCCTCTCATGCCAGATAGCAGCACTATCATTGGCCCTCATCTTATCAACATAAGCATTGGTGGAAAGAACAAACAAGTTCTTTACCCTCCTCCCAACGTGAGCAACATCAGCCTTCACCGCTGATACGTTGCGAAGGAACCTCACGTCTGTTGGCCCAAACAGAACGTGATACCCAGCGTCCACCGCATTGGTCACCGAGAAGAGGTTTTTCTTCATGCCCGACACGTGATACACACTCCTTAACGTGAGTGGCCCCTGATCACTACCCAATGACACGACCCCCTCTTTCTCTACTGCATAAACAGTATTATCAGCAGTGATAATAACTTCATTACCTGAGTAAGCCTGCATGAGGTGAACTTCGATTTATCTCCGGTGAGGTGATGACCACACCCGGAGTCCACGATCCACTCGCTGTTGAAGTCCTCAGCAGACAGGGCCCGGACACAAGTGCCCGTCATGAAAGCTCCGCCCCATTCTGCTTCTTCACTTCTCGAGCAAGCTTTCTCCTTTCCCGCAGCATGCCCAGGCTGCAGTTTGACCTTGCAGTCCCGCTTGAAGTGCCCTCGCTGATGACACCGGTAGCACTTCAGATTCTTCTTCCAGTCCTTAGGAGCATTGCTCCTCTCCGGCGGATATGAAGTTGAAGTCTCCTTCTCAACAGCGGCCTGCACCTTCTTCTTCTTCCCTTCCCATCCTTTCTTCTTGCCTGAGAAGAGAGCTTCGCTGCCTTCCTGATTCAGGTTCACTCCAGCCATCTGCCTTGCTAAGCTCTCCTGCGAGCCAAGCAGATTCTCCAGCTCCAGCAATGACGGCTGAGTAGCCCACCCTTGAACAGAAGTAACAAAGGCCACATACTCCTTCCGCAAGCCGCGGATAATGTGCCTTTTCATCTTTGCCTCAGAGATAGGCTTATCAGGATCCAGTGCCGACAGCTCAGCAAACAAGCTCTTCATCTTTAAGAAGTACTTGGAGATGGAAAGGTCTCCCTGAGTTGCCCTGACCAACTCATTCTCCAGGAACTGAAGCCGCGCCACATTCTTCCTATTGAACAACTCATCAATGGTTGTCCAAATATCAGCAGCCGACTCACATCCAATAATGTGATCAAACAGTTCCGGAGACACAGCTCTCTACAGAACGAACTCCGCCTTAGCATTTGTTCTTCTCCAGAGCCTAACCTGCTCAGCAGTACCGAAAGCAGCAGTGACTTCCTGCCTGTCGTCACCACCGACGACTTCCCACAGCTCCTCGCCAAGAAGATAACTCTTCATGCACGACTTCCACTTCTTGAAGTTAGTCGGCGTTAAGAGTTCAATGCCCAGACCTCTTGCAAAACTCCCTTCCATTGCAACACCTGTTGGCAACCTTTCAGCAGCTCCGAGCAACAACACAGGTTGATCACCACTCAATCACTGAGAAACAACACTGGCTGACCCCCGCTCACGCAGCTGAACCTCAGGAACCTGGCTCTGATACCATGTTAAATTTTCTCAACGTGGTCAGCAAGATAGCCCAAACGCCAAATTAATATCTTCGGCACTACCCAGTTTGCACGTTGAACCAGCGAAAACCAAGGACTAGAGGTACAAAGGTAAATCCCAACAAACAATGGAGGCACAAGTAGGTCTTTTATACATTCACTTCTTTACAATGCGAGACATACATAGCGAGACATGATTTCGCTAGTATAACAGCTGAAAACAGAAAGCACCAAAAAACAAGCCGGGCGGACAGCACCGGAGTCCGCCGAGACCGCGAGGTCGCCGAGGTCGCCGAGACCGCTGAGCTCGCCCAAGCTATGCTGCAATCCGCCGAATAGACACGGAGTCCGCCGAAGCCGCGAGGCCGCGCGGACACACCGTTATTCGCCTCCTGCTGAACCTGAACTGAGGAACACCCCTACCCGCCTGAAGCCGGCGGACAGGTTATTGAAGCTGGCAAAGATGTAACAGCACTGACAAGCCGCAGAGCGACCTCCTGCTGAGTCCGCAGAGACCGCACACTTCCAAGCACTTGACTGAAGTCACAGCCAAACTCCTGGCTCCTTGAAGCTATCCGCGCGACCTGCACACAGCAAACCGTCAGCCTGAAACAATCCGCGCGGACTGACAAACACAGACCGCAGCTCCTTGCACACCCCAACTTACTGTTCACTCAAGTTATTTAGGTTGTGCCAGGGGGGGCCTATTTATAAGCAAGGTGAGGAGTGTGGTCACCGCCCAAGAGATAGCGTCACCACCCCAGCCCGCGCGATAGCAAAAACACCGTCCGCCGAGTCCGCATGGACTTAGCCGGATACCAAGGGAAACCGCCAGGAGCAAGCCAGACATTGACGAACCCTCTCCAGTCCGCTCATGCTATGCGGACAAGGCATCAGCCCGCAAAGCTCCGACCACTGCAAGACAGCAACCCCTTTCAATGGCAGTCCGCACCAACCCGAGGCAGTCCGCAAGACTCACACCTCAATCCGCCACAAGTCCACGACCAAAGGAAGACAGCAATAGTCCGCCCGGTCACAGCGGACTTGGCGGATACCGCGGACACCATGGCCTTGGCACAAGTGTGACCAAGTCCAAAACCATCAAGGGCCAATGCGAGCATGGCAGACAAAACCTCTCGTCCGCCAAACACCCTAGCACAGACCGCCAAGAGTCCGCGAGCTCCTCGCACTTCTGTCCAACGCAGCAGCCAACCCCGGACTCCAAAACACAGTCCGCCAATCGACCTCCACAGCAAATCGCATGCTGTGCCACCAGAGCTCGACAAGGCCTCAGCCAAGCTCTAACCTCAGTCCGCAACAGCCCACACCGCGGACACTCCAGTCCGCAAGCTACCCGGGGACACGAGCCAAACCGCCTATCAGCACAAACTTGCACCCGCGGCCACTGAGCAATGCACCAGTCCGTAAGCCTTTATCCGCTCAGGCCGCTCCTTGGCAAAGCCAATCAGCAAACACCCTATCCGCAGAAACCAGGCCGCATAGTCCGCGGACTTCATGCAATAAGCCGCTCAGAAGACAGCCGGCTTTCCACTAGACCTTCCACCAGGCCACACATCTCAGTCCGCCCAGTCCGCATAGTCCGCCAAAGCTGTCCGCCCCAGGCCGCCCGGCCTGTCCCGTCACCCACTTCCACTTCACAAAATTCAACAAACCCTAGCGGGTCAAACGACACAAGGGGTCGAAAAATCGAAATTGGGATGTTACAATAGGGGAGGAGAAAGATCAAGCTATTTGAGGGGACCTCTGGAGCTTCCTAGAGGAGATGCCATGTGTAACACCCCCATCTGTCGCATGGCATATAACAGAAGGTCCAGCTGGAACCCGACGCCATATACCACAGACAGTCGGAAGGGATACTAAATGAATAATCAAACCAACCAATTAAGACTACTCGTCCTAATCACAGAGCATTCTAGCGGAAGATTTTAAAGTTGAAAGAACCCCAAATTAATTCCATCAATATGAATGTCCACAGCTACAACAACAGGAATGAAACCCCAAATACACAGAAACAGGTACATGGCCTTAAGGCCTTACAAATGTTCACTTAATAAAGAGTGATTTACATACATCGGCTCGCAGGCCGGCCACACATGAAATATATATAAATATAACTATTCTACGGCCTTCTAGGGCCAGCACAGCAACATGGGCTCCAGCCCGCTATTTGGCGCTCGGCTCCGCAGCACCTGCAAGCACATACCACCGCACGGTGGCAAATAAAGCAACGGTCAGCTAAAAGCCGACCAAATTATAACGACCCCGCCCCTGACTCGGGACGGCGGTGCTCTTTCCCTGCATAACATTAGCCCAACAATATATATATAGCGCAATTATAATTCGCCACAGGTGTAGGCTCGCACGGCCAAACACCCCGTGCACTCAGGGCACATTCATGGTGAACCCTGACCCATCAGTGCATTCACCACCACCCCCAGGATGGCAACAACATGTGAGCATTTAGCCTTTCTGACCACCGTCTAAGGCTCCGACTATGCCAACGGCCAGTCCCCGTCTTCGGGTCTCTCGCACCGAACCACATAGCCTAGGTCCAATTCCACTTGCCCGTTGCTCACGCCGCATGTCCAATTTAAGTCCTTTGCGCGGGCCAAGCTTCTCTCGGATCCCAAATTTTCCAAAACAATCTCATAACCCAGTTATGATCAAGGCCGGTTCTCAGACCGCCAAGTTAGCAGAACACGTTTCGCTCAATTTTCCGGGTGCGCCTTGAAGCTAACCTCCAAGGATCCCTGCTGCAATCTACCGCGTAGAAACCCGAAAAATCCAAAGCACGGAGTCTTCTCCGGCAAAACCACATCAAATGCAACATCATCGATCCAGACAAAACACGTCCGGGTAGGCTTCACACACAATGCCTATGCCCGTACTTACGATTCCGGGCTCTATATGCAACACAAGGGGGACTATTCCCGTCAACCCTAAGGAACACCACGCACTCACCACATACTCGCGGGAGCGGGATTCCCTATGCAGAAAGAAACAGCTTCAAGCGCTCAAGTTGAGAATCGTTACCCTTGTAGTCCGTTTTGGCGCCATGAAAAAACTACGCGGTTAGAACTCTTCGCAATGACCTTCCCTCCACGGATCCGCTCTCCGATTTCGAAACGGTGCTCCGATGCTCCGCCGACGGCCGGAAACCTCCTTCTTCTTCCTCTCCTCTCTCACTTTGGAAGGGGAGAACTTTGGAGAGAAAATGAGGGAATAACTCCCTATTCCCGGCCTTAACAGAGCAGGATTTTTTCTGGGCCGTCGGATCCTAAATAAAGAAAATGAACGGCTCGGATCTGCACAAAATTCCCCAGACCTGGGCCGAACACGGCTTGGCACACAGCCGTGTCCATGGCCGTGTGCCTCGATCCAGGCACGATCGTCGAACTGAGAAACGCACACGGGCCAAGACACGCCCGTGTCTGACCTGACATGCCCGTGTCGGGTTCCTCGACACGCCCGTGTTCGTGGGCGTGTCACGCATAACCGCCACGGCAACGGACACGACCCATCAGGACACGGGTAGGGACACGGGTTGGCACACGCCCGTGTCGGATGACACGCCCGTGTCATCCGGCCGTGTTCCTGGCCGTGTCCTTCTCGGGTTGGAAACGGCCAAAAAATCACCAGCCAGACACGGCCTTGGACACGCCCGTGTCCTAGGCCGTGTACCCCTACAGGCACCAAAAACTCTTTTTCCGCGACCGACTCGCACACAAAATTCGGGGCGTTACAAATCTCCCCCACTTAAGGAATTTCGTCCCGAAATTAAACAAAGGTACACAAAAGCTAAATGATACCTGAGTGGAATAACTCGGGGTATTCCTCCAACATAGCTTGCTCTCGCTCCCAAGAAAGCTCCTCACGTCCGCAATTATCCCAACGGACTTTAACCATTCGGACCTCCTTGTTGCGGAGTCGTTTGACTGCAACATCTTCAATTCGTACTGGCTTGACCCTTGTTGTTAACTCATAATCAACCGGTACCTGATTGTCCGCAACGATCTGCGAAGGCTCTTGCACTGCCTTACACAACACCGATACGTGGAATACATCATGCAGCCCACTCAACTCCGTCGACAGCTTTAATCTATACGCCGCATCGCCAACACGCTCCAGGATTTCAAATGGTCCAAGGTATCTCGGACTCAGCTTCTTCAAGCGTCGAACCCGCGATACACCCTTGAACTGGCTTGATCTTCAAATATACCATGTTGCCAACGTTGAACTCCACATTTCTATGTTTGGCATTGTAATACTTTGACTGTCTATCCTGAGCAATCTTCAGCCTTTCCTGAATTGTCCGTATCATTGAAGTGGCATCTTCCACCGCTTGACGTTTATACAACTTTGATTCGCCTCCCTCCAACCAAGACAACGGCGTGCGACACTTCCTTCCGTACAAGGCTTCGAAAGGCGCCATTCCAATACTTGCCTGAAAGCTATTGTTGTAAGCAAACTCCACCATGTACAGGTGATCCTCCCAATGCTTCCCGAAATCTAGGACGCACATGCGAAGCATGTCCTCCATAGTCCTGTTGACTCTCTCGGTTTGGCCATCTGTCTGCGGGTGAAATGTTGTGCTGAACTTTAGCATAGTACCCAACAGACCATGCACCAACCTCCAGTCATTTGACGTGAAGCGTCCATCTCGATCACTAACAATACTTCTAGGCACACCATGCAATCGTACAATATTATCCACGTAGAGTTTGACTAACTTTTCCACTGGATCCTCCTTTCTCATTGGGATAAAGTGCGACACTTTTGTCAATCTATCTACGACCACCCAAATGGCGTCATTTCCCTTCTGCGACTTCGGCAAACCGTGCACAAAATCCATAGATATATTGTCGAACTTCCATTCTGGGATAGGAAGGGATTTCAAGAAACCTCCGGGCTTCTGGCATTCCGCCTTCACTAATGCACAAGTACGACACTTGGCCACATAAAGTGCCACATCCTTCTTCAAACCCGGCCACCAGAATAATTTCTTCATGTCTCTATACATCTTAGTGCTTCCCGGGTGGATTGAGTACTTAGTATGATGAGCCTCATACATCAACTCCTCCCGAATATTATCCGCACTAGGAACGCATAGACGACTGTCCTTCCATAACAACCCATCTTCAACCACAAACTGGGAATTTGACCCATCCAAAGCTTCATCCAAGATTTGCTTCATGCTGCTATCCTGAACCAAAGCCCGCCGAACTCTATCCGCTAGGTCACACTGCACCTCTGTCCAAAACAGTTTCGCCTCGGCACTTGACTGCTTATCGACGCAAGATATCTCCAATGCCTCCAACTCTTGGACCAATCTCTCATCATGTACTGATAACCAATTGGCTTGTGCGGGAATCTTACGACTCAACGCATCCGCCACTGCATTTCCCTTCCCAGGCACATAGTGTATCTTGAAGGTGTAGTCCCCTAAGAACTCCATCCACCTCCTCTGCCTCATGTTCAAATCATTTTGGTCCAATAGGTACTTCAAACTCTTATGATCGGTGTAAATATCGACCTTCACACCGTACAGATAGTGCCTCCAAAGCTTAAGAGCAAATATCACGGCCGCTAACTCTAAGTCGTGGACCGGATAATTCCTCTCGTGAACCTTCAATTGTCGTGAACCATAAGCTATCACTCTCCCATGCTGTAGCAGAACACAGCCCAAACCACTGCCCGAAGCATCACTATAGATCTCGAACCCTTCGGTTCCACTTGGCGAACATAAAATGGGCGCCGTGGTCAATCGCCTCTTCAATTCTTCAAAAGCCTGATCGCACTCCGGAGACCACACAAACTTCTGATCCTTTCTTGTCAACGTCGTGAGTGGTAGTGCTATCCGCGAGAAGTTCTCTACGAAGCGCCTATAGTAGCCAGCAAGCCCCAGAAAACTCCGGACCTCTGCCACCGTAGTCAAAGAAGGCCACTCTCGTATCGCCACTATCTTCGCCGGATCCACAGCTATTCCTTCTCCACTGACAACATGACCAAGGAACGCTATCGAGGACAACCAGAATTCACACTTGGAGAACTTTGCATACAACTGACTTTTCCTCAATGTCTCCAACACCATGTGTAAATGCTTGTAGTGGTCCTCCTCGCACCGCGAATACACCAGGATATCATCGATAAATACTATCACAAACTGATCCAGGTATTCTCTGAACGTCCTATTCATCAGATCCATAAACACGGATGGCGCATTCGTCAACCCAAACGGCATAACCGTGAACTCGTAATGCCCAAACCGCGTACTAAATGCTGTCTTTGGGATGTCGCTCTCCCTTATCCTCAACTGATAGTAACCGGACTTCAAATCTAACTTCGAATATACAGTTGATCCAACCAGCTGATCAAATAGATCGTCAATCCTCGGGATTGGATATTTGTTCTTCTCCGTAAGTTTGTTCAATTCCCGATAATCGATACAAAGCCGCAAGCTCCCATCTTTCTTCTTAACAAAGAGAACTGGTGCGCTCCAAGGCGACGAACTTGGACGCACATAACCTTGCTCTAGCAACTCCTGCAGTTGCACCTTCAACTCTGCCATTTCTCTTGGGGCTATCCGATAGGGGGAGCGTGACACCGGTTTGGCACCCGGTACCAGCTCTATAGTAAAGTCTATCTCCCGCTGAGGAGGGGCTCCTGGGAGATCATCTGGAAACACATCAGGATACTCGGACACAACTGGGATGTTGCCCAAACTAGGTTTAGGCGTCGCAGTCTGCACTAGAGTGACATACAGTTCTGCCCCAGACCGAACTGCCTTGAACACCTGAAGGGCCGATATCAGAACTTTCCCTGACCCCTTCATGCCCGCAAAAGTAGCCTCTACACCAGTGTCCAGACCCAACTTGACTTCTTTACGGTTGCAATCAATACATGCACTTTGCTCCGAGAGCCAATCCATACCAAAAATTTCATCGAACTCCACCAAGGGTAGAACCAACGCCCGCAAATCAAACTCCCGGTCTCCAATCTGAATCTTCACAACACAAATCCTATCCGCACGCATTGAGCACCCATTAGGCAACAACACATCCAACTTGTTTTCTGCCATCGAGAACGGAACTCCGATGCGCGATAAAAACTTTTCAGACAAGAAGGAATGTGATGCCCCCGTATCAAAAAGGGCTCTCGCCGGAAACCCAAAGATCAACACAAAGCCTAGCACTAACAAATGTAAGCTAACAAATACAAAGGTAACAACTATAAAAGTTAAACCACTGTAATTTAACTCATACCTGTCACCACGTCTGCTTGCTTAATGGCCTCCTGTAGGCCAAGTTGTAGACTCTAGGCTGGGCTGGAGCATGATGGGATGCGGTTGACTCCACCGCCTTCCCTTTCTCTTCATAAGTCGCTCCAGGCCTCCTCTCGGACTTTGAGCGTCCGCTCCAACACTCCCGAGCAAAATGCCCCGTCTTCCCGCAGTTGTAGCAAGCTCCGGGGACTCGACTTGTAGTTGCCCCCGATGCATCAGCCGAAGGGGCTGAGTTTGAAGTCCTCCGCTTCTTGTTCCATCTGCGGAAACCTGTCTTGTTACTTGGCACCTTGAACTCGGTCTTCCTTTCTCCTGGGTCCCTCTTCTCTTGAACTTTCTTCGCAACCTTTTCCAACGATCGGGCTGAATTGACCAAGGCTAGGAAGCCCTGCGCCTTAGGCCCAGCAAGGAGTAACTGTAAATCGCCGCGAAGACCCTCATAGAATCGGTTGGTCTTCCTCTCTTCTTCTGAAAACATAGCACCAGCATAACGACCCAACCGTGTGAACTCATGCAGATATTCGTCCACGCTTCTGGATCCCTGAGTCAACCCAAGAAATTGATTCTCCATCTCCAACTTCTGAGCAGAAGGTACAAATCTGGCTAGGAACAATCTTGAAAATTCCTCAATCAGCACATCGCAAGCTGCCTTCCCACTAGAAGATGAAACTCCAACTCGTCCCACCACATCCTCGCTTCTCCTTCCAAAAGAAAAGTCGCTATGGTGGTCTTCTGCCACTCCTCAGTCATTGTGGCCGTCAACACCCTCTTTATGGAAGAGAGCCAGTCCTCAGCTTGAGTTGGCGTTCCAACCCCATTAAACCTCGGAGGATTAAAGCCCATCACATGCTTTAGCTGCCTCTCCGTAGTTCTCCTCGGCTCTACTAACTCAACTGCCGCGCGTTCCACCACTCTCGGCTCTGCCGCCCTAACCGGTTCTTGCTCATTCGCAGGAGGTGCGCGATGCATTTGCCCTGCAGGTTGGGCATTTATCATTGCGAACACGGCTTCAGCCACCATCCTGATGGTTTCCGCTGAAGGAGGTGTAGCAGGCACGTCCCTTGGTGCACTACTTTCCGCTAATTGCGGACGCTCTGACTGACCAGCACCGCTCCTAGCTGCCTAAATTAGCAAAGACACACAATTAGACAACAAACAAATTGCTAAAAGCAATCATTGGAACACTCAGGTTCCACCAAACAAGTGTATTTTCATTCCTAAGTGGACATTCATGGGTTCTTTTTGATGTTATAACGATGACGCACACATGTGCTCACCACCCCTTAAAAGAATTCGCCCACGAATTCATTTAAGCTTGACCGTAACCAGAAGTCTGATACCAAATTGTAACACCCCCATCTGTCGCATGGCATATAACAGAAGGTCCAGCTGGAACCCGACGCCATATACCACAGACAGTCGGAAGGGATACTAAATGAATAATCAAACCAACCAATTAAGACTACTCGTCCTAATCACAAAGCATTCTAGCGGAAGATTTTAAAGTTGAAAGAACCCCAAATTAATTCCATCAATATGAATGTCCACAGCTACAACAACAGGAATGAAACCCCAAATACACAGAAACAGGTACATGGCCTTAAGGCCTTACAAATGTTCACTTAATAAAGAGTGATTTACATACATCGGCTCGCAGGCCGGCCACACATGAAATATATATAAATATAACTATTCTACGGCCTTCTAGGGCCAGCACAGCAACATGGGCTCCAGCCCGCTATTTGGCGCTCGGCTCTGCAGCACCTGCAAGCACATACCACCGCACGGTGGCAAATAAAGCAACGGTCAGCTAAAAGCCGACCAAATTATAACGACCCCGCCCCTGACTCGGGACGGCGGTGCTCTTTCCCTGCATAACATTAGCCCAACAATATATATAGCGCAATTATAATTCGCCACAGGTGTAGGCTCGCACGACCAAACACCCCGTGCACTCAGGGCACATTCATGGTGAACCTTGACCCATCAGTGCATTCACCACCACCCCCAGGATGGCAACAACATGTGAGCATTTAGCCTTTCTGACCACCGTCTAAGGCTCCGACTATGCCAACGGCCAGTCCCCGTCTTCGGGTCTCTCGCACCGAACCACATAGCCTAGGTCCAATTCCACTTGCCCGTTGCTCACGCCGCATGTCCAATTTAAGTCCTTTGCGCGGGCCAAGCTTCTCTCGGATCCCAAATTTTCCAAAACAATCTCATAACCCAGTTATGATCAAGGCCGGTTCTCAGACCGCCAAGTTAGCAGAACACGTTTCCGCTCAATTTTTCGGGTGCGCCTTGAAGCTAACCTCCAAGGATCCCTGCTGCAATCTACCGCGTAGAAACCCGAAAAATCCAAAGCACGGAGTCTTCTCCGGCAAAACCACATCAAATGCAACATCACCGATCCAGACAAAACACGTCCGGGTAGGCTTCACACATAATGCCTATGCCCGTACTTACGATTCCGGGCTCTATATGCAACACAAGGGGGACTATTCCCGTCAACCTCAAGGAACACCACGCACTCACCACATACTCGCGGGAGCGGGATTCCCTATGCAGAAAGAAACAGCTTCAAGCGCTCAAGTTGAGAATCGTTACCCTTGTAGTCCGTTTTGGCGCCATGGAAAAACTACGCGGTTAGAACTCTTCGCAATGACCTTCCCTCCACGGATCCGCTCTCCGATTTCGAAACGGTTCTCCGATGCTCCGCCGGCGGCCGGAAACCTCCTTCTTCTTCCTCTCCTCTCTCACTTTGGAAGGGGAGAACTTTGGAGAGAAAATGAGGGAATAACTCCCTATTCCCGGCCTTAACAGAGCAGGATTTCTTTTGGGCCGTCGGATCCTAAATAAAGAAAATGAATGGCTCGGATCTGCACAAAATTCCCCAGACCTGGGCCGAACACGGCTTGGCACACGGCCGTGTCCATGGCCGTGTGCCTCGATCCAGGCACGATCGTCGAACTGAGAAACGCACACGGGCCAAGACACGCCCGTGTCTGACCTGACACGCCTGTGTCGGGTTCCTCGACATGCCCGTGTTCGTGGGCGTGTCACGCATAACCGCCACGGCAACGGACACGACCCATCAGGACACGGGTAGGGACACGGGTTGGCACACGCCCGTGTCGGATGACACGCCCGTGTCATCCGGCCGTGTTCCTGGCTGTGTCCTTCTCGGGTTGGAAACGGCCAAAAAAATCACCAGCCAGACACGGCCTTGGACACGCCCGTGTCCTAGGCCGTGTACCCCTACAGGCACCAAAAACTCTTTTTCCGCGACCGACTCGCACACAAAATTCGGGGCGTTACACCATGGAAGGTGGCTGAGGAGGTGGGGGCTTGGTTTGGTTTTCCAATGAGGCGTGGCACCAATAAGGAGGTGAATATGTTCAACCTAGGCTAAGAAGAGGGGTGGGATGCTCTAGAGGGATGGGGTATGTTGGGGTAACCACCCCCCTCCATTTCACGACGTGGGCCTATCCATTTTGGGTTAGGGTTGGCTCAACCTAAGTGGTATAACTCAAGTGAGCTGGCCTTATGTAAGACCCCTCCCCCTTACCAAGGAGGCTCCGGGTCTTATGCACAGAACTGCCGCCTTACGGTGATACTAACTCACGGGTTAGTCGATACCACAAGACGCTGATCCTGCTGGCTAGTACGATCATATAACCTATTCAGCCAAATGAGAAATAGAAGTATAAAAACAGTATATAGAAACATCTAGTCCACAAGTCACAACACTATCATCTAAATTAAAATGAAAGTACAAAGAGTCCAAAATGAGTACATCAAAAGAGAAAAGGGCTTATGCCTTGTACATGATATCAAATCTCTCTCTCACAAAATGACAACAAGCGAAAGCTAAACTATCATCTGAAAACTCATCCCACCTGACGACGGGCTGTAGTAGTAGTAGTAGGTGGTGATGATATCTGCTCCTCACGTCCTGCCACCTCATCCTGCTGGTACTCCATCTCCTCGAGCTCCTAAAATGATTGGTCACAACTAACCATTAGTCGTGAAGACTAAGCCATTTACTCCACACCTCGCCCCCGCAAACTCCTAGGCACCTGGTGGGAGGATGAAGCGGAGGACAACAAGGGGTATAACAAAAGAAGCAGGTGACAGTGGAGCTATACTAACAAGTATATATATTATCAATTATTTCTACTCTAGCAGTTCTATATATATGACACATGAAAGGTAAGAAGAACTGTACAGAAGAAAGTAAGGTGTTGTAAGTAAACAAAATACTGAAAGTAAACAGAGTAACGACGACAAGTAGAATATGATACTACTAAACTACCATCACAAAAGTACCTTAACTTATATGAATGTTCATACAAACTTATAAGTTAAGGTTTCCAGAAATATAACTTATCATATAAAAGAGTCCATACTAATTTATGTTGTTGGGAATCATGTCCACAGTAACCCAGATTTGATGAAGTCACCCTGGAACTAAGATGAATTAGGTTGTATTTGATGCTTTGTTTGAGTTACGTGTTTGCAGGACTCCAATGGGAAGTGTAGACCAATGTCAGTCTACAATGGGTCACTGATTGTCTCTGAGATATCTGCAAAGAGAAAATACCAAACTAACAATTCATCAAGGCAAGTATACCTATCGAAATGCAGCTAGGGGACACAAGTGTCGTATTGAAATCCGGGAACAGTTGAGTAAGCTTACTCACACGAAATCTATTATTTTATCGACGGCAAAATAAGGTTTAGCTAAATGTACTAAAGGAAGAGAACTACTTGCATGAAAAGATAAAGAGAGCTAAAAGAGCGATTAACTTAAGCTTAGTAACGATGAAGGGAAAATGCACTCGATCAGAAATCACCTCGGCAAGAGTGGTTAGAAAAATACGATAAATAAACCTAAGCTAATTAGGGTAAATGGTCTTTGACCGTGGAGGTTCCATGAATATTGACACGCTTCTCTCGAAGGCCGTGCCTAACTGAGTTTAGGAAGGTCCGACCGACTTTCGCCTAAATCGGAGGCCTAAAACTCGCTTTACGCGGTGAACCCCTCTAATGGATTTTACTCCAATCCGGGAGATTTGAACGTCTGCCTCTCTCGAGGGGTGCGAACAACTCCCTTTACTCTTGAGTGCTCATTTCAAACCTTCGGCCTCTCGGCTAGCCCAGAATGAAAGCAAAGGTGGAGAGTATATATCGATGATATACCTCCATCCCGTGATAAATCAAGAGTAATTCAAAGCCAAACCCTAAACAAAAAAGGTAAGATTCAAAGCATCATAACCTAATCACTCGAACCTCGGATCAATTAGATCGAGTACATGGAGGATTAGTTAATCATGGTGAGGTGGAAGAGGGAGATGAGTAGAAGAAAAATACTGAAAACAGAGCAGGAACGAAAAAGAAAATAACACTTTTTATTAAGAGAAACAGTGATCTTACAGCTTGAAAACCAGAGATTACAAGAACATGAAAAGGAAACTACACTATCATTACCATCATACTACAGAAAGAAGCTAGGAGCTAATACATGGAAAGCATAAAGCTAGAGCTACGAACTAGAAATGAAAATACATGCTTAAAAAGTTCAGAAAAACAAAGGACAGAACCTCCCCTCTCAAAGCGAAAAGTTCCCTAAAACCCCTGGAGTTGGGCTCTATTTATAGAATTTTTCGGGTCGGGTCACGCCCCCCTGTCACGCCCTGGTCGGGCGTGACCCTGGGGCGTGACACATTCGGCGCGACTTTTTCAGGCAGGAATTGAATTCTGACGGGGTTGTTGCGGTACACGCCCACCGGTCACGCCCTGGTAGGGCGTGACCCTGGGGCGTGTTCTTTGCGGCGTGACTTTGGGAGCTGAAATTGAATGCTGGAGGTGACGGGCGGAATTGCTGAAGTACACGCCTATATGTCACGCCCGGGTCAGGCGTGACCCTGGGGCGTGACACTTTCGGTGCGACGGTGGAGCGGGAAAAACGAGCGCGCTGCGGCGATTCCTCGGAACCTGGGGACACGCCTATAGTACACGCCCGTGTCGGGTGTGTCACGGGCGTGACCGAGGGCGTGTACACAAAGTTTCCACGGAATGCAGTTTCGGACCAATTGCTTCATTCCTCTGGGTACACGCCCTAGGTACACGCCCTGGTAGGGCGTGACCTTGGGGCGTGTCACAGCAAACTTCGGCTGAAAGCCGTGAAAACCTGCAAAAAGCAGAAAAAATGCATTAGCGACAAAAATATATACAAAGGGGAATCAAAACAAGTACTTTACAAGACATGATTGGCTTTAAAACCCCGAAAATATCCTAATAAAATTGACTGCAAACGTATTATCAAATTCCCCCAAGCTTAAGTTTTGCTTGTCCCCAAGCAAAGATATAAAGACAAGCTAATCATAAAAAGTGACTAATTCAAAAGGTTTTAATCATACTCACACAAGTACTATGCGAAATTCTAGGTAGGGAGAATGTAAAACGTAAATCTAAAACAATTATTTAGGTATGGTTTAACTTTTATAAACTTTACTTAATAAAAATAAATCATCCAGAATTTTGACGAAATTCTTTAAATAGATTTAAGTAAGGCAATGAAAATGAAAAGAACGTATTGAGTTATTACTAGATCCAAGCAACGCATTATAATTATATCAATTAAATAACAAAAATCTAAGTTTAAATCCAAAACTAAAACTGATTTACTTTTCTTCTTTTCTTAGTTGTTAAATAAAATTAAAAAAAAGGGCGTGAATCAAAAGGACTTAATAGGACCGAAACGTTTGGTTTAGGAATATGAATAGGAGTGGAATTCAAATATAAACATGGAGGCTTAAAAATCACACTAAACCAAAACAACGAGTTTCAAAATAAATTTATTTTAAACAAAATATGTATAAATAAATTTTTTTTTTTCTCTTTATGATTATTTATCTCTTTTTTTTACTATTATTGTCATTCATTTTTTTTTTTCAATTTATTGCTTTTGAGTACACCTTTTTCAACAATATTTCCACAGATAAGACAAAATTTCCTATCAAACAAAATTAGCGTGATTAGATAGGTAGGAATTTGGGCTTTGGTGAAAATGAAATGGTGTGTGGAGTTTATCAAATGAATTTGGAAAAAAAGGCTCAAAAGCGGCTAACTAGTGGTAAAAGAGTTTAGGTTGGCAAGAAAGCTCAAACGTAAACAAAAATTGCCTAAATCATTTTCACGCGTTTTTTTTTAAATTTATTTAAAACATAGAGTCGATAAATTTCAAAAAACAAGTTCGAGATAATAAAAGAAGATTGATGAAATTATCTTGAAAATAAAAATAATATGTCACTTGGATCGTTCATATCTACTACGTTATTCAAAATATGTTCTTACAAAAATCATCTAAAGACGAAAAGGAAAATAGTGGATGATAAATTTTTAGAGAAAGTAAAGAAAATAAAGAACGGAAAACCATAATAGAAATGCACGGTTTAGAGAAATATTTTACCTTAACATGCTACCGTGAATTAGAAACACAGCATGACCAACATTTTACTTGTGAAATATGATTAAAAAGAATGATTAGAAAAATTATAATTAACTACGTTGTTTATAAAGAAGTTTGAGAAAAACAAAACATAAACATGGGGTACTTATTGAAATACCAAAATGCAGCTATATATATATAATAATTTTTTTGAAATTTTGTTGAAATTTTGGATTTTTTTTTTTGGGGATATTTACAAAACAAAAAGAAAACAAAAAGAAGGAGGAAGTCCTCCCCCAAGCTTAAAATCTACATTGTCCGCAATGGAGAAGAGGTCGGAGAACGAGAGAAAAGTAAAGTACAGAAATAAAAGACAGAATTGAAAAGCAGGTACTTCCCCGGTTTTATTTTGCAGGGCAGGTTGAGTGATGTCGCTCCTCCATGCCTGTGCTGTGGATCTTCATGAAACGTCGTCCGGCGGACGTTGGCATGGAAGCAGAACCGTTGGAGCAGGCGATCGCAGAAGTTTCAGCTTGCCGGAGCCAGGCGGGGAAAAAAGTGTAAAAGAAAGAAAACAAAAAAAGATAACTTGGGTTGCCTCCCAAGAGCGCCCTTTGTTTAAAGCGTCGTTTGAGCTCGACGCATCAAAATAAGATTGTCCCAAATATTGTTTTAAAAATAAAGTTCGAATAAATGTCAAAGTTTGAGAGTAAAATAATATTCAGATTAATCAAATGTCAGGACCGGAAAGATAGAGTTAACAGGGTTGAGACTGACATCATCACAGAAATACAGTTTAAGACGCTGACCATTCACTTTGAAAGTACCCTTATCAGGGTGAGAAATTAAAACAGTACCATAAGAAAAGACTTCTAAAACTGTAAAAGGCCCAGACCAACGTGATTTTAATTTACCCGGGAATAAACGTAAACGAGAGTTATAAAGAAGCACTTGGTCGCCTGGCTTAAAGATTTTTGGGTGCCTAAGATGTCGATCGTGTAAACGCTTCGTCCGCTCTTTATAAACTCTGTTATTTTCATACGCGTAAGAGCGCCACTCGTCGAGTTCGTTAAGTTGAAATTTTCGAAAATCGCCGACAGAGTGGGGATCGAAGTTTAAAAATCGCAAGGCCCAAAAGACGCGGTGTTCTAACTCTACGGGTAAATGACACGATTTTCCATAAACAAACCGATATGGCGTACAGCCGAGGGCGGTTTTGTACGCTGTTCGGTAGGCCCATAGAGCATCGTCTAATTTGGCGGACCAGTCTTTTCTAGATGTTGAAACAGTCTTTTCTAAAATTCTTTTTATTTCTCTATTCACTACTTCGACTTGTCCGTTAGTTTGGGGGTGGTAGGCAGTGGAAAGCTTATGAGTAACGCCATATTTAGTTAGGATTTTTGAAAATTGTGCGTTACAGAAATGGGAACCCCTATCACTAACGATAGCGCGCGGCGTACCGAATCGAGAAAATAATTTTTTGAGGAAATTAACTACGACTCGAGCGTCATTCGTAGGAAGAGCTTGGGCTTCGACCCAACGTGAAACATAATCAACGGCAACTAAAATATACTTATTCCCGAAGCTAGAAGGAAAAGGGCCAACAAAATCAATCCCCCAGAGGTCGAAAACTTCGCACTCTAGGAAATAATTTTGTGGCATTTCATTTTTATTCGAAATATTCCCCGACCGTTGGCAACTATCACACCTACTCACAAAGGCATGCGCGTCTTTAAACAGGCTGGGCCAGTAAAAACCCGCGCTTAACACTTTGTGAGCGGTGCGAGCAGCTTGATAGTGCCCACCTGTCGGTCCTTCATGCAAATGTTTAATAATATCTAATCCTTCATCAAAGGAAACACACCTCCTGATCACTTGGTCTGCACAGACTTTAAAAAGATGCGGGTCCTCCCAAAAGTAGTTCTTCAATTCAGAAAAGAATTTCTTCTTTTGCTGAGATGAGAACTCTTTTGGGAGCACACGAGCCACTAGATAGTTGGCGATGCGGGCAAACCAAGGAGAAGTAGATGTGTTAATTATGAACAACTTCTCATCAGGAAAATAGTAATGAAAAGAATTTTCGTCTAATTGCTCGATAAACGGGTTGTCTAGGCGCGAAAGGTGGTCGGCAGCCAAGTTCTCGGCACCGCGCTTATCACCGATCTCTAAGTCAAACTCCTGGAGGAGTAAGACCCAGCGAATCAAGCGAGGCTTGGCATCCGTTTTAGAGAGAAGATATTTGAGGGCCGAGTGGTCCGTAAAAACAATAATTTTCGAAAGAGTAATATAAGGGCGAAAATTTGTCAAATGCGAATACTACAGCTAAGAGCTCCTTCTCGGTTGTGGTGTAATTTTCCTGTGCAGATGTGAGAGTTTTACTAGCGTAATAAATGGGGTGGAAGTTTTTGGAAATACGTTGACCTAGTACGGCTCCCACCGCATAACTACTCGCATCACACATTATTTCAAATGGAAGATCCCACACCGAGCTATCATGATTGGCGCATTAACTAATTTTTCTTTTATTAAATTGAAGGCAGCTAGACAGAGGTCATCAAAGATGAATGGGGCGTCTTTTTCTAAGAGATGGGTAAGGGGCTTGGTGATTTTGGAAAAGTCCTTTATGAAGCGGCGGTAGAAACCCGCATGACCCAGGAAACTTCTTATGGCTTTTATGTTCGTAGGTGGCGGCAGTTTCTCGATAACTTCTATTTTCGCAACGTCTACTTCAATACCCCTTTCAGAAATTTTATGTCCCAAAACTAACCCTTCCCTTACCATAAAATGACATTTTTCCCAATTTAAGGCGAGGTTAGTTTCTTCGCATCGCTCTAGGACTTTTTCGAGGTTCTCTAAGCAACTATCGAAGGAATTCCCGAAGACGGAGAAATCATCCATGAAGACTTCCATAATGCTTTCTACGTACTTGTCAAAGATGGCGAGCATACATCGTTGGAATGTAGCCGGCGCATTGCACAATCCAAACGGCATTCTTCGGTAGGCGAAGGTGCCGAAGGGACAAGTAAACGTAGTTTTCTCCTGGTCCTCGGGGGAGATGGGGATTTGAAGATACCCCGAGAGGCCATCGAGAAAACAATAAAAGCTATGTCCGGAAAGTCGTTCTAAAATTTGATCAATGAACGGCAAGGGGAAGTGATCCTTGCGGGTGGCGTCATTCAACTTACGGTAATCTATACACATTCGCCATCCGGTCACCGTCCGAGTCGGGATTAATTCATTATTTTCATTACTTACGACCGTTATCCCTCCCTTCTTTGGTACTACCTGTACTGGGCTAACCCACTTACTGTCGGATATAGGATAGATAATTCCTGCGTCTAACAATTTCATAACTCGCCCTTAACTACGTCTTTCATGTTTGGGTTTATACGGCGCTGAGGTTGTATAGAGTTACGAGAATTATCTTCCATTAAGATTTTATGAGTGCAGAAAGATGGGCTTATGCCCTTGATATCAGATATCTGCCAAGCAATAGCTTGGCGATGCTTTTGTAAAATTGAAAGAAGTTTATTCTTTTGTGCATCCGTGAGGTAGGCCGAAATTATGACAGGCAGCTTAGAGTCCTTTTCTAAGAAAGCGTATTGAAGGTGCTCTGGTAGTTCTTTCAGTTCCAAGGTAGGGGGGTCATCATACGAGGTCTTGGAAATTTGTTCTTTTTCAAAAACTATGTCCTCGTACACTTTTTTATATGTAAAATTAAAAGGGGTGTTGCTAGCGGCCATGGAGGCTTCGTGCAGCGATTCAGTTGGAAAAGTAGAAGAGGAACAGAAATCAAAAAATTCTTTTTCAAAATCAGAGGGGCGAGTGGAGGATTCTTCACTTAGGTGTAGAGATTCAGTTGGAAGAGTAGGAGAGGAACAAAAATTGGAAAATTCTTTGTCAAAATCAGAGGGGGAGAGAAGGATTCTTCACTTATGGTATCCATGAAAAAACAGGAGTCATCATTAGCTAGTGTGTTCTTCATCGAGGGGGTGATAGAGAAAGTTACCTCATCGTCGCCCACTCGAAGGAAGAGCTTACCATTGCTTACATCAATGATAGCTCGGGAGGTGGCAAGGAAGGGTCGGCCAAGGATCAGGGGAACCTCGACGTCTTCTTCGATGTCTAAAATGACAAAGTCCACCGGGAAGATGAACTTGTCAACTTTGACTAGGACGTCCTCCACTATTCCTAACGGGTATTTGACTGATCTGTCGGCGAGCTGGATACTCATGCGTGTGGGGTTGAGACTACCAATTCCTAACTTTTTAAACAACGAGAGGGGCATAAGATTAATACTCGCACCTAAGTCGGCTAAAGCGTGTTTGACAAAGAGATCACCAAAGACACACGGGATAGAGAAACTACCCGGGTCACTGATTTTTTTCGGTAATCCGTTTGTCAAAACCGCCGAGCACGCGACATTTAACGTGACATGAGAAAGGTTCTCTAACTTCTTCTTGTTAGTTAGGAGGTCCTTAAGGTATTTTGCGTACTTCGGCATCTGGGATATGGCTTCGTGGAAAGGCAGATTTACGTGGATTTGCTTAAACATTTCCAAAAAACGGGTGTATTGATCATCCTGTCGTTGTTTATTAAGTTCGGAAGGGTATGGCGGGGATGGATTATTTTTAAAGGTGGGTGGTGGAGTGAGTTCTTTTTCTACGATAGGGGTGATAATTTCTTCGGCAGAGGGTGGAATTTTTAAAACGGGAACGGAGCTTTGATTTTTAAAAACGGGAGCGGAGCTTGCCTCGGGTTCTTCACTTACCATACCAGGAACTTTCTTCCCACTCCGAAGAGTTATAGCTTTCGCTTGCTCTCTCGGGTTGGGCTCGGTATTGGAAGGAAGAGACCCTACGGGTCGCTCAGAAATCATTTTAGCGAGCTGTCCTACCTGATTTTCTAAGTTTTTAACACTTCCGGTTAAGGTCCTAATCGTAGCGTCATTAGCATTCATGTATTTTGAAAACACTTCCTCCAAATTTGGAGGTTTTGGAAAACTTTGAGGAGGAGGTGGTGGTGGAGCAAAAAAATCACTTTGCGGTGGCGGGCGCACAGCATTCGATGGATTGCTCCACGAAAAATTCGGATGATTTCTTAACGCAGGATTATAACTATTCGGAAAATTAAAACCAGGAGGATGATAATTCGCAGCAGAAAAATTATTAAAAGCAGTTCTAGGCATATTATTTACATAATCCAAATGTTCAGCGGGAGGAGTTGCAGATTCCCATACCTGAGGGGCGGAGGCAGCAGTCATCTCCGTAATTTTTTTGCTTAATATTTCAACTTGCAGTGCGAGTTGTGAGACGTTGTCCACTTCAAAGAGACCTGCAGGTTTGTTTGGGCGGGACCTAGGCACATTCCACTGGTAAGTGTTCATGGCCATGTCTTCAAACAGCTCAAGAGCTGCTTCCGGGGTCTTATGGTTTAAAGTACCGCCAGAAGCTGCGTCTATCATTTGCTTCGTGCTTTGATTTAGCCCATTATAAAACGTCTGCACCTGCAACCATACAGGCAGAGCGTGATGTGGGCATCGTCTTAATAATTCTTTAAATCTTTCCCAGGTTTCGTAAAGGGTCTCAGAGTCTATCTGTCCAAAGGCAGAAATGTCATTCCTAAGTTTAGCAGTTTTAGCAGGCGGAAAATACTTGGCCAAAAATTTTTCAGTTAATTGCGTCCAAGTAGTTATGCTATTTTTAGGAAGGGTGTTCAGCCACTGCTTAGCCTTAATTCTAAGAGAGAAAGGAAATAATCTTAGCCTAATAGCATCATTTGTGACACCATTTATCTTGAAGGTGTCACAAATCTCAAGAAAGCTGGCTATGTGTGCGTTCGGGTCTTCATCTTGAAGCCCGTCAAATTGCACATACTGCTGCACCATTTGAATTATGCTAGGCTTCAGTTCAAAATTATTATTATTTATTGCAGGGCGAACTATACTCGTTTCTGTACCCTCGAGATTTGGTCGTGCATAATAGGACATAGGTCTTTGCACGACTTCCTCCACGTTGGGTTCTGCCATTCTTAAGGTAGAAAATGACTCGGAATCCTCAACCGGCACTTGGGTAGTAGGGCCTTGAAATCGCGATCTTCTCCGAAGAGTACGCTCAATTTCGTGGTCCAGGTCCAAAGTAACCGACGGACTACCGCGGGTCATACACTAGAAGAAAAGAGGAGAAGCAAGACTAAAAAGTAAAAGAGCTAATGAAGTTGGAAAAGTTTTTTTTTGAAATAGATTTTTTTTATATTTTAACTCCCGAACTTCCCAAGGGCTACCCGGTGAAGGGTTCGCAAGGTACTAGACAAGATAGTGGCATTTAGAGCCACTTTGCCCTTTTCGAGAGAGTTAGGTGGTGTAGAAAATTTTGTGATGTGAGTTTCTATTACGAATGCGGTAATTAAAATCCAGCCACTTATCTCTGTGCGAGTAGGCAGAAATGAAAAGCTATACTCACGCACTCGTCAGAAAATTAAAACACACCCACTCTACAGAAAGTAAACACACTCTACTGAAATAAAGCCTGCCAATGAACTCAAGTGAGTAGGCGGAAAAATAAAATACGCACACTTGCTTGAAATAAATCCAGCCAATGAACTCAAGTGAGTAGGCGGAAAAAATAAAAGATACGCACACTTGCTTGAAATGAATCCAGCCAATTAACTCAAGTGAGTAGGCGAAAAAAATAAAAATACGCACACTTGCAAAATCCAGCCATTTAACTCAAGTGAGTAGGCGGAAAAAATTTAAGAAGGAGGCTGAGAAAGAGAAGTGATAAAATTAATATATTCGCGTTTTCAATTTATCAACAAGCGTTGCTTCCCCGGCAACGGCGCCAAAAACTTGATTGTCTCTGAGATATCTGCAAAGAGAAAATACCAAACTAACAATTCATCAAGGCAAGTATACCTATCGAAATGCAGCTAGGGGACACAAGTGTCGTATTGAAATCCGGGAACAGTTGAGTAAGCTTACTCACACGAAATCTATTATTTTATCGACGACAAAATAAGGTTTAGCTAAATGTACTAAAGGAAGAGAACTACTTGCATGAAAAGATTAAGAGAGCTAAAAGAGCGATTAACTTAAGCTTAGTAACGATGAAGGGAAAATGCACTCGATCAGAAATCACCTCGGCAAGAGTGGTTAGAAAAATACGATAAATAAACCTAAGCTAAATAGGGTAAATGGTCTTTGACCGTGGAGGTTCCATGAATATTGACACGCTTCTCTCGAAGGCCGTGCCTAACTGAGTTTAGGAAGGTCCGACCGACTTTCGCCTAAATCGGAGGCCTAAAACTCGCTTTACGCGGTGAACCCCTCTAATGGATTTTACTCCAATCCGGGAGATTTGAACGTCTGCCTCTCTCGAGGGGTGCGAACAACTCCCTTTACTCTTGAGTGCTCATTTCAAACTTCGGCCTCTCGGCTAGCCCAGAATGAAAGCAAAGGTGGAGAGTATATATCGATGATATACCTCCATCCCGTGATAAATCAAGAGTAATTCAAAGCCAAACCCTAAACAGAAAAGGTAAGATTCAAAGCATCATAACCTAATCACTCGAACCTCGGATCAATTAGATCGAGTACATGGTGGATTAGTTAATCATGGTGAGGTGGAAGAGGGAGATGAGTAGAAGAAAAATACTGAAAACAGAGCAGGAACGAAAAAGAAAATAACACTTTTTATTAAGAGAAACAGTGATCTTACAGCTTGAAAACCAGAGATTACAAGAACATGAAAAGGAAACTACACTATCATTACCATCATACTACAGAAAGAAGCTAGGAGCTAATACATGGAAAGCATAAAGCTAGAGCTACGAACTAGAAATGAAAATACATGCTTAAAAAGTTCAGAAAAACAAAAGACAGAACCTCCCCTCTCAAAGCGAAAAGTTCCCTAAAACCCCTGGAGTTGGGCTCTATTTATAGAATTTTTCTGGTCGGGTCACGCCCCCCTGCCACGCCCTGGTCGGGCGTGACCCTGGGGCGTGACACATTCGGCGCGACTTTTTCGGGCAGGAATTGAATTCTGACGGGTTGTTGCGGTACACGCCCACCGGTCACGCCCTGGTAGGGCGTGACCCTGGGGCGTGTTCTTTGCGGCGTGACTTTGGGAGCTGAAATTGAATGCTGGAGGTGACGGGCAGAATTGCTGAAGTACACGCCCATATGTCACGCCCGGGTCAGGCGTGACCCTGGGGCGTGACACTTTCGGTGCGACGGTGGAGCGGGAAAAACGAGCGCGCTGCGGCGATTCCTCGGAACCTGGGGACACGCCTATAGTACACGCCCGTGTCGGGTGTGTCACGGGCGTGACCGAGGGCGTGTACACAAAGTTTCCACGGAATGCAGTTTCGGACCAATTGCTTCATTCCTCTGGGTACACGCCCTGGTAGGGCGTGACCTTGGGGCTTGTCACAGCAAACTTCGGCTGAAAGCCGTGAAAACCTGCAAAAAGCAGAAAAAATACATTAGCGACAAAAATATATACAAAGGGGAATCAAAACAAGTACTTTACAAGACATGATTGGCTTTAAAACCCCGAAAATATCCTAATAAAATTGACTGCAAACATATTATCAGTCACCAAACACAGGACCACACAGTGTAATCCCTCATTGTGTGTTCCAAAGTGTTGACTCATGTATAGTCTCTCTATTGGGATACACTTCATATTCAAGCTATAGGACTGTGTAAAGACTTGGTGCTGATTCCCTTCTAGTAGAAGAAGAAAATTGCTGACAAAAATTTTTCTAAGTATTTCTCTCGAGTAGGTCCTTAACTACTCGAGTAGATTGCTTGAGATATACTCGAGTGAAAACTTCTGCATACTCGAGTAAGAAAATTTTTCCTCTCGTGAAGTTAAGTAAAACACTCGAGTAGTTCATTGACATACTCGAGTAGCTTACTTAACTACTCGAGTAGATCATTCTTCCTACTCGAGTTGCCCAGAATTCAGGTTCCAAACTTTTCTAAGCAAAACACTCGAGTAGTCCAAGTCATATACTCGAGTAGCTCATTCTCTCTCGAGTAGTTCATACTCGAGTAATATATTCTTCCTGTTCCAGATTCTTTTTTTTCCCAGAATTTTTTTAAGTCATTTACTCGAGTAGGTACTTTATATACTCGAGTAAGTCTCGACACTGTGTCGAGTAACAATCTTCTCTGTGTCGAGTATTTAAGATATACTCGAGTAAGTCTTTCATATACTCGAGATAACTTTCTTTCCTCTCGAGTAGTTCAATCTAACTAATCGAGTAGATGTTTTTCCCGTGTGCAGAATATCTCTAAGTGTTTATCTCGAGTAGTTCCTCTAACCACTCGAGTAGTTCAATTCTGCCTACTCGAGTAGTATAACTTGTACTCGAGTAGCTCTACTCCCTCCCGAGAAACTTTTCTGTGTACTCGAGTAGATCTTCTAAAGTACTCGAGTAGTTGACTATACATACTCGAGTAGTCATGATCTATATACCCGAGTAAAATTTCTTTGCTTACTCGAGTAGTCCTTGACCTACTCGAGTAGTTTTATACATACTCGTGTATATGACCTCTTTTTCCCTGAAATTTCTTCTAAGTCCAGATTTGACAGAATTTCAAATTCCGTGACATGATTGGTCCACGTGTCCGTCATTAAAACCAATTATGACCGTTATTAGTACTCCTATAAAAGGTCTTGTCTAATCGACAAACCCTAATGAGAAAACAGATCTTTCAAGAAGAAAATTCCTCTGAGTTTTGCAGCTGTCGCTTTCCAAAATAATCGCTATTTCCTCTCTCTCTCTTCACGGAACGAAAGCCGCCGCCGCCGCTGTTCTTCTCCGCCAAGGGTTTCGATCTTCAGAGGAAATAGAGAGAAAAAGCTCTCCAGATCGAGATCGATTTTCACATACTCATCTTCTGTCCGATCGTGGAAGCAAGGAGTTCAGATCTACTGTTGCCGAGAATCATTCTTCAACTTTTCTGATAAATCCGAACGCCAAGAAGAAGATTCCAGTCCCTGTTTCATTTTCAGATCTGAACCAGACAATATTACTGTTTGTATTTCTTCAATACTTGTACTTTATTTCTGTAGGAGAAATTTTCTCCGAGTGTAGGAGTTTTTCACTCTGAGTTTGTAGGAAGGTGTTTCTTCCGAGTTGTAGATCCAGTTGGATTGGATTGAGATTGTAGGAACTTTGTTCCGAGTGTAAGATTGTTTTTCAATCCGAGATAGTGGAGTAGCCGAGTCTAGTTCGTTGCTAGATCGGTGAGGAAAAGTGGATGTACCCAAGATCGGGGAACCACTATAAATCTTGTCTCGTCTGTGATATTTTAGTAGATAGATCTGTGTTGTGTTCTAAGATTTTTTATTCCGCAAAAGACGCACAACTCACCTATTCACCCCCCTCTAGGTGATTTAGGTTGACAACTATTATCTTTCAATTGGTATCAGAGGGAGGTTGATCAGCAAAAGGTTAACACCTTGATCAGGTCCTGCAAATATTTGTCATTTGAGATCTATCTATCATGGACAAGGCAAAGGATTTCGCCAAGCTTCCCATGTGCAACAAGAACAACTTTCCCATGTGGAAAGAAAGGATCAAATTTTTTATGGAAGCTGTGGATCCGAGGATCTTCATGATAGTTGAAGAAGGTCCTTATGTCCCTATGACTGTCTCCACTATAGACCCTACCAAGAAGGTTCCAAAGAAGCTGATGGATTTAGACAAGGACGAGATTGCACTTGTCTCACTGAACAAGAAAGCTAAAAACATTATAGCAAGTGCAGTTGATGACTCAATGCTGCAAAACTTAATCCACTGCCAATCTGCAAAGGAGATGTGTCAGTCCTTGGTTACCTTGATGGAAGGTACAGAAGAAGTGAGGGATGATCGGAGATCCCTCCTCAATCAGAAGTATGAAGCCTTCTGACAGGGAAGCAAAGAGACCATTACTGATACATTTGAGAACTTCTTCAAGATAGTGAATGGCCTAAGAGTCTATGATAGAGTATTCACTAATGGAGAACTGAATGACAAGTTCCTGAGATCCCTGACCAAAGAATGGGACAACAAGGTCTGTTCCATCAGGGAGTTTGGGAAGCTGGCTGATACAGACCCACAAAATCTCTTCGGGAAGCTTATGTCATATGAGCTTCAACTCAACACCAGGAAAGCTGAAGAAGAGAAGAGCTGGTCTGCTCTCAAAGAAAAGTCTGTTGCTCTAAAAGCAGACACCTCCAGAAGGACAAAGGCTGCCTCCCCAGCTCCAGCTCCAGAGATTAGTGAAGAAGAAGAAACTTCAGAGCCAAGCACCTCAGGCTCTGAGCTATCAGAAGGAGAGTTCTCTCTGCTCTCACATCAGTTCAAGAAATTCTTGAACAAGAAAAAGCAATGGAAAGGCAAGGATGCCTCCTATAGAAGATCACGACATGATGGTGATCGGCAAAGAAAAGGCTCAAGCAGCTATGACAGGTATTCCTCCAAACAGAATAAATATGTTTCGACTGACATCATTTGCTATTGTTGTAATAAGCCAGGTCACGTCATCGTCGACTGCCCTCATAAGAAGAAGGAGGGTGGTAGAAGAGAAGAAAAGAAAAGAAATCCTCACACAATAAGAAGAGGAAAGAGAAGAGCCTCATAGCCAAAAAGAGCAAGACTCTTAGTGACTCCGACTCATCTGAGTCAAGTGAAGAAGAAGAAGCTTATTTTGGACTAATGGCTCAAACAGATGATGATCAAGAGCCCCAGTTCACTGGGAAGGTAAACTCTCATACCCCTCTTTCAGATTCTGAAGTCTCTGAGCATGATTGTGAGGATAGCTCCTCTGATGATGAGTCAGAGCTAATGACCCAGTACAAGAAGTTAATCATGGCTTACGACAAATGTCGTCGAGTAGTGAAGACTCAGGCTAAAGAGATCAAATCTCTAAAAGCCGAAGAAAGCATCTTGAGAGAGAAAGTCGCAAAGACTGACTCCCTCGAAGAAAACTTCAATAATGCTATTGAAGAATATAACAAGGCTCTTGAGCACCTTGACCTTAAGGAGAAGATCATCAAAGAATTGGAAGCCCAACTTGCGGCTGAAAAGAAACTTGTTGAGATTTCTCGAAGCCCAAAACAGTTCTTCCATTCGTTGTTGAATTCTCAGCAAAGGCCAAGGGAGCTGGACTAGGACATGAAGAAGCTCCTAGTAAATCCTCTAGGAGAAACAAGAATCAACGGAAGAATAAGGCCGCCAAAAAGTCCTTAGACAAAGAGAAAGGGAAAGTCCTCTAGAACAAACTACATTCAAGAAAGTCATCTTTCCATCAAATGAGTTTGATTTTGACTCATCCTACGAGCACTTTGCCAGGCCTACCTATGTAGAGTCAAAGTCCCGCTATCAAGGATGGACTCGACCCAGAGACTTTGGTGAAAGTGTCTTTAAGGCTCCTTATGAAGAAGTTATTCTTCAGAGCTATGACCCTTTCAGTCATGGGCATAACTTCAAGAAGGCACCAAAGACAAAGCCTGTTGTAGAGAAGCCCATAAAGGAGAAGAAGCCATGTGATTGCCATCATCATGAGGCATCTTCCTCCAAGAATGCTACCCCTGCTAGACCACAATTCCACAAAGTCAAGCAGGAGATCATGAGGTAAAGGTACAACATATTTGACTGTTGGTGCTGTGGCAAGGTTGGTCACTTCGCCATAGATTGCTGGTTCAATTCCAGAAATGCTGCAACCCCTCATGTCAACAATATGAGAAAGACCGCTCATAATGCTAACACTCGTAGGGGGAGTACTCTAACCCGAGACCAAGGACCCAAACGTGTTTGGGTTCCTAAGGCAAATTGATTATGACTGCAGGTATGTCCAAAGGCCAACAAAATGCCTATCTGGTATTTGGACAGCGGATGCTCTCGGCATATGACCATGACTAGAAGCCTCATTCAGAACTTTACTCCAGTCGTGAACGGACCGAAGGTCATCTTTGGAGGTTCAGACCGTGGAATTACTAGAGGATATGGTATGATTACTAACGACAATGTATCCTTCTCGGATGTGGCTTATGTCGAAGAATTGGAACACAATCTCATAAGCATAAGCCAACTCTGCGATAAAGGATACATAGTTGAATTCCATGCTGATAAGTGCTTGATAAAATCCGTTGACAATATGGAAACGATTATATCCGGCACTCGAAGCAGGAATATTTTCTGTTTAAACTTCATTTGTATAGATTCCTCTACACCAGTGTGTCTTTTAGCAAAAGATAGTGCGTCTCTTGGTGACCAATGACATAAGAGACTAGCACATATTAATTTCAAAACTATTAATAAATTATTTTCAATGAACTTAGTACGTGATGCCCCAAATGTCAAATGCGTCAAAGATAGACCTTGTCAAGCATGCGTAAAAGGCAAGCAAACAAGGGCTACCTTTAAAAGCATTATTGGCAAAGACTCTAACAGATGTCTCCATCTATTGCACATGGACTTATTTGGTCCACTGCAAATTAGAAGTTTGGGAGGTAAGGACTATACGCTGGTAATTGTTGATGATTACTCGCGCTTTGCGTGGGTGTTCTTTTTGAAACACAAGTCAGATACCTTCGACATCTTTACTAATTTTGTCAGGCAAGTCTAGAATGAATACAACTGCTCTATAGTCAAAATCAGAAGTGACAACGGAACAGAGTTCAAATCTGGGGTCATGACAGAATTCTGTGAAAGCTTAGCTATCTTTCATGAGTTTTCCTCTCCTCGTACTCCACAACAGAATGAAGTGGCTGAGAGAAGGAACAGAACACTCATAGAGGCCTGCAGGACCATGTTGAGTGATGCTTCACTACCGGAGTACTTCTGGGCTGATGCCATCAACACTGCATGCCACGTGCAAAATCGAGCACTCATAAACAAAGACCACGATAAGACACCTTACGAACTTCTAAAAGGCAGGAAACCAACAGTCTCATACTTTAGAATCTTTGGATGTAAATGCTTCGTACTTAATAATGGTAAGTATCATACCACCAAGTTCAGCGAAAAGAGCTTTGAAGGTATTTTTGTAGGCTATAGTAGCCATAGTAAGACATATAGGATATTTAATAGAAAATCCATAGTGGTAGAAGAATCGATACATGTTGTATTTGATGAGACAAGCTTGCTGCAAAGCAATCCGTCTAGTGTGCTCATTGAAGATGCAGGTGAAAGGCTGAAAGAAACTAACTTGGATGAACCGTCTGAAGATAAATGCGAAAAGTTCATTAAGATCACCACTCCAACTCCTATTGGAGAGGCTGATGATCAAAATGAAGAAGTCATGCAAGATGAAGAAATCACTCCAGTGATTGAAGATTATCCAGATGCAAGAACTTTAGAGCTCAGACATCTGAAGGATCACCCCATGGACCAAATCATAGGAGATCCCGGGACGGTGTCAGAACTCGAAGAGGTACAACTAATGAGAATCTTTATTTAAGTTTTCTCTCACAGGTTGAACCAAAGAAGTTTGAGGAAGCAAACTCAGACGCATCGTGGTAATGACAATGAAAGAAGAGTTAAATCAGTTCAAGTGCTGCAATGTGTGGAAACTTGTTCCAAGACCCAAAGGAAAGAACGTCATTGGAACAAAATGGGTCTACAGGAACAAGATGGACGAAGACGGAACTATCATAAAGAACAAGGCCAGACTCGTCGCTAAAGGCTATCGTCAAGAAGAAGGAATCGACTTCGACCAGACATATGCTCCAGTGGCGAGGCTGGAGGCAATAAGGTTGTTCCTATTATATGTTACTTTCAAAGGCTTCACCGTCTATCAGATGGACGTGAAGTCTGCCTTCCTAAATGGTAACATAAAGGAGGAAGTGTATGTGGAACAACCTCCAGGTTTCGTTGATCCTAACTTTCCTGATTATGTCTATTTCCTGCACAAGGCTCTATATGGTCTGAAACAAGCTCCTCGAGCTTGGTATGAGACGTTGTCTAGCTTTCTACTTGAGAACAAGTTCTCAAGGGGAAAGATAGACAAGACATTATTTCTTAGGGAAATTAAAGGCAAGATTTTGCTAGTGCAAATCTATGTCGACGACATTATCATTGGCTCTACAGACAACAACCTCTGCAAAAAGTTCTCAAAACTTATGCAAAGGAAGTTCGAAATGAGCAGTATGGGCGAGCTGAAGTATTTCTTAGGGCTTCAGGTGAAACAATCTGAAGATGGAATTTTCATCTCGCAGACCAAGTTCACCAAAGAGCTAATTAAGAAATTCGGAATGGAGAACGCAACCTCTATGAGGACTCCAATGGGCTCAACTATGTCTCTGGACAAGGATGAAAAAGGGAAACCTTTTGATGAAACCAAGTACAGAAGCATAATTGGATCCCTGCTCTACCTCACTGCTAGTAGACCTGACATAATGTTTTCAACATGTGTCTGTGCTAGATTTCAGGTGAACTCTAAGGAATCTCACTACGCTGCTGCAAAGTAGATTTTGAGATACCTTAAAGGTACACCAAATCTTGGCTTATGGTACCCAAGAAGTAATGACAGCGAACTAATTGGGTTTTCAGATGCAGATTTTGTAGGTAGCAAAGACGACCGGAAAAGCACCTCAGGGACGTGCCAATTCTTTGAAGAAGGCAAATCTCCTGGAGTAGCAAGAAACAGAACTGTGTCGTAATCTCAACGGCCGAGTCAGAGTACATATCTGCAGGCAGTTGCTGCGCTCAGTTACTTTGGATAAGGAATCAGTTCGAAGATTACAACATGAAGTTCCAGAATGTCCCACTGTTTTGCGACTCCTCCAGCGCAATTGCAATAGCCAACAATCCTGTCTCGCACAGCCGGACAAAGCACATCGAGCTAAGGTATCATTTCATCTGGGAGCATGTAGAGCATGGGGACATAGATCTCCAATATGTCTCCACAGACAGGCAAGTTGCAGACATCTTCACGAAGCCGCTGGACGAGACCAAGTTCTCATTCTTCAAAACTGAACTTGGGATACTCAACAAGGAAGATTAGAGCAGTTTGGATATCAAGGAAGCAAAGAAAATTAAAAGGTTAGTCAAAATCTGGTTTTTCAAAGCTTTCTTCCTTCTATAACTCGAATACAACCTGACCTACTCGAGTACTCAAAATATATACTCGAGTACTCAACAGACCTACTCGAGTAGTCCTTTAACTTACTTGAGTAAGACAATTGATGTACTCGTGTAGTACACTTCATCTACTCGAGTGAGTCACTTCTTCTACTCGAGTCATTACAGATTCTATAGACCTACTCGAGTAACTCCTATAGACCTACTCGAGTAACTCTCTATATACTAGAGTACTTCCCTTTTCCTCTTGTGTAGATGCCTCTTGGCTTTCAAATTTTCCCGTGCCGCCTTTCCTTGTAAATTATTTTCTTCTAGATGATTAGACTTAAACCTAGGGTTTTATAAATTTGAAATTTCAAATATCACTCTACACGAAATCCTTTCCATTCACTAGAGTACCCATTCGCCGCTTCATCTCGACTCGAGAAATTGCAGAGCAGCGACTCTTCCTCTTCCCCGCGACAGAATTTCTTCCCATTTTTCTGGATCATGGTCGCTTCTCCAAGATTGGTGTAGGATCGAAACTCGTTACCGCCAGGATTGCCGAGCTTTCAGACGATTTCCACAACTTGCTCATTCTTCTAGATACCGCAGGGCTTTCCTTCATCCTGCAAGAGCCCTGCCGGATTCTCTTCCCAGAAGTAGCCGAATTCTTTTCAAATCTGAAGGTCAAGCGACATGGACTCGTTCTGAAATCAAAGGTGAAAGGTTTGAAAATTAAACTCACCAAGACCTCTGTCTCTCAACTTTTCCGATTGCCGCTAGTTGACGAAGAAGATCACCTAGATGCTGAAGACTCTGATAGAACAGCCCTATTCTGTGGCATTTCGGCTGAAGCTCAGTACTTCAAAAGGTCAGACATGAACGCAGAAGGAAAATTTCTGGTTGACGTTATTGGGAAGATCTTACTGTGCAAGACCAACTCCATAAAAGACATTCCATCGTATTTTTTCGACATAATGCAAGCCATTGTCTGCCGCAAGAAATTCCAATTTGGTATGCTGATTCTGGATAAAATCAAGGACAGTTTAAAATCCCCCAAATACGCCAGAATAATCTCTCTGCTCCTCCGTGAAACAAATCCCCAAGTTTTCAACCTCTCCAAAGGGACCCCTCTTCACCACATGAAGAAGGTCTCCATCTCTTCCATTCAGAGATGGGAACTCAAGCTGAAGAATCATGCCCAAGCTGCAAAGATTTCAGAAGTTCCAGAGGTTCCAGCTCTAGAGGACAGGACTCCATCTCCCTCTCCTCATCATGTGGCCAGCTCCTCTGGTGCACTAAGTGAGGGGGAGCCTGCTCCTTATAGCCAAGTCAGGCAGCCCTCTCCTCAGCCAGTAATTTCTTCCCTACCTCATACTCCACAAAGTCCAGCAACTCCCTCAGATGAGATACCTCCAGAATCTCTTCTCTCAACAGCTGCTGCCATAGATGCTATGATTGCAGAGCTCTCTGAAGAAGTGATGCTTATTCCTCCTCTATCTCCTCCAGCTCCATCCTCTGAATGTCACAAGGACCCCACTCCAGCACAGTCTCCTGAACATTCTCCAGCCAGAACTCCAGCACAATCTCCTGCTGCTCTCAAAGAACAACAAGACACAATTCTTATTTCTGATGAGCCCTCTCCAGAGCTAGCAGAAGCTCCTCTCAGAAATCTAGATTTCTCTCTCCCTCAGGTTACAGAAGAAGGGGTTGCTCTCATTCCTACCACCAGAGCTCACAGCTCTGTGATCATTGAAGAAATAGCCCCTTGGGTAGCTCCTCCTCTCCCTTCTGCTGCTCCTCATACTGCTGCTGTTACAGTCTCTTCCTCCTCAGATTTGCTGCAACAAATTGCACTTCTTCTTCAAGAACAAAGAAATTATTTTGATACTTCTCTAAAGATTGTAACTGACAAGGTAACTGCTCTCGAGACTGAGATGAGCAGAGGCTTTGCTGAAATTCAGCATAATACTGACAAGCTTAAATACTTATTTCAACTTGGTGGCAAAGCCCTAGACCACACTATCACTAGTGTTGGAAATGTTATGGAACAGGGTGTTACCCTTGCAAACAATCAGATAGAGCTAGACAAGAGAAATGAAGCTAACAAAATGAAAATCTATGAAGAAGTTGGTCTTTTCAAAGAAGATGTTATAACCCAGCTATCTGTTGAAATCAAAAAAGGGGAGAGATTGATCAAAGAACTCAAAGAACAGGTAGAAAAGTCAGCTGCTCAGAAGTCAGATGTATGGGAAGCTCATGTGAAGACAATTCATGATGATGTGCTAGCACAGATACAGAGTGTCAAATTTCATACCTATGACACTGCTGTCTGGATGCACAATCAGATTCTGCCAGACTTTGCTGTTGACCCCAACATCATTCCTCATCATTTAAACCCTCTAGCTATAGATGTCTCTGCCCCAGCTGTTCCTCTGCAACCTACTTTCTCTCCCAGGCCTGGAGACACAGTTGCCCCTCCAGACACCTATGCTCAAGACTGGGAAGAAGATCCTGCAGATATATTCCTCAAAGCTCCTCCAGAGATCAAAACCTACAAGAAGAAAAGGACGTATGGTGAAGGCCCCTCTGCTAGCAAGGCTGCTCCTACTAAAGCCACTGAACACGCTGAAGTTTGGTCTCCAACCTCCAAGTCCCTGATTTTAGAAACTTTCAGATTAGTTATGGAATTCCATGAGAGCAGGAACATTCATTACAACTCCTCTGAATGGGAACTTTATGAGAAGTTCATGACAAAAAGAAGAATCTATGACATAGAATATGGGAGGAACAACCCTGCAGCCCCTCCTAGGCCTCCCAAGTACTATCCAAAACCTGTTGGGTATTGCATCCACAATCACCTGGATTTGAGGAAGTCATCTGTCAAGCTAAGATGAATTCACAATGTATTTGATGGAACCTCTTAAATTGTGCTTGCAGTTCTTCCACGCTAAGTGCACACCAATGTCAGGGTGCAGTAGGTCAATATACACGGATCTGCACGACGTAATCCCTCATTGAGCAGATCAGTGTGTTGGCCTACGTGTACTCTCTCTATTGGAGTGCACTTATTTTCAAGTACAGGGCCATGTTTATGCAAGAGAAGACAAGGAGCAAGGATGGGTCAAGGAGCAGCACTTGGGTGGAAAGATGAAAATCCGTCTAAGTATAATTCGACGAGAATCACCAAGTGATTCTCGTCGATTCGGCGAGAATCACTAGTGATTCTAGCCGAATCGTCGAGAATCATTAGTGATTCTCGCCGACTCCTTCCGGCTACCCCAAAACCGTGCCAAGTAAGATTCGGCGAGAATCACTAATGATTCTCGCCGAACCCGTCGCTGAGCAGGTCATTAATACCAAGGGAAAATCGTTGAGAATCAACAAGTGATCCGTCGAGAATCACCAGTGATTCTCGACGAATCGTCGAGAATCGTTAACTGATTCTCGCCGATTCGTCGAGAATCACCAATGATTCTCGACGAATTTTACTTGTCGTTTTCTCTGGATGGTGCTGGACCGGTTTCTGCCGCTGGACTAGTTTGAACCGGATTTCGGGGGTCTACATGTGGGACCCACAACGGTCAAATTGAATCGATCTACAGTATATATATACGGGTATTTTGAACAGTAAATGGACTGAGAAAAGAAACACGCGAGCACGGAAAAACCCTAAGTCGCCGCTTCCGCTCCGCTCCGCCGCCGCCGCTCGCGTCAAGTGGTCGCCGCTGTTGATCGTTTTTCTTCCCGATCTCCGGCAACAGAAGCTTAGCAAAGCTTGAGTCTCACGCGTCTATCCAGAGATCCCTTGTCTCTCGATTTGTTGATCGGGAAAAACTTCCCATCCGAATCGATCGAGACGACCGATCCTCGTATGACCGTTGGTAGACCTAGCTTGCTTCTCTACGAAGATTGGATCTCTATTTTCAGCAGCCGCTCATCATCATAGCCGCCGATCCCGAAGCTAGCCGTCGCTCGTGTTGCCGCCGCCGGTTCCGGGGAGATCCTCTCCAAGAGAGACCAAGGTTGTAGACTCTTCGTTGACTTCACGAACACGTCGTCGAACGAAGAGGAACACCGTAGTCTCCAAACGAAGTTTGTATCTCGTGTACATTCTATATTTACTTTTGTTGTAAAGGAACGTTTGTTCCGTGTTGTAAGGGTTGGGTGCAACCCGTTTTGTGGGAGTGTTGACTCTCACGTGTGGAAGGGTTCCTTCCGATAGTGCAGGGATTGGATTTCAATCCTGTTGGAGAAGAGACCGAGTCGTCCCTTGTTGGGAGATAGGTCGAAGGGGGAAAGTGGATGTACCCAAGTCGGGGAACCACTATAAGTTGCCTGTGTATTCTGTGTGCTGTGATTTTTATTTTTATTGTGCAGGTACATTCGTAAATTCCGCAAAAGCGCTACACGTCACCTATTCCCCCCCCATAGTTGCACATAGTTGACACTAGGTGGACTTTCAAAACCCTATTGCTACCAGAGAAGACAACAAGAGAAACTGGACAGACAGAATCAAGGCTGATCTTCAAGGATCTTTGAGAGGGTGGAATGATTGACTGTAGAAATCAAAATTTTGGATATTCTTATTTATATAATTCTAAGTTTTTGCTCTTATTATCCTTTATCATAGTCTATTGCTTGCTTGCACATTTTCTACTTAGCTTCTTTTTATGTCTATAATTCACCTTAGTGTAAAGGGTTCTGACTTCAACAAATAGAGGGAGATTGTTGGGAACTATGTCCACATTAACCCAGATTTGATGAAGTCACCCTGGAACTAAGATGAATTAGGTTGTATTTGATGTTTTGTTTGAGTTATGTGTTTGCAGGACTCCACTGGGAAGTGTAGACCAATGTCAGTCTACAATGGGTCACCAAACACAGGACCACACAGTGTAATCCCATATTGTGTTTTCCAAAGTGTTGACTCATGTGTAGTCTCTCTATTGGGATACACTTCATATTCAAGCTATAGGACTGTGTAAAGACTTGGTGCTGATTCCCTTCTAGTAGAAGAAGAAAATTGCTGACAGAAATTTTTATAAGTATTTCTCTCGAGTAGGTCCTTAACTACTCGAGTAGATTGCTTGAGATATACTCGAGTGAAACTTCTGCATACTCGAGTAAGAAAATTTTTCCTCTCGTGAAGTTAAGTAAAACACTCGAGTAGTTCATTGACATACTCGAGTAGCTTACTTAACTACTCGAGTAGATCATTCTTCCTACTCGAGTTGCCCATAATTCAGGTTCCAAACTTTTCTAAGTAAAACACTCGAGTAGTCCAAGTCATATACTCGAGTAGCTCATTCTCTCTCGAGTAGTTCATAATCGAGTAGTATATTCTTCCTGTTCCAGATTCTTTTTTCCCAGAATTTTTCTAAGTCATTTACTCGAGTAGGTACTTTATATACTCGAGTAAGTCTCGACACTGTGTCGAGTAACAATCTTCTCTGTGTCGAGTAGTTAAGATATACTCGAGTAAGTCTTTCATATACTCGAGATAACTTTCTTTCCTCTCGAGTAGTTCAATCTAACTACTCGAGTAGTTGTTTTTCCCATGTGCAGAATATCTCTAAGTGTTTATCTCGAGTAGTTCCTCTAACCACTCGAGTAGTTCAATTCTGCCTACTCGAGTAGTATAACTTGTACTCGAGTAGCTCTACTCCCTCCCGAGAAACTTTTCTGTGTACTCGAGTAGATCTTCTAAAGTACTCGAGTAGTTGACTATACATACTCGAGTAGTTTTCTTCTACATACTTGAGTAGTCATGATCTATATACCCGAGTAAAATTTCTTTGCTTACTCGAGTAGTCCTTGACCTACTCGAGTAGTTTTATACATACTCGTGTATATGACTTCTTTTTCCCTGAAATTTCTTCTAAGTCCAGATTTGACAGAATTTCAAATTCCGTGACATGATTGGTACACATGTCCGTCATTAAAACCAATTATGACCGTTATTAGTACTCCTATAAAAGGACTTGTCTAATCGACAAACCCTAATGAGAAAACAGATCTTTCAAGAAGAAAATTCCTCTGAGTTTTGCAGCCGTCGCTTTCCAAAATAATCGCTATTTCCTCTATCTCTCTTCACGGAATGAAAGCCGTCGCTGCCGCTGTTCTTCTCCGCCAAGGGTTTCGATCTTCAGAGGAAATAGAGAGAAAAAGCTCTCCAGATCGAGATCGATTTTCACATACTCATCTTCTGTCCGATCGTGGAAGCAAGGAGTTCAGATCTACTGTTGCCGAGAATCATTCTTCAACTTTTCTGATAAAGCCGAACGCCAAGAAGAAGATTCCAGTCCCTGTTTCATTTTCAGATCTGAACCAGACAATATTACTGTTTGTATTTCTTCAATACTTGTACTTTATTTCTGTAGGAGAAATTTTCTCCGAGTGTAGGAGTTTTTCACTCTGAGTTTGTAGGTAGGTGTTTCTTCCGAGTTGTAGATCCAGTTGGATTGGATTGAGATTGTACGAACTTTGTTCCGAGGGTAGGATTGTTTTTCAATCCGAGATAGTGGAGTAGCTGAGTCTAGTTCGTTGCTAGATCGGTGAGGGAAAGTGGATGTACCCAAGATCGGGGAACCACTATAAATCTTGTCTCGTCTATGATATTTTAGTAGATAGATCTGTGCTGTGTTCTAAGATTTTTTATTCCGCAAAAGACGCACAACTCACATATTCACCCCCCTCTAGGTGATTTAAGTTTACAACTATTATATTTCATATATGATAAGGATCTATGGTGTGTATGACCAAGTTATGAATGTATGATATGCATGCGTTTTATAATTCATACAAGTATAACTCACACACACGACTCTGTGATCACAGACCTTTAGTTCCCACTTTTTGGAGCTAGCATCACTCTCTGATACCACCGCTGTGGCTACGACAGCAATGGAGCGGGCATCTCCACTCCTAGGTGGGTATACACACTACCAGGCCTAAACCTCCCATATGTCTCTATACGCGTCCTAGGTGCACTCTAGAGTCTCTGCGTACTAATTGTTGGCTACCTACCAGTATTTTTGGTCGAGTGTGCATTTTTGGGGATTGTCCTCCACACCGTAGTATAAAATGACCCACTGGCCCCTCAAACCCTCACACATCGCCAGAGTCACCGTATTGCCATCGGTGTGATGATTGGCCCAGTACTGCATGACCCGCCACAAGTTTATGCACATGCAAGATATTCCAACCCGAGCCTCCAGCTCGCAGGACCAAACTTGTCCTGATATCAAACTCCCGAGCCTCCAGCTCGCAGGACCAACCTGTCCCGAAACCCTCCAACCCATCACGGGTGAGATTTCAAATCAATGCCTTAGTTCTGAATCCCTCCAATTCTTCACGGGTGAGATTGCACATCAATGCCTTAGTTCTGAATCCCTCCAACCCTTCAGGAGTGAGAATGTTACCATGTTCTCTTAGCCTATTAGACTACTCTTGTCTAATGTTTGTTATACCTAGCAATTTAGGGTTAATCCCAGGATTGCCCAGGGCATGCCCGGTGAAGGGCTCTTGGGGGCATTAGGAACTACGATGGGCTGAAGCCCAAAGCTCCCTTTCTCAAGGATATTTATTTTTATTAATGTCTACCCATGATCCATACCCAGCTCTTGTTGTTACTCTGTAACGAACCTAATGACTTAAGTTATTATTGGGGAATCGACGGTCTTCCGTCGGTCTTCGTTCTTGCTACTGTCCTTGGGGTCTTGCACTCTATCACTCGATACTATAAAGTGACCTACTAGACACCAATCATGGTTTGTCTTCCCAATATAGTTATCAACTCAACCTACCATCGTATCCCCTGTGGGTCCCAGTAATAAGTGCTATATTTTGCTAAACGCACCCATGACCTAATGTTGACCCGTATGACGTGTTTTCCAAACTCTTGGGTCAAATGACCCTAATTATTTATCATGGTTGTTATGACGTATGATAATGATCGATCTAGGTTCCATTATTTTTCTAAGGGATTAAGGGCCTAAATTAATTCTTTTAATTGTGCGACCAGGATCACCTTGAACATGATGTACTACATATAATGGTTCAACCTACCTAAGGAATTTACTAGGCATCCCATGAGGTTAAATATCACTGTCTATCAGGTTTCATAATTTTCCCATGCAAATTTCTATATCTTACCCATGTAATATTAAAATCCCAATTTCACCACTTTCCAAATAAAGTACATCAACTACACAACCAAAAATTATGAGAAAATTACTGAGTATTCATTTTGATATAATAAAGGTAAATACAGAATTTACAAATCTTAAACAGTGATTTGACCTAACTTATATCCATATGGACAAAATTACCAAAATGTCATTATTATGGTTTTTCAGCATATAGAGACATCCAAAAATTCTCAATTAATTTATCAGGGATTTAATCACAAAAATAAAATACTGTTAATTTTTTCATAATATTTAAACAGAAATTTCCCTTATTTTTAAATAATTTCCAAAAGGGGCAAAATGGTAAAATCTACTTAAAATCCAAGTAAACATTATTAAACAGTCTCATAAATTTTTTCAGAGATGAACTATGTCCTACTAGAGCTTGTGTCAAAATTTTAGAATTTAATGAATTCATTTGCCCTATTTTCCAAATTTATTTCCTAACTAGGCATATTTTCCAATAATTCCAAATAATGAGATTTTTGATCCCAAAAATCCCAAACTTCCCATGGGTGGTATATTATAACCCTATGAGCTTCTTTCCATAGTTTCATGGACATGCAATGGTCCAATTGGGCTAAATTTCCATTTTTCTATTTTTATTATTGACACCCCAAATTTGAATATGCCAATCTCATGCATGTGGGATTTCCCAAACATGCAGAGGTCATAATGACCTGAAATCTCTACCATGGCTTTATCTTGACCTAATGAACATCCCACCCAAATTTGGGGCATTTGGAGTCATATGTCTCCAAAAAATACACTTAATTTAGTTATTAGTATTTCACCAAATACTATAGAAAAATTCTGACCAAAAATTCTTATTTTTGGTCAGAGACTAGGTTTACCCCTAACACAAGTCTGACCAAAATTTCAGGTCATGGTGACTTATGGTTTGTCTTGGGCATTTATTTTAAGATTTGCCCTAGCCTAGGACCAGTCTTGGTAGAATGGTTCTACAAGGAGTTCTACTGTACCAAAATATGATTTTAGGGTGTCATTTTAAAGGTACGGTCAAACCGTACATTTTCATGTTGATAGCTACCTCTGAATATGTTGGAACCCTAGTTCTGATTTGGGCAAGGATCACTATTAGGTTCTTTTAGATTGATCAATCATGTATAGCAAGGGTCATGGTTGTGTCCTAGAGTCTAGGCCAAGTCCTTAGAATCAACATCACATGGACCACCCATCAACATACTGCCAGAGACTCAAGCAATTGTGTCGACACTTCGTAAAGGCTGTGTCGACACTAGAAGCCAGATTGTGTCGACACTAGAAGCCAGATTGTGTCGATACACAAGACTTGTGTCGACACACAGAACATCTGTCGACATCAATTGTGTCGACACCAGAACCCAGATTGTATCGACACACAGGACTTGTGTCGACACACAGAACATCTGTCGGCATCAACTGTGTCGACAGCAGAAGCCAGATTGTCTCAACACACAGGACTTGTGTCGACACACAGAACATCTGTCGACAACAATTGTGTCGGCACCAGAAGCCAGATTGTGTCGACACACAGGACTTGTGTCGACACATTCCACAGAAGATATGTCAAGAAGTTAAAGAAGAACTGTGGACTTAGCTCGACGAACTCCAAGCTCAGGTCGACGATCGCTGAACTCAAGACAGCTCGACGAAATAAGAAACTGAGCTCGACGATCTGCGAGCTCCGGTCGACAATTTCTGTTCTCTGTTCGACGAATACATACTTGGTTATTTCCATCCTTTTATCCCTTTCCTACTGTAATAATTCCTGAGTAATTAATACTAAAATATTCTCTGAATATTACCGTTAGACGGAGCATTAATTATGGTCTTCTCCAGGATTATTGCTTGCCGTTTTTTCATGGGACAGTTAGGGAAACTCAATCAATGCAAAACATTCTCCAGGCTGTCAGCATTGAATGCAAAAGAATTTCAAATTTCAAAAGCAAACTTATTTGGAAAATATAAAAGAGATTTTCTCTTTTCCTGAAGAGAAGATCGACAAGTCAGGAAGAGAGCAATTAGTCTTCAATAAGGATTTCTCTACCTCTATCTCGGCAGAACGTTGATACACAGATAGAGAAATCTGATACAAACATACAAGATCTAGACCAGAAGAATATCAGCAATCTGAAGAAGAAGAACATAAAATCAAAATCAAGAGTCTTCTTCCTTCTACACTCCTGGACACTTCAAAGGACAACAAATCCTCTATCTGCCAAGAAGTTCCTGTACTTTGTCTAGTCAAAGCTGAAAGACTGAAGGCCTATCACCTTGAAGCAAAGCTCCATCTTCCTGAACCATTCAACATCTCAAGGGGAGCCTTTTGCTAACATCATATCCACTTATGACTTCTTACTTGTAACTTGAGAAAGAGAAAACAAAATCATCTCTCATCCCCCCACTGTATAATGAGTTCTTAACTCCCTTCAAAAGTTATTTCTGGTTGCAAGTCACCTGATCAAAAGACTTGAGGATTGGTTTTTAAGCACTTGATCAAAAGCTCATTGGTGGCATTCACCTGATCAAAACCTGTAGTGGATTCCTACCAGGGTGGTAGAAGAGTGGATGTACCCAGTTAGGGGGAACCACTATATATCCTTATGTCTTCTGTGTTGCTTGCTCTGTTCTTTACTTTTGTGCTGTGATTTTCTTTTCTGAGAATATAGATATAACTCTAACTAGTGCAAGTTAAGATATATCTCTAGCTTTCAATTGGTATCAGAGCGGGTTATCTTGGTTGTATAGGCTAACACCTGAACCAAAATGATCTGATAGATCTTATACATCTTTAGAGTTTATCATGGCACAAAATGAAGATTTTTCAAGCACCAGACCTCCTATATGCAATCTTGATAAGCTTGCACTATGGAAGACCTGGATTAGGTTTTATATGAACTCCATTGATGAAAATATTTTTAATTCCATTTTGACAGGACCAACTCAACCTCAGGAAACAACAAGTATCAATGTTGTTCCATCATCTCAATGGACAGATGCCCAGAAAAGGCTAAAGATTGCTGATGCACAAGCAATGAACATTCTTGCACAATCAATGTCTGATGACATTTTTCAATAAGTTGCTGAATGTTCATCTGCAAAATATATATGAGACTCCCTCACAGCAATGGTTGCGGGACTCCCTCACAAATAAACAGTTTGCTGATATTTTCACTAAGCCCCTAGATGAAGCGAAATTTAATTTCTTTAAGTTTGAACTTGGCATGTTAAATCTAGAATAATTAATGTATACATAAAGAGTGATGAAAATAAGAATAAAATATTAGTCAGTAATTAAGTTTACTCACCAAAATATCAAGGAAAGACCTCAAAGTGTCCAGTATCTATAATTCTGAAAACACAAAAGATTGACTGAGTCAAGAGTTGTATCGAGACATCAAAGAAAGTGTCGAGACATCAAAGAATGTGTCGAGACACTAAAGTAAGTGTCGAGACATAAAAAGGTGTCGAGACCCTAAGGTATATGTCGAGAGACATTATCCTTGTGTTGACTTGTGTCGACACATCCCGACAGATAATTTTTCCTGTGCCGACACTAGGTCTTTTCCTAAAAATTTGAAACAGTTTAAATGGAGCGCGCCTTTTCAAATTCAGGAGAGCCTATATTATAAATAGGGTATGAGAATAGGGGTCGACTACGACTTCTTGAGATCTTGAGAGTTTGATTTCTGAGTGTCGAGACCTAGAACTTTATTTTGTCGACATACCTCTTTCGATTTCTTCACTCTCATGGCACCCAAAAGTAACGATAACATCTTCGAAGGTTATGAACTTGTCTGAAATGGATTCAACTCGACATCTGAAGAAATTAAGAATGTAATAACCCTAGTCACTGACGTAAGATTGGACTATCTGCTGTCAGAACCTTCAAATATCTGGAAACGAGAGGTTCTTGAATTCTTTTCCAATGCTCATCTCGACTCAAACACAAAAAAGTTTAAGTCCAAAGTGAATGGAACAAAGGTCAAAATCACAACTAGAAGACTGGCCAAGATATTTCACTTGCCAAGAATTGATCAAGAAGATGACTTAGATTCTGCCAAGACTGCAGAAGCTTGGAGTGGTGTGGATTGGCCCCAACCACAAAGCTTGGAAGCACCCTGGTGAGGAAGGGGATGAATACTCATGGCAAATTTCTGTCAAAGATAATGGGAAAAATGTTGTTATGCAAAATAGGAGAACATGACAGAATCTCTGCTCAAATGTTTGAGCTGATGACAAGAATAATATTCAAAGTGAAGACCAATTGGAGCGAAATTGTCTTTGATAAAATAGCAGAGAGCATCAAGAAGCCCAATATGGGAAGGATTATAAGCCTCTATTTGGTTCAAGCACTTCCTGATAGTCTCACTCTCAAAATTGGATCTAAGATCAATCACATGAGATTTCTAGCAAGATGGGATAGAGTATTAATAAAAGATACACCAGTACTAGAGAAGAAGAAGAAAGTAGTGGTTGTGGAAGAAGAATCTTCTAGTGATTCTGAAGAACAAGGAAGATCCAGCACAGAAAATCATGATCATACAGCACCAAAAAATTCTCCAAGGACCTCTCCTGGTACTGGAGATCAAGTGCAGGGGGAGACAATACCAGAGAAGGATCACATTGAGGGGGAGAACCCTAATGATCTTCCAGACTTAAAAAATGTTCCTGCATAAGATGTGCAAATGTCTGATAAAGAGAATGAGAATGCAGTCTCTAAGGAGACTGAGGAAGAACTTCCTATGAATAAAGAAGCTGATATCCGGGGGAGATATAGGATACACTCCCAAATGATCATTATTATGATGCTTCAGCAAAACTAGAGGATGAAACCATGGAGGAACTCAATCTTCATGAAGTTGGTGTAATGGTTGAGGGGGAGATAACAGATCTGGCTCGAAACACTGAAGGAGATAAAGTGCCTACTTCAGTTGAAGTTGTCAGTTCTTATGATTTTGATGAGAAGGAAGCCTCTCAGCTCAAGAAAAGGAAAATTGAGGACCTTAGGTAAAGGAGTAGGAGCTATAAAAAGACAATTCAATCTGGAACAACATCAGCTCCTCCTCTGGATTTCAGCTAACTATTGGTTCAAATGCAAATAATGTTAGATCAACAAAGGAGTCAATTGGAAAAATATGCAGATGAAAGCACTAAGGAGTTACTGTTCCAGTTGGCACAAGATATCAAATCCATTAGATTTGAAGAGAATCTGTTGAAGAAGGATGTGACTGACTTCTTCCAAAGAGGAGCAAATGTTATAGTCTACCTTGCTCAACATCAGGAGTCGAAGAAAAATCTAGATAAAATAGTTGTTAAACAAGGATATGTCCTTGAAAACCAGAGAAGAATGAATGAAAACATGATTGTAATGCATGATACTTCACTAGTAAAGCTAGCTGAGCAAACTACAGCTCTGAAGACAAAGATAGGCTCTGCCTCCAAAGATATTGAATCTCAGCTCTCTACTCACACAGCCTCTTTGGTTAAGGAAGCCAAGTCTTTTGGCAAAGAACTAGATGATCACTTGCTCAAAGTGAAGAATCATTTGTCCTCAGGGCTTACTCATGTAGATGGCCAAGTCAGATTTCATAAAAATGACTTAAGGGATCATGCAGAGAGATAAGTCATAAAGGGGGAGAGAATAATGATAAAGTCAAGCTCTGAGCATGCTATTTGGACCTCCAATAACATCAGAGAAAATCTAGGCTTTCCTCCCATAAAGTATGATGAAGATCAAACAGCTGAGTCTGGCTATCAACCAGCTCAGTTTAAGGCTATTCAAACTGCAGTACAGTCTATACATAGTCCTCCACCACAAGTTCAAAATGTAGTATGTGAGGAGTTGGAGATGGCTGCTTCTCCCTTACTCAAAGAAAAATAAGCTCAATTATCTAAGAAGAGATTCAGTGATCAGGCTGAAGCAAAGCCAGATTTTGAGCAGTGGAGTCCAACTTCCAGATCTATTATACTCACTGCATGGAAAGCAGTTAAAAACAAAATATCTGACAGGGGAAAATAGTACTCAGAACAAGAATGGGTCAAGCATACAAAGCAACAGGAGATCATTTATAAATTCAGGAATGATCTGAAGGCAGGAAAGATCTCAACTGATTCTATAGAGCCCAACAAGTATTTCTCTAAGCCATATCATTATTTTGAAAGACAAAAGCTTAAGAAAGAAGAGATTTTGAAGGTTGTTGAAGACAAGCTGCCTGAAGTTAAAGCCAAGATACAATCAGGAAAAAACATTGTCATCAAAGAGCCAAAACAATCTTAGATTATTTCTCTTTTTTAGAAACTATGTAATTTTGTAATAGTACATTTTAAATTCAGAACTGTTTAAACACTGGCAAAAATGAAATGAACAAAATTTATTGACTCTTTACTATTTTTGTCTCGTTGGTTTCATTTGTTTAGAATTTCTGTCACAGTACTTAACATTTACATCATAATTATCTTATTTTGGTATTATGGTGTATATCATTGAATTGGGGTTATGACTTCTCCAAATAGGGGGAGATTGTTGGGTACATTGGAAATAAAGTACTTGATTTGAAAAAGCCCTTTCGACTCAATGATATACACAAGTATGTATTTGATGTATATTTCAGTTCACGCATGCAGGTTAGTCTATGTCATATTGGTTGGACAGGTGGTCTAAGTGACATTGACAGGTGGACTCAAAGAAGCTGACTGGAAAGACAGTGATAGTGAAGAAAATTGACTAAGTGCACAAGCGTCGAGTGAAGTCAGTTCACTTAACGTCATGCAGCTAATAGTGTTGAGTGAAGTCAGGATAGTCAAAGCCCAGCAAGTTGTAGTGTAGAAGAAATGACTACGTACAAAAGTGTCGACACACTTCACAACTATGTCGACACCTTTGTAGGAAAAGTGTCGACAGATCAAGTCAACTGTGTCGAGACAATTCAGTTATCACGACGCCTTGAAGATCAAGACAGCAGTGTCGACACATCAAATCAGCTGTGTTGAGACAATTTAGTTCTCTCGACACCTTGAAGTTTCAAGAAAGCAGTGTCGAGACAAGTCAGATATCTCGACACCTTAAAGCTCAGGACAGTAGTGTCGAGATAATACAACTATCTCGACACAATGAAGAACTGAAGTGCAGACTTAAATATGTCGACACCCAGCATACTGTAGTGTTGAGACAATTCAATTATCTCGACACAGAGAAGATTTAAAGCAGATGTCAACACCCAGCAGACAGTTGTGTCGAGACTGCTAAGATGTCTCGACACCTTGCAGTTTATACTAAGTATTATTGTGTCGAGACACTTGGGACTTCTTGATACTTATGATTCTAAAGTTGTATAGAGTCAACATAGAAGTGTCAAGTCAAGTCCAAAGTGTCATGTCCGCTACAGTAACTTGATATCTCATCAGAAACTATCTGAAGGAAGACTTAGAGTATGATGTCATAATGATGATGTCATCAATCAGAAGCCAACTAGTGAAGGCTATAAATAGAGGGGTCGTCTATACATAATCGAACAATCAGACAAATCAATCAATTCACTCATTCTGATTTCTTCTATGTCGGAGGAGGGCGACAACTGCAAGAAGAAGCAAGACGCATGTCTTCAAGAAAGTCTTCTGATCCTTTCAAAAAGTTGATTAGAGGATTAAAGTGGATCTGTTCTACAAGTTCTTCAGCAAAATCAAGACAATCATCATCGAGAACATTGCAGATCCAGTGAAGAATCATTTCAGCCAGTCTGCTTGCCAAGAATCAATCTCGTGCTGCTGAATTGAAGAATCTAAATTCTCAGATAAGTCAGATCTTAGAGTCGTTGTTTTCTGAGATTACTTTCATTCTCATTTTCATCATAATTCTGTAAGATCTCTTTGAGATCTGAGTGGGTAGAAGATATATTCTCTGAGTTGTAAGCCTGATTTATAAAGGCTAAGGTAGGGTTCTTGAGGGTTCTGAGGTAGGTGATTTGTGTGGGATCACTGAGGTGTAATACTTGTATAGTCTGAGGTAGGGTTCTTGAGGGACCTGAGGTAGGAGATTGGGTGGATCTCTGAGGCATGACCGGTGGGTATGAGTTGTAGGTTTCTTAACAGTAACTGAGCCTGTAAGATCTGTTGATCTGAGTTGAATAGGATGAGATATAACCTTATCTAGCATATTGCTAGTGATGAAGAAGGGGGAAAGTGGATGTACCCTAGATAGGGTAACCACTATAAAATCATTGTGTTATGTGGACTGCTTGTGTTGTGTTCTTGTGAATATTTATTTTCAGTATCTGCTGAATTTTTAGTATAGGTGACAAAGAAATTTAAAAGACACATATTCACCCCCCTCTAGGTGATTAACTACCCAAAGATTTATCTTTCATAGACCACCAAGGACACCTTTGCAGAGGAGCTCTGACTACCTTCTCTCTCCTTTGACTAGCTTTGGTTGGCAAGAGTTCCAACTTACTGATCACTGTGGTTTTCGGCTGGTTAATCGGGATCTCCATTGGCCCTCCAGGGTGCTTTTCTCATCATTGACTTGGGAGGGGAAGCTGTTGGGTACATTGGGAATTGTGTACCTGATTTGGAGAAGCCCTTTTAACTCAATGTTATACACAAATTTGAATTTGATGAATGTTGAGTTTAATTGTGCAGGAATAATAATCTAAGTACAAAAGTGTCGAGACACTAGACAAGTGTCGACACCTTTGTAAAGGTTTTGCTGAGACAAGGAATCAAGCAGTGTCGACACTCGGGACTAGTGTCGACACCCTTATTCAAGTAGTGCTGAGACAGGAAGAAAGCTATGTCGACACACAGAACTTGGGTCGACACTATGAAACAAGAAAGCAACTGTGTCGAAACTCAGGACCAGTGTCGACACACTTTACACAATTCGTGTCGAGACTGAAAGCAACTGTGTCGACACTCAAGACTAGTGTCGACATACTTTACTCAAGTTATGTCGAAGCCTGAATGCAAGCAGTGTCGACACTAGGACTTGGGACGACACCATTAGACAAGAAATCAGCTGTGTCGACACTCAGGACTAATGTCGACACATTTTACTCAAGTTGTGTCGAGACAAGAAGCAAGCTGTGTTGAGACACACAGATTAGTGTCGACATCACTATAATAGAAGTGTCGACGCCAAGGACTGGTGTTGACACAATCAAAGTACAGAACTGTCTACACCCTCTTGTAAAAGCTTTCTAAACATAATTTCTTCTAAGCACAGAATTCAAAGTCTGAAGTTCTGACAGCTGTCAGAACTGTCAGATGTCAGTGAATTAGCCGGGCAGCCGGTTACCTTTGCCAAAGCCTGTATAAGGAGATCAACTTAATAGAAAATATTAAGAGTGATAATTCTTATTCTTCTCAACAAGTCTGTCAGATCAATTCTGTAGAATTCTGAAGGTGGAAAGATGGCAAATCGATGATCAACTTCTATCTTTTCCAGCTAAGTTCAACCCTAACTTCTCCTTCAAGAAGCTTTGAAAAAGCTAAGAAGGATTGGATCATATTCTTCACAGCAATGAGAAGATTTCACATCAAGATTTGATCAAGAAGAAGTCACCAATCTATTTTTTTCTGGGTGACATTTCTAAACACAAAATACTTTTTGATATTATAATTTTGGTAAGATATATTTATAGATCTGAGAGTAGGGGATTAATTTTTCTGAGTTGTAAGCCTATATTATAAAGGCTGAGGTAGGGTTGTGTGCCTAAGGTAGGAGAATGGGAAATTTCTCTAAGCTGTAGGAACAGGAAGGTTCTGAGGTTGTAGGGCAAGAGTTTGCCAGAGGAGTAGGAGTGAAGGTGCACTCTAAGGTAGGATTTTTGGAGAGGAATTTGAGTTGTAGGATCTTGAATATTTTAGGTAGGACATTGCATTGTCTGAGTTGTGAGCCAGCTGGGCTCAGATGTGTAAGATTTGAGGATCTGAGGAAAAGAAAGAAAAGTTTGACCGAATCTAGTTCATTGTTAGATAGACAAAGAGGGAATGTGGATGTACCCATAAATTGGGTAACCACTATAAAACTGTGTGTGATGTGTTGTGCTGATTTGTTGTGCTGTAACTGTTATATTTAGATTCATTCTGGTTTTCTTGAATGTTGTGATTGGATTTATTCACTCTAAGTAAATTTATGTGATTTAAAAGTAGCCAAGATTTAAATTGGACCTATTCACCCCCTCTAGGTCACTCATTATCCTAAAACAAACATCTTACAATTGGTATAATAGATCTAAGAATATATATCACTGTATTGGAAGGACCTTTCATACCCATGAAAATGTCAGTTTTTGATGCCAATATAAAGACACCTAAGACTTATATGGAGATGGACAAGGATGAGATAATTCTAGCCTCTATGGACAAGAGGGCTCAGAATATAATTGTTAGTACTATAGATGAATCCACATTCCAAAACTTGATTCATTGCAAAACTTTCAAAAAAATGTGGGAATCACTGATTGTATATATGGAAGGCACTAATGAGGTTAGAGATGACAGAGAATCACTATTAAACCAACAGTATGAAGCCTTCAGGCAAGACAAGAAAGACACAATGACTGATAGATTTGAGAAATTTTTCATAATTGTGAACAACCTGAGAACATATGGCAAGAGGTTCACCAATTATGAACTCAATGACAAATTCTTAAGGTCCCTGAATAAGGAATGAGACATCAAGATTTATGTCATTAGAGAAATGAGCAACTTAGACAATATAAACCCCTAGGTTCTTTTTGGCAAGCTGCTGTCTCATGAATGTAATGGCTCCGCTCAAGATATTCTAACAATCTCCTCCTATGTCCGCGGTAAACCCGACGTCGGAAAACGGATGGTGTGTGAAGTGTTCAACCGAATATGAAGCACTCACAACCGTGTCCATCACACTTGTCAAAACATATAGGACGTTTAAGTAAAACAATTGTATGCGTGCATAAGAATAAAGAGAAAAACTCAGCAGCATCATAGCAAAGTCTAAAGTACAATCACAGCACAGGTACCAGAACACCAAGTGTCTCATGACCAACTAAAGAGCAAGAAAGTCCAAACAAAGCAAGTGAAAGCAAAGAGAGCTAAACAGTGCTCTAAGCAGAAGAAAAACCAATTTATACTCTAGAAATCAGAGTCCAGTAGGTCATCCTCATCTGGATCCCAACCGGCAAGTGCTCCTCCATCAGCAGCAGCTCCTGTAATTTCCAACAGAGAAGTTCATTTAGAATGAATTCAGCCTTGGAAAATATACAAGTATCTAGTTCTACTTATTTGAACGTAGTACAGTATGAGTAAGCATGAGTAGAGTATCTAGGTTCTACCTCAGAATCCATTATCTATTTTCAAGAAAATGATGTTATGGACTTCTAGACACCGCAGCTGTATCTGTGTTCCTATGTGGAATGTCACGGTTACTGTTCTTCTAAAGTCAATTGGAACTCATCAAATGTGGAATGGAACCAATAAACAGAAGAGGAAGAGCCAAACCTAGTCGGATTGTGTTATCAAAAGGGAATAACACTCTCCTCCTAGATAAGGAAGACGAACCCAGTGGAAGTTGTTAACATCAAATGTGGAATGAAACAACTCACCAGATTCGTACTCAGCAACCCCGAACATCAGCGGAGCACAACACGCTTGCTTTGACAAAGGAAAGTGGAAAAAATCAAAACATTAGGACTAAGGCTGAACTAAATCGCCTATCCTTGAACTAAGGCTGAACTTAAATCGCCTTGAGTCCCATTTCCCCCACTGTTTTGATTGATCGGTCTTTAGGCATTCCTTTCGTCAGTGGATCAGCCAGATTATCCTTCGATCGCACATCGATCAAGGTGATAATGCCTTGTTCTTTCAGATAATTCAGTAGAGCGTGTCTCAGTCGTACATGTCGCCTTTTAGTATTAAAAAGGACATTCTTCACGACTTGAACTGCTGCTTGATTATCACAATACAGGCTCAAAGAATTGACTTGAAGTCTAGATAAGGGAATGTCTAGAATCAAATTCCTGATCCAATCTGCCTCTTCGCCGGCTGAGGCTAAGGCAAACAACTCGGCTTCCATAGACGACAAAGCTATACAAGTCTGTCTTTTGGATTTCCAAGTGACTGCAGCGCCACCAAAGTGAAAATAAATCCACTAGTGGACTTGCTGTTCCCAACTTCTGAACACCAGGAGGCATCAGAGTATCCTTCCAACGTAGGAGGGTAACCAGTGTAGCACAGAGCGTGGTCTTTAGTACCTTTCAGGTACCTCATCAGCCGATCTAGGGCATCCCAATGCTCTTTGCCTGGGCTACTGGTAAAATGACTCAGCATGCTTACCGAGAAAGCAATGTCTGGTCTAGTGCAACTGGTGGCATACATGAGACTTCCAATGATCTTTGAGTACTTTACTTGATCAACACTGGTCCCTTCATTCGGACTCAACTTGACATTTGGATCGATTGGTGTTTCAACAGGCCGACAGTCTTTATAACCCCAGGTAGTGAGGATCTGCTCAATGTAATGAGCTTGACTTAGAGTGACACATCCCTTGTCTACTCTAACTTTCATACCTAGTAGGGTATCTACGGGACCAAGGTCCTTCATGTCAAATGCTTTCGCGAGAGCGGATTTAGTATCCCTCACTGCGGCAAGATCTGATCCCAGAATCAACATGTCATCCACATATAGGCATATGATGACTGTTTGATTGCCATCGAGCGGTAGTAGAGGCACTTGTCTGAGAGACTGGACTGAAATCCAACGCTCTTTACCACTTGATCAAATTTAATGTGCCACATCTTGGGTGCTTGTTTAAGCCCATAGATCGATTTATCAAGCTTGCACACTTTGTCTCTTAGATCCTTATGCACATAACCTTCAGGTTGTGCCATATAGATCTCTTCATCAAGCTCTCCATTTAAGAAGGCTGTTTTTACATCCATCTGATGAACTATAAAGTTCTCGATAGAAGCTATGGCAAGAAGAATCCTAATAGTGGACAGGTGACACACAGGTGAATAGACGTCAAAATAGTCAATTCCCCCCTGTTGTTTATAACCCTTAGCTACTAGACGTGCTTTATATCTGGCTATAGACCCATCACTGTGCAATTTCTTCTTCAGTACCCACTTGCATCCTAAGACTTTAGCTCCTTTCGGCAGGTCAACTAGATGCCAAGTGTTATTTTGTAGCAGCGAGTTCATCTCATCATCGATGGCTTCCGCCCACATTAACGCATCTCTAGATCGCATTGCTTCCTGGTAGGAGAATGGATCATCCTCTAAGTGGTAGGTGACGAAATTCTCACCAAAATCCTTAGGGATTCTGTCTCTTGTAGATACTCTAAGAGGGACAGCTTCCACCTGTAGAGGTTGGGGAGCAGTGCCAGAGGGGCCAGCTTCAGGTTCTACAGTAGATTCTGAAATCATGTCAGTAGACCCGGGAACGGTCAAGCCATGATCTTTGACAATTCGTGTTCAAAGAAAATAGCATCTCTAGATTCTATCACTGTATTAGTGGATAGATCCAGAAACCTGTCAGCTGCACTGTCTTCTGCACTACCTAGATAAAACGCAGGTCGTTGTTCTAGGTCCCACCTTTGGTCTCTTAAGATCTTGTATCCTCACATAAGCGATACAACCCCAAGTCTTTAGAGTGTCATATCTACAAGGATGACCATGCCACAACTCATATGGAGTAGAGTTGAGCTTTGAGTGAGGCACTCGATTTAGAATGTGATTTGCAGTCAGAACTGCTTCCCCCCAAAAAGAATTAGGCATGCCAGCTGTGAGGAGCATAGAGTTCAACATTTCTGTTAAAGTTCTATTCTTACGCTCAGCAACACCATTCGACTGGGGTGAGTAAGGAGCTGTGGTTTCTAGGATTATACCCTCAGAGGCACAAAAGTCCTTAAACCCAGTTGCAGTGTACTCTCCTCCTCGATCACTTCTAAGTCTCTTAATCTTTACATTTAATTGATTTTCTACCCGAGATTTGAAGATCTTAAAGGTCTCGAATGTCTCATCTTTCGATTTCAATAGGTAAACATGACAATATCTGGAAAAATCGTCGATGAAAGTAATTAGATACTTCCTTCCCCCCTAGTGGCGTGACTACGAAAGTCACAGAGGTCGGAATGTATCAACTCCAGAAGTTGTGTGCTCCTAGAAACTGTCTTGTAAGGATTTCTAGTGATTTTAGTCTGGGCACAAACCTCACACCTATCAAATTGAATAAAAAGATCTAATGGAATGTTTTGACTTTTAGCTAGATCTCGCATTTTCTTATAGTGGATATGTCCAAGTCTATTGTGTAATAACTTTGGATCAATCAGAGTTGAACTCACTTGATTTATGCACTCGTTATCTAGGCTAAGTCTATACATACCATTGATCAGGTAAGCGCAACCAAAATAGTGAGAATTAACAGTTAATGTCATTCTACTGTTCACGGTTGTGAAAGACATTCCAGCTCTATCAAGCAAACTCATAGAAATCAAATTCTTAGTTAAATTAGGAACTACTTTAACATTTTGCAAAAATAAAGTTTTACCTGAAGAGAGCACAAGCTCTGCTGCAGTCCCAGCATGAGTAACATCAGTCGCTCCTCCATTGCAGTTCTCGACTCTGTCCTTGACCATTGTCACCTTAGAAAGAAGACTCCTGTCATTTGTGACGTGACAGGTAGCACCACTGTCCAGCCACCACTCAGAAGACGCACTGCGGTGACTACTCCCAATCATAGCCACGAAGGACTTAGGATCGGAGTTGTCGACCACCATGTGCGCCACATTTTGTGGGGCATCCTCCTTTACCTTCTTCGGACCCCTGCATTCAGCGGCCCAGTGACCCCATTTGCCGCATTTGTGGCACTTGCCCTTCTTCCTTTTGAGAGAAGGCTTTTTGACCGCCAACGGTGCTGGAGTGTCACGCTTGGGTGCCGGGGCTTCCGAGAGGGCTTACTAGGACGTGAAACGAAGTTGACAACCTGTGAAGGCTGCGCAACCTGCTCCAAACTCTTCCCAGCAATATTCTGGTCTTCAATATGGATGAACCTTTTGAGTTCGTCCAAACTGATCTTCTCTTTCAGTCGGTGCATCTCGGTCTTGAAAAAGAGCCATTCAGGAGGCAGTTTACTCAGGATCATATACACAAAGAGGCTGTCGTCCATCTTCGAATGATCATCATCCAGCTTCTGACGAAGGTTGACCAGCTCCAAAAGTTGAGAAGTGATAGGCACGTCCGCTTTGAATCTGAAGTTGAAGAACTTCTCTCCAATGAGCGACTTCGACAATCCTTCCTCCTTCTGGAAATGCGCATTCAGGCGATCCCATATTTCCTTTGCAGATTTGTACGCGTGGTAGGTCAACGCGAGCCGGGGATTCAGAGAATTCAACAGGTAATCCCTGCAGAAATCTTCATCTTTGTTCCACTGGTACTCGTCCACGTCCTCGACGGTGGAAGCAAAAACGCTCTGAACAGTATAGAAGATCTCGCGTTCCTTCATTCCTAGTTGGACTTGAATTTTCCAACTGAGAAAGTCGGAGGCGTCGAACGATTGCAATTTTATTGTGTCGAGCGCGCTTTTCTTCGACATAGTTCTAGATTAAAACAAAAATTTAAAAATGCTAGAACGTGGTCACCTGAACCGTGCGAGACGTCAGAAAATCTTCAGATCCAATCAAGTAATAATAATTTGTTTCTCCAAATAGCACCAAGGAGATGAGAGCTCCTCTCCGACTAACCACGGTCGGAAGTGTGACTGCAGAAGGTTTCTGGATCTACCAAAGAGATCTCTCAAGCATCAAAGCTTGGCTGGACTATTCTCTCAAGTAGATGTGTAGGA